>JAWHQI010000259.1:3467500-4034797 GCA_033032865.1 Dactylorhiza incarnata | reverse complement strand
GGAGAAGTTGGTAGATTGACTGTGTTGGTAAATGTTACCAATCACCATATATAGAATGGGGAAATCCAGCAGGTTGTTGCTGTCTGAATTCGTCGGGTTTACACGGATAGAATTCGTCGGATTCGTCGGGATTCGTCGGATTGTCCCGTGAACACTCGACGAATTATTACAGAAACCCTTCAGTCGGCAAAATGTTGTCATCTGTCTGGATTCGTCGGGATTCGTCGGGTTGTCCCGTGAACAGTCGACGAATTGTTACAGAGATCATTTTCTCGGCAAATGTTGCCGTCTGATCTGATTCGTCGGATTCGTCGGATTGTCCCGTGAAATCTCCACGAATGATCTTCCGTGGAATTCCGACGAATTGTAACAGAAGCCCTTATTCTGCTGTGTGGTCTGCGGATAGCGATTCTTCTAGAAGCTGTTTATCCTTTGGGTATAAATAGGACTTCTTTTAGGGTTCTCAGGTAAAAAAAACGAAAAGAAAAAGCCGACGGAAGGAGTTCCGCTCTCGCCTTACGAACCCTAGCCGACGGAAGTGTTCCGCCGTCTCTGAATCGCGTCCGCCGACCTCCTCTCCGGCGATCGTCGCCGTGTGTGTTCTTCCTGGAGCGAACCTAGCAGTTCGTGGAAGTTCAAGGTGCAGTCATTCTTCTCCCGGCTCGTGTGGATCACTGTAGAGACGTAAATATTATTCTACGTGAGGACTCGCATAGCCGACGACAGGAATCAACTCGTGGAGCATCTAGGTTGGATTTGATCCAATCCCGCAAAGGTAATTTCATACCTAGCATTTTGTTAACTTATTGATTCAACATTCATGGCCGATCCAAAGTCTTTTTGGGTTGTTTCTCTTCATTTCCGCTGCGCCTACATTTGATGTATGGTTCTAGAAAAACCCAACAGTTTGCGCATCCATCCGACGTAAAGGACTTCAATCTCAAGTCCTTCCTCGAACGTTAACTCCACCTTACTGTGTTCCTTGAGAGATTCATTACTCGGGGATTACTCCTCGTTTTATATTACTTGAACAATCAGTACACTGCCGTTTCGTGCCGCAGTCTTACTACCCGCCTATAGCGGTGTGCTAAGATTTGCGCATCAAAAGGGTGTCACCAAAGGATATGGTATGATTTCCAATGGCATAGTCTCAATCACAAGGGTAGCTTATGTTGAAGGGTTGCAACACAACCTTGTAAGCATAAGCCAACTATGTGACATAGGCTATGTCATTGAATTCCACAATGACAAGTGCTTGATCTAAAAGTCTAATGACTTGGAGACCATTCTCTCAGGCACTAGGAGTGGAAATGTTTATTGCTTAGACTTCATTTGCAATTATTCTATCTCCTCTGTGTGTCTTGTAGCTAATGAAAGTGAGTCACTTTGTGTCAAATGGCACAAGAGACTTGCCCACACTAACTATAAGACAATGTATAGATTATTTTCTAAAGACCTTGTTAGAAATAGTCCTAAACTAAAATGTGTTAAAAGTGGTCCCTGTCATGCTTGCCGATTGGGTAAGCAAACTAGGGCCACCTTTAAAAGTATTGGCTCCAAGGATACTGAAAGGTGCTTATACCTATTGCACATGGACTTGTTTGGTCCTTTGCCAATTCAGAGCTTAGGTGGGAAGTTGTATACTTTGGTAATTGTAGATGATCATTCAAAGTATACATGGGTATTCTTCCTTAAGAAGAAGTCAGATACCTTACATGTCTTTATAAATTATGTCAAGGCCATTCAGAATGATCTACTATGTAATGTGGTCAGGACTAGAACTGACCATGGTACAGAATTTCAATCTGAAGCCATGACAAAATTTTGTCAAGAATTTGGTATCACCCAAGAGTTCTCCTCCCCAAGGACTCCACAACAAAATGGTGTGGCTGAGAGGAGGAATAGAACCTTGATAGAAGCTGGGAGAACATTGCTTAGTGACTCCTCACTCCCGGAATACTTCTGGGCTGAGGCAGTCAATACAGCCTGTTATGTTCTCAATAGAGCCTCCATCAATAAGGTCCTTGGGAAAACCCCTTATGAGATTCTGAAAGGCAAACAACCTACAATTTCCCACTTTAGGATCTTTGGTTGCAAATGCTACATTTTAAATAATGGAAAATCTCAGCTAACAAAGTTTGCAGAAAAATGCAATGTGGGAGTTCTTATTGGGTATAGCTCACATAGTAGAGCTTATAGAGTTTATAATAAGAAAACCCATGTTGTAGAAGAATCTATGCATGCTGTATTTGATGAGACCAGCCTTCTCTACAAAGAATGGTCTAGTTCTTCTATTGTGATAGGAAATGAAGAAGGAATGCATGAGCTGACTGTCCAAGACAAGCCCAGCAGCATCAACACACAGACAGCTACTGCAATTCCTGAAGAAGAAGAGGTACAAGATGAAGTCACAGCTGAACCAGAGGAAACAACTCAGCCACCAGAGGACCCTCTTCCTGCTGCTGCAAGGCACCTGAGAGATCATCCAAGAGAGCTAGTAATTGGGGATCATACCCAAGGCATATTGACAAGAAGCAGAGCTCATAATGAAGCACTATTCTTGAGCTTCCTCTCTCAAATGGAGCCCAAGAAGTTTGAAGAGGCCAATCAAGACACATTCTGGATTGAAGCAATGCAAGAAGAGCTCATACAATTCAAGAGATGCAAAGTATGGAAGCTGGTGCCAAGACCTCAGGGACACAATGTGATTGGCACTAAATGGGTATACAGGAACAAGCTTGATGAGAATGGCACAATCATCAAGAACAAGGCCAGATTAGTAGCCAAAGGATACAGGAAAGAGGAAGGTATAGACTTTGATCAAACCTTTGCACCAGTTGCAAGGTTGGAAGCAATTAGGCTATTCCTGGCCTATGCTGCCCACAAGGGGTTCAAAGTCTACCATATGGATGTCAAATCAGCATTTCTAAATGGAGACCTGAAGGAAGAGGTATATGTTGAACAACCCTCAGGTTTTGTGCATCCAACCCTAACTTCTCATGTTTGTCTTCTTAGGAAAGCACTATATGGTTTCAAGCAAGCTCCAAGAGCTTGGTATGAGACTTTGTCCAACTTTCTCCTCAAGAACAAGTTCATGAGGGGAAAGATTGATAGCACATTGTTTCTTAGGGAAACAAGGGGCAAGTGTCTCTTAGTGCAAATCTATGTTGATGACATAATCTTTGGGTCTACTGATGACAACCTCTGCAAGAGATTTGCCAATATAATGCAGGGGAAGTTTGAAATGAGCAGTATGGGTGAGCTCAAATATTTCCTTGGGCTCTAAGTGAAATAGTCTGATGATGGAATTTTCATCTCTCAGACCAAGTACACTAAGGAGCTCATCAAGAAATTTGGGATGGAATCAGCCTCCACCATGAGAACACCCATGGGGTCAAATGTATCATTAGACAAGGATGAAAAGGGAAAGGCCTTTGATGAGTCCATGTACAGATGTATCATTGGATCCCTGTTGTGCTTGACTGCTAGTAGGCCAGAAATTATGTATGCAACATGTGTTTGTGCTAGGTATCAAGCCTGTCCCAAGGAATCTCACTACACCTCTGTGAAGAGGATATTGAGATACCTTAAGGGCAGCTTGCATCTTGGCCTGTGGTACCCTAAGAACAATGATTTTGAACTAACAGGCTTTTCAGATGCAGATTTTGTAGGTTGCAAAGAAGATAGGAAGAGTACAAGTGGTACTTGTCAGTTCCTAGGGAGAAGATTGATATCTTGGAGCAGCAAGAAACAAACCAGTGTGGCAATATCCACAGCTGAGTCTGAATACATTGCTGCAGGTAGCTGTTGTGCACAACTCCTTTGGACACAGCATCAGTTGGAGGATTACAACCTCAAGGTAAGGGAATCTCCTTTGTATTGTGATTCATCCAGTGCAATATCTATTGCTAAAAATCTTGTCTCTCATAGCAGGACTAAGCACATAGAGATTAGATATCATTTTATTAGAGAACATGTAGAGTGTAAAGACATCTGTCTCGAATTTGTCCCCACTGACAAACAAGTAGCTGATATCTTTACAAAGCCACTGGATGAATCCAAATTCAATGCTTTCAAAATTGATCTTGGCATGCTTAGTGTAGAATAGTTGTAAATGTATGAGTAATAGCTGTCACTATTGTTGATTATGAATGATGAGTTATCAAACTTTACATTACTGTACACTACAACTTAGTGACTTGACTAGGACCCATCTTAAGCCACAATACCTACATTAGGTCTAACCCCTATGATCAGCTAAAATGAAGGAGTATGTTCAGCTAAATCAGCTGAGAAAAACCCAGCTGAACCGCTGAGATAAGGAAACTGTCCCAGCGGTTGATAGTTCACTGTCCCAGCTGAACCGCTGAGACGAGCAAACTGTCCCAGCGGTTGACACTTTACTATCCCAGCGGCCTAGGTCTCCGTCTCAGCTGAACCGCTGAGACGGTGTATGTTCTATATAAATTGGATAATTAACCCAAAAATTCCTTGAAATAATAAGGTAATTAAGTCTAGAAGCCTAGGGTTAATAAAATCAAAACTAAAAAATCTATAAATAGATACACTGTAACCTAAAACAAAACACAAAGCCAAACCCTTAGCCGTCGAGACGATTCATCTTATCTTCCATCTCAGCGCATCGATTCTCTGCTTCCATGGCGCCAAAAAGCTCGAAAGATCTCCTGGAGGGGTATGAAATAGTAAGAAATGGATTCTCTCATGCCTCTGAAGAAATTCGACAAGTGATTCATCTAATGGAAGCTCAAGGTCTGGAGCACATGCTGTCTGAACCATGCTGCATTCTCAAAGCTGAAGTTCTGGAATGGTTCAACCATGTCAAACTGTCTCCATCCAAAACCATCCTAATGTCCAAGATAGGAGGTGAGAAGATAAAGATTACTGCTAAAAGGCAAGAGAAGGGGCTAAAATTAACTCCCTGCAGTAAAACTGAAGAGGAAGGGATATCTGAAAAGGACAAGCAGACTGCCCTAAAGTGGACAGGATACAGTGAAAGTAAGACCAGTTGTCTAAGAAGGAAGTTCTTCAATCAACAAGGGAAGCTGTTGTCTGATATTGTGGGCAAAGCTATCCTATGCAAGCCTAGTTCACATGACACTGTCTCACAGTTCATGTTTGAATTAATGACAAGGATAATTCTGTCCAAGAGAACCTCATGGGGATAAGACATCTTTCAAAGGATAAAGGAATCTCTCCATGCCCCCAATATGGGAAGAATACTATCTCTGTACCTACAGAATAGTTATTCAGAGACCTTTGCAAACTCCAAGGGGTCAAATCTCCATTACCTCAAAAGAATGGACATTAAGACTCTGGATAGATTCTCTAGAGTGCTCCCTATGAGCCAGCCAACCGTGGCAAAGGAAAAGAAGAAAGAAGTATCCCAGCAGAAATCAAATTCATCCTCAAAGTCAGCTGGATCTGACAATGAGGATAGCCATGGGTCTGATCATAGATCTGCTAGCAACCCAATGAACATTGACAATCAAGAGGTCCCCAGGACAAATAAGGAACCCCAAGGAAGTGTTGTGCCCAATCCTGAGCCAACCCAGATGAATGCTGATCCAGCTGTTCCTCAAGCTGAAGATGAATTTCCCAACTCACCTATCCATGGTAAATTAGGATTTCAGCTAGGTATCTTTTCTCTATCAATAGTATAGTCTAGGTGTCTAATTCATCAATCATTTTTCAGGTGACTTTAGACAAAATTCTCCTCCTGAGGATGCCCCAAGTGAGGGGGAGCATTGCCCAGCCTATGAAGGAGGAGGTGGGTATGCTAGTGAGGGAGAACATCAACAGGAATTGGTATCACCTAATGCCCCATCTGAGGGGGAGCAGATCCCTGAAAATGAAAGGGCTAATGCTCAGAGTGGAGCTGAAGAGATGGTAGAAAAGGAACTACCCCAGGAAAGGACAGTTGCAGCTCTGGACACATCTGACCAAATAAACTCAATACAAACAATGATTGAGGGTCAGATGTTGTCTATGAAAGAGATTGTAGCTGAGAAGATCCAGGATGTATCTACCCAGATAAGGAATGAATTGCAAAAAACAAGAGCTGCATTGACTCAGGAGATTCATGCCAGTGAGTAGAGAATTGTCTCAAGAGTGGCTGAAGTGAGAACTGAGCTCAATGCCCAGGTCAATGATGTCAAAACTGCATCAGATCATATCCTTCTGCAGACGACAAGATGGTTTGAAATGGCCAAAAATACTGTTGCTGCCCAATACACAGTTCTGAAGGATATTGCAGACCATCAAGGGGATTCCACAAAGGGCATCACATATGTAAAGAATCATCTTTACAAAAACCAAAATGTCTGGGAGAATGAAGTTACAAGGATGGCACAAGTGGTCAACACATCAAGCAGCCAAGTCAAGTCCCACATTGACAAGGCAAAGGAATATATTTTGGATGATGTGGATAACTCCTTACAAACTCTCTCTCAATCCATATTGGATCAACATTCTGAAATTGAGAAGAAGTTAGTGGAACATAGCAAAGAAGGAGAGGAGAAGATACTCAATCTACATGCTAAGCTGAAAGGAGCTCACATACAGCTGTATGGCAACATGGAGTCCTCCCACAAACTGATACTCTCCAATCAAGAAGAAGCCAGCAAGCAAATGGTGGAAGTGGTCAACAATCCTTCCAGTGCTATTCAAGAAAATATCCTTACCATGGCCAGAAAGGTAACTGATAATCAATGGGAGTCAAGCTTAAAGGTGTTGCAAGGAACAAGAATTGCCTTGAATCTGCCAATTTTGAACCCTAGCAGAAATGAAGACTTTGACTTCCAAAGTCAATTAAATCGGATTGCTGATGAAAGAGCAGCAAAGAGGAGAAGGGTAGAAGGTATTCAAACTGCTGAAGAATACATGGCACAAAAGAGAATTTTAAGATTAGAGGATCCACTTGTTGGAGTTGCCATTGTGATCTAGAAGTGGTCAAACATGTAATCTCACTGCCAACGCGATATGAGCCTGCAGGGTCGCACATAAGAGCATGTGGAGAAGTTGGTAGATTGACTGTGTTGGTAAATGTTACCAATCACCATATATAGAATAGGGAAATCCAGCAGGTTGTTGCTGTCTGAATTCGTCGGGTTTACACGGATAGAATTCGTCGGATTCGTCGGGATTCGTCGGATTGTCCCGTGAACACTCGACGAATTATTACAGAAACCCTTCATTCGACAAAATGTTGTCGTCTGTCTGGATTCGTCGGGATTCGTCGGGATTCGTCGGGTTGTCCCGTGAACACTCGACGAATTGTTACAGAGATCATTTTCTCGGCAAATGTTGCCGTCTGATCTGATTCGTCGGATTCGTCAGATTGTCCCGTGAAATCTCGACGAATGATCTTCCGTGGAATTCCGACGAATTGTAACAGAAGCCCTTATTCTGATGTGTGGTCTGCGGATAGCGATTCTTCTAGAAGCTGTTTATCCTTTGGGTATAAATAGGACTTCGTTTTAGGGTTCTCAGAACTAACAAAAAGAAGAAGCCGACGGAAGGAGTTCCGTTCTCGCCTCACGAACCCTAGTCGATGGAAGTGTTCCGCCGTCTCTGAATCGCGTCCGCTGACCTCCTCTCCGGCGATCGTCGCCGTGTGTGTTCTTCCTGGAGCGAACCTAGCAGTTCATGGAAGTTCAAGGTGCAGTCATTCTTCTCCCGGCTCGTGTGGATCACTGTAGAGACGTAGATATTATTCTACGTGAGGACTCGCATAGCCGACGACAGGAATCAACTCGTGGAGCATCTAGGTTGGATTTGATCCAATCCCGCAAAGGTAATTTCATACCTAGCATTTTGTTAACTTCTTGATTCAACATTCATGGCCGATCCAAAGTCTTTTTGGGTTGTTTCTCTTCATTTCCGCTGCGCCTACATTTGATGTATGGTTCTAGAAAAACCCAACAGTGGTATCAGAGCCAGGTTCTGGTCATGAATTTTGTTTCAGAAGTTTGGTTATTCCAGTACGTGCAAATCTAGGTATTTGGAAGCGTTCTAAATGTCAAGATTTCTTCTTGGAATATCACATTTGATGTGATTTTGTGTGGTTTCTGGTGGTGGGATTTCGAAAATTTGGTCGGGGCTCTGCCCCGCACCCCGCAAGGGCTCTGCCCCTAAGACCCAGCCAGGGGCGCGGCCCCTTGGAACCCCGCCAGGAACGTCTGGGATTTCGTGGTCATTTCTAATTGTTAGAAATTGTTGTCTCCTTAGCAGTAACCGTCCCTCAAGTGGTTAATGAACCATTGTATTGTTTTGGATTTTGAATCCAACAATGAGAGACGAGCTTGTCTACTGCTTTAAGTCGAGTTGTCTTTGCCTTTGTCCAATGCATGTAAATCTGAAGATTTGGAAGAGTTCTAAATGTCCAGATTTAGCCCTTTCGTCTATCAAAGGTTGATAGTCTTATGTTGTGCACATAAGGGATGCATGTGGATTTAAGAAAGCTTGTTTTTCTGTGGATGTGCACTTTGATCAAATGTTGATCATGGTTAAGTGTTAACCTATTATTAAAATTAAAATCCCTTCATCAAATATTAAGTGTTTGGATGCCTTCCGATGGATGACACTCTTCCTGCCTCGATCGATGAAGTGTGGGCTTGCCAAAGCAAGGTGCATTAATCTATCTTGGTAAGGGTGCGAGCGGATAATTGTGATATCCCACTGTCGACATCGGGTCTAACTTAACTAGGTGACCTCAAAGGTTGAGTGCCTAGAGGCATAGGGTTGGCATGCACCATATGATGGATGCGAATAAGGAGTTATTCACCAGCCATACAAGAATTGCATGAGGATGCAATTGGCAAGCGTTGCCTACCTAAATAACCGCATTATGAGAGGAACGCCAAAGCGGACTCGTGGTGTTGGTGAAATACGGATCTTGTCCACTAAGAGAGTAGCTCGCAATGGACTCTCCGAATTGATAGTGAGGGCCATCAATTTGAATAAAATAGTGGGAGTATTTAATTGAAGTCCAAATTAAAAATAAATTGTATTTTGAAATTAAGGTACTAATTAGATTCTGCATGAATTCTTGTAGAACTCCATGGCAAGTGGTTCACATTCCACCTTGTCCCTAAGAGCTATCCTTGAGAAGGACAAGCTTAGTGGGACGAACTATATGGACTGGTATAGGAACCTGAGAATTGTTCTCAGGCAAGAGCGAAAGCTCTACGTCTTGGAAGAAGAAGCCCCCGAGGTGCCGACCGGGAACTCGTCCCGTGTTGATAAGGATGCTTATAAGAAGTATACCGATGACGCCTTAGACGTCGAGTGCCTTATGCTTGCCACCATGAACTCTGAGCTTCAGAAGCAACACGAGAACATGGGGTGCAAGGAGATTGACGAGCACCTAAAGAAAATGTTTCAAGGGCAAGCTCGTCAAGAGAGGTTCGATGTCACGAAGGCATTATTTCAGTGCAAAATGGGAGCTCGAGACTCAGTTGGTACTCACGTACTCAAGATGATTGGGTATGTAGAGAACCTGGAGAGACTGGGTTTTCCTCTGGGTCAAGAGTTGGCCACAGATCTTATCCTGCAATCGTTGCCGGATAGTTATGAGCAGTTTGTCTTGAACTACAACATGAATGAAATAGACAAGACACTGCCCGAGCTCCTAGGCATGTTGCGAACTGCCGAGATAAACATGAAGAAGGCCAAGCCTGCTAGTCCCATATTGATGGTACATAAAGGCAAGGGTAAGGCCAAGGGCTTCAAGAAGACGAAGGTGGGACCTAAGTCACATCTTGAGCCCAAATCTTCTGCGCTGAAAAAGAAGAGCACCGTGAAGGAAGGAAAATGCCACCACTGTGGCAAGGCTGGTCATTGGAGGAGGAATTGTCCTTTGTACATTGAGGGTCTGCAGAAAATGAAGGGAGGTATGACTTCCGCTTCGGATATTTACGTTATAGAGATAAACCTTTCTGCTCCTTCATCTTGGGTATTGGATACCGGATGTGGTTCTCACATTTGTACAAATGTGCAGGAACTATGAAGGAGGAGATTGCTGAGTAAAGGAGAGGTGGACCTACGTGTCGGCAATGGAGCAAGAGTTGCTGCTGTAGCCGTAGGGGTTTACCGTCTTTCTTTGCCCAGTGGGCTTGTAATAGAACTTGATAATTGTTATTATGTTCCGGCCATAACTAGAAACATTATATCCATTTCATGCTTAGACATGATTGGATTTTCTTTTATAATTAAGAACAATTGTTGTTCTATATTTAAGAATGATGTTTGTTATGCTGTAGCTCAATTGTTTAATGGTCTTTATGTTTTGAACCTGGACCATCCGATCTATAATGTAGATAATAATAAAAGACTAAGAACAAATGACTCAAATCCTACATATCTCTGGCATTGTCGTTTGGGCCATATAAATGAGAAGCGCATATCCAAGCTCCATAAAGATGGACTATTGGACTCTTTTGATTATGAATCATTTGAGCGATGTGAGTCTTGTTTATTAGGCAAGATGACTAAAGCCCCTTTCACTGGTTATACTGAGAGGGCTGAGGATCTCTTGGGTGTTGTACATAGTGATGTATGCGGACCCATGAGTTCTATGGCTAGAGGTGGGTATTTCTACTTCGTTACATTTACTGATGATTTCAGTAGATACGGATACGTGTATCTTATGAAGTGCAAATCCGAAACCTTTGAAAAGTTCAAAGAGTTTAAGAATGAAGTGGAGAACCAATTGGGTAAAAAGGTTAAAGCACTCCGATCTGATCGAGGTGGCGAATACCTGAGTCATGAGTTCCGTGATCATCTGAAAGAGTGTGGTATTGTATCACAGCTCACTCCACCTAGGACACCGCAGCATAATGGTGTGTCTGAGAGGAGAAATCGTACTCTGTTAGACATGGTACGGTCGATGATGAGTCATGCAGACTTGCCTGTTTCCTTTTGGGGTTTTGCTTTAGAGACTGCTGCAATGACACTGAATCGCGCTCCGACGAAAACGGTTCTAAAGACACCATATGAGATATGGACTGGGAAGCGTCCTAGTATGTCGTTCATTAAAATTTGGGGCTGTGAGGCATACGTACGACGTCAAATGCCTGACAAGCTGGAACCCAAATCAGATAAGTGTTATCTGGTGGGATATCCTAAGGAAACGAAGGGATATTACTTTTACCTACCGTCTGAGGGCAAAGTGTTTGTCGCAAGGACGGGTGTCTTCTTGGAGAAAGAGTTCTTATCAAGAAAGACGCAAAAGGTAGAACTTGAAGAAGTTCAAGAACCACAAATAGTGAATGAACCAGAGTTGGATTCTGAGCCAGGACTACAAGATGTTGTAGCTAGAGAACCTGCTCACGAAACACAAGTCCTACGTAGATCTGGTAGACCAAGATTTGAGCCTGAGAGATATGGATTTCTCATGTCTCAAATAGGTAATGTGTTGCTTATGGATCATGATGATGAACCAGCAACCTACCAAGAGGCTATGAATGGACCGGACTCCGACAAATGGCTAGAGGCTATGAAATCCGAAATGGACTCCATGTATACAAACCAAGTTTGGAACTTGGTGGAACCACCTGAAGGGGTACGACCCATAGGGTGCAAGTGGGTCTTCAAGAAAAAGACCGACATGGATGGGAATGTACAGACATTCAAAGGGCGACTGGTGGCTAAGGGTTTCAAGCAAATTCATGGTGTTGACTATGATGAGACCTTTTCCCCTGTTGCCATGGTAAAGTCCATTAGGATATTGCTTGCTATTGCTGCGTATTATGACTACGAGATCTGGGAGATGGATGTCAAAACGGCTTTCCTAAATGGAAACCTCCTTGAGGAAGTGTACATGACACAACCCGAGGGTTTTGTATCCCCAAATGAAGCCACTAAAATATGCAAGCTGAATAAGTCCATCTATGGATTGAAACAAGCCTCTAGAAGTTGGAATCTTCGTTTTGATGAGAAGATCAAAGAGTTTGGTTTTGTCAAGAATGAAGATGAACCGTGTGTTTACAAGCGAATCAGTGGGAGCATTGTTGTCTTCCTGATATTGTATGTAGATGACATACTGCTGATCGGGAATGACATACCTACCCTGAAAGTTGTTAAGAACAACCTAGGGAACTGCTTTTCTATGAAGGACTTGGGTGAAGCGACTTACATACTCGGTATTAAGATCTATAGAGATAGATCGAAGAAGTTGCTGGGTTTGACCCAGAGTACGTACATTGACAAGGTGTTGAAGCGGTTCAACATGCTTGAGTCCAAGAAAGGATTTTTGCCCATGTCTCATGGTGTGAATCTCTCTAAGGACCAGTGTCCAAAATCTTGCGAAGATAAGGACCGCATGAAGTCGATTCCATATGCTTCGGCAATTGGGTCAATCATGTATGCAATGTTATGTACTCGACCCGATGTCTCTTTTGCTTTGAGCATGACTAGCAGGTATCAGTCTGATCCCGGTGAATGTCACTGGATAGCCGTAAAGAATATCCTGAAGTACTTGAGAAGGACTAAGGATGTATTCTTGGTGTATGGTGGAAAGGAAGAGCTCGTTGTAAGTGGTTACACGGATGCCAGCTTCCAAACTGATAGGGATGATTCAAAGTCTCAGTCAGGGTTTGTGTTTTGCCTGAATGGAGGAGCTGTGAGCTGGAAGAGTTCCAAGCAAGAGACAGTTGCTGATTCTACAACTGAGGCCGAGTATATCGCTGCAGCTAATGCAGCGAAGGAGGCTGTATGGATTAGGAAATTCATCGGCGAGCTAGATGTAGTTCCTAGCATTGTTGGTCCCGTAGTTCTCTACTGTGATAACAATGGTGCAATTGCACAATCTAAGGAACCTAGATCCCATCAGCGCTCCAAGCACATACTTCGGCGGTTCCATCTTATTCGTGAGATTGTCGAACGAGGAGATGTGAACATTTGCAGAGTGCCGACTGAGGAGAATATTGCAGATCCACTGACAAAGCCTCTCGCGCAGAGAAAGCATGATGGTCATACTAGATCAATGGGTATACGATACCTGAATGATCAACTCTAGTGGGAGTCTTGTGGGTTGCATGTAAAATAAATATTCTGTTGGCTGTTTAAAATTTATTCATATGATGAATTGTGTACCAATTATTTCTTTTTACGATTAATGGCAAGTTCTTTTATTACGATATACTGTTTCTATATGATAGAATAAAATTCGTGATAAATACCCTTAGAATGTTCGCTTCCATAGGACATCAAGTACGAGACTTGAATGTGAGAGCCTATGATTTCGAAGCTTCATTCTTAAAAGGTCCCTGGTCGAGGTATCATCGTAGAAGCTAAGGGTGATGATGATACATTAAGACTAGCATGTGTGTTGACTGATGACCGGTTCTCACAGGTCATGATATTGTGATATCAAGTCATCACGTGGGTACTTGTTTGTGAACAAGTTGTACTGGACAGACCCAACCTGAGACTACTTTGTGGATTGTTACTTAAAAGTGTCACAAGTAGGTCTCATTTGACAATGGTGTTGTGGTCCTTTGACCTGAAGTCACAGCATTCATCGAGTGAGGAAGAGCGTGCTTTGATGTCATCTAAAGTCTTCCTTGAAGAAGGTTGATGATAAGGGTGGTCGTTGGGTACGTTACGAATCATTTGGGTGTTTGGGTGTGAGCAGATATGGGATTTGTCCTCCTATATAACAGGAGTTGCATCCATGGGCCCCTTGATGGAATTGGACTGAGAAATGCATGGCCATGCTTGGTAGAGTCAATATGTGATATTGAGCTCGCCATTCTCTGGAAGTCCGTTCTAGATCAAGAAACTTGGATTGAGCTATTATGAGGGTGACACGGTCCATGCCTCTAGTTCTTTCCGGATGTAAGGGACAAAGGGACAAAGACAACGCTGGAACATTGGTCATAAAGGCTTATGAGTTATGAACTCTTATTGCTTGGGGAGCAATGATGCATTGCTAGATGCCGCTCATTGTTTGTGAGGTTTTTGGTTTGATACTTTCAAGATCAAGTGGGAGACTGTTGGAGTTGCCATTGTGATCTAGAAGTGGTCAAACATGTAATCTCACTGCCAACGCGATATGAGCCTGCATGGTCGCACATAAGAGCATGTGGAGAAGTTGGTAGATTGACTGTGTTGGTAAATGTTACCAATCACCATATATAGAATGGGGAAATCCAGCAGGTTGTTGCTGTCTGAATTCGTCGGGTTTACACGGATAGAATTCGTCGGATTCGTCGGGATTCGTCGGATTGTCCCGTGAACACTCGACGAATTATTACAGAAACCCTTCATTCGACAAAATGTTGTCGTCTGTCTGGATTCGTCGGGATTCGTCGGGTTGTCCCGTGAACACTCGACGAATTGTTACAGAGATCATTTTCTCGGCAAATGTTGCCGTCTGATCTGATTCGTCGGATTCGTCGGATTGTCCCGTGAAATCTCGACGAATGATCTTCCGTGGAATTCCGACGAATTGTAACAGAAGCCCTTATTCTGATGTGTGGTCTGCGGATAGCGATTCTTCTAGAAGCTGTTTATCCTTTGGGTATAAATAGGACTTCGTTTTAGGGTTCTCAGAACTAACAAAAAGAAGAAGCCGACGGAAGGAGTTCCGTTCTCGCCTCACAAACCCTAGTCGACGGAAGTGTTCCGCCGTCTCTGAATCGCGTCCGCTGACCTCCTCTCCGGCGATCGTCGCCGTGTGTGTTCTTCCTGGAGCGAACCTAGCAGTTCGTGGAAGTTCAAGGTGCAGTCATTCTTCTCCCGGCTCGTGTGGATCACTGTAGAGACGTAGATATTATTCTACGTGAGGACTCGCATAGCCGACGACAGGAATCAACTCGTGGAGCATCTAGGTTGGATTTGATCCAATCCCGCAAAGGTAATTTCATACCTAGCATTTTGTTAACTTCTTGATTCAACATTCATGGCCGATCCAAAGTCTTTTTGGGTTGTTTCTCTTCATTTCCGCTGCGCCTACATTTGATGTATGGTTCTAGAAAAACCCAACACCACTCTATGAAGATGACAATCTGAGTTGGACACAATTGTTGTCAATACCTGGGTGAGCCATGGAAATCCAATGAAAGACATTGACCATGTCTATTCGGCTGCTGAGTGGATCAAACATCTTGAAAGGGAATCTTTAAGGGAAAGGATTCTCAAAGAAAACATGGTAAGAAGGGAAAATCCTTTAAGGATTCCCCCAAGATATCTTCCCAAGCCACTTCTGTACTTCAAAGTCAAGGAGAAGATCAAAGCTGCTGCTGAAGCTAGGAAACGAAAGTCTACAGATGGAGAAAGTTCTTCCCAGGGTCAATCTTAGGAATACCAGCCTTGACATTTCTTTTGAATTAAATGTACAACTATAAGTTTAATTTTCTTTCATATCTGTACTGAACATTTACAATGCAATGGAATTTCATATTCTGATCATAATATTGTGTTTGTTACTAATGATATATGTACTATGTATTTATTATCTTTAGGATTCACTACCTTAAATGGGATGTTCAGATTGAAATGGATAAGCTATTATAGAAAATAGCTCTCCAATTGAGGGGGAGTAAACTCCCTGCTCAGGTTGGAGGGAAGTTAGCAATTGCTCAGACTATATAGATTAGCCTACAGGTTGATCCAAAAGGATCTATAGATGTTATCTCTTTATACATAGCAAGTTAAGGGGGACATAGTAAGTTAAGGTTGAAAAAGCCAGAAAGGGGGAGATAGGTCCAGTACCAATGCTGGAGAAAGGGAAAAAGGGTCAGTGCAAATGCCTAGGGTGTTAGGTCCTATGCTTGACAGATTACTTCTCTAAAAGATCATTTTTTTTCTGTGATAAAAGTTTTATTGTTAATGGACCTTAGCATTGGGGATGTTCTGCATTCTTCAAATAGGGGGAGACTGTTGGGAATATTGCCCTCAATATTACCTTAATTTGAAGAGGCATCACTCTCAATGCTAAGGACATATCGTATTTAACAAAGCTATACTTATGAAGGATATACATGCATAGGTGACTCAAAAGGAAGGGCCACACTTGGCCCTAGATAAGAAGAAATCATCCACAAGGAGATGAAGATCTGTCTCAGCATAACCGCTGAGACGATGGGTCAGAACCGCTGAGACGAGGAGCCGTCTCAGCGGATCCACTGAGAAGAAGACTGGAGCAACCGCTGAGAAGGGAACTGAATCTGCCGCTGAGACTGGAAGCCGTCTCAGCCCAACCGCTGAGACTGGATGCTGTCTCAGCCCAACCGCTGAGACAGATCCAAATGTTTTGACGGGATCTGCTTTTTGCGCAAATGACATTTGAGAGGGAAAAGCAAGTCCAATCATCCCCATACTGTGTCAGGAGGATTGATATAGCCGTTGGAGCCTTCTGGGGGTATAAAAGAAGATGTTAGGGCACATCAAGGTGCACTGTTCTATTGAGAAGCTTTTGCTACATGCCGCAATCGAGCATTCGTGACTCAGCCAGTTGAAGTCATTCTCTGCAGCTGAAGTTAATCTTCTAAGGAAGATTAGTTAGCTCTTCCTGTATAAACTCAAGAAGGGCAAGTTGATCTTCTGCTTTGCTGAAGGAGAAGATCAAGGGGATACATATCTGAAGCTATTATTTTCAGATCTGAAGAAAGGACCCATAAGACCTAAGA
This sequence comes from Dactylorhiza incarnata, assembly GCA_033032865.1. Lineage (NCBI taxonomy): Eukaryota > Viridiplantae > Streptophyta > Magnoliopsida > Asparagales > Orchidaceae > Dactylorhiza > Dactylorhiza incarnata. The sequence goes on along the minus strand of JAWHQI010000259.1, from coordinate 4,018,145 downwards.
GTAAATCATTTTGTCTTTTGTATCTAACTCAAACACTATTACATCTTTGTAAGGCATTGTTGCCTGAGTAAAAGGCTGTTGAGCCAGTGTGTAAAGCTGTGTTGACAGCTTGAGTGGTAGGACTTCTTGATAGGTCTGAGGTAGGAAATCTGTGGGATTTCTGAGTGGTAGGAGTTCATAACTCTGAGCTGTAGGGCTGTTGAGCCTGAGGTGTAGGGTTGTTGAGCCTGAGGTGTAGGGCTGTTGAGCCTGAGGTGTAGGGCTGCTGAGCCTGAGTGTAGGGCTGCTGTGCCTGAGGTAGGATCACTCTTGATCTGAAAAGTTCTGAGGAACTTGTGGTGTAAGCTCAAGGAGCCGAGATTGGAGTTTGTGGCCTTATCTAACTCATTGTTAGAAAGGTGAAAGGGGAAAGAGGGCTACTCAAGACACCCTGTCTTGAGGAACCTCTATACATCCTTGTGTGTTTTCTGTGCGTGTGTTTTCTGCAGCTAGAAACATTAGGTTTAAACAAAGAAAATAAGTAGAACCTATTCACCCCCCCCCCCTCTAGGTATTATTAACTACACCTATATAAACTATCACCAACAAACACTACTGAGTCACAAGCTCACCAGACTAAGTAGTCCGCTGCTTCAACCACCGAGCCTACCGCACGTAAAACCAAACCAACTACCTCCCGTAACCACGGGGTGTGGGTGTGTCTATTGTAAAGTTAATCTTGTACAACATCTTACTCCTACAGTTTATGGTTAATCATGGACTTCCCGAGGATTACCCTGTAAGGGGCTCGCTACAGTACTAAGAACCACAATGGGATGACACCCCAAGGCTCCCTTTCTCAAGACACTTAGTGTTGTTGGTATCTACCCATAAGAACACCCTCCTTGTTATTACACTTGGATTACCCTGAGTATTTTATGACCCGCTAGGGGAAAGACGATCCTTCATCAATCCCGAGCACAACTTTACCCCTAACTCACCAAGCATACCCTCATCACCTAAACTCCTTTTGGTGACCTTCAATCTCTTCAACCTGACAATGTACACCAACTACACGCTACTTCCACTTAGTAGGCCACTAGTTACACAAGTTTCACAATTTTACTATACGCAGACCAAACTAACTATATGAGGCTTATAAGTAGATGTACTCCAAATATTCATCCAACTGACTCAATATTATTACTGGGAGTCTATCATTATGTTATAAGACCAAATCTAGAGAATCATATATTTCCTTAATTATTTAGCATTTATTTTAATTTCTCCAAACATTTGCCAAGTATGAAAATGAACATGAAGTGCAAGATCTTCTTATAATATGGCTCTCCAAAAATTATGATAAATCTATGATGACTAAATAACATCAAAAACAGCATATCATATTTTTACAGTAAGAAATTGTCCTCTAATGTAATTATTTATCATCTATCCAAAATTGTAGATTTATGAAGGAACCACCAAAAATACTTACACCAAAATTATGGGAAAATTTCCAGACCTTTGTATTTATCAGAAAAGTCTACTGGATAAATTGTATAATTTATGGGAATCATTTTCTCACTTAAATGAATTCTTTAAAAAACCCCAAATTAGATAATTTGTGAAGTAGCCTACTTATTTAAGTCTTCCAAAATTCTATAAAAATTTACAGAGCTTTCTAATGCTCTGAAATGTCCTATCACCAATTTAACAATGAGTATTGGACCCTCAATTATTTTTCTTAAGTCTAAATCAAAATAGGTGCCTTGTGAATGAAGTACTGGTTAAATCATTCAATTAAATACACAAAAATTACCAAAGGTGTATATCATGATAACATAGACACTACGCAAGTTTCATTATCATCCAAGGCATTTTGATCCTGTAATCATCTCTTATAAGAAATTTCTCTAAAGGGATTATGACCAAATTCACAGGGAATAATTGCTCCCAAAATTCTTAAAAAATTACCCAGGGCCTATTTATACCCTATGAATCTATCTACCAAGTTTCATAACCATCAAGGGACTTTTGACCACATGGCCTTCACAAGGTTCTAATTGCACACCTAGGAATAAAACTAGTGTTCTAGGGCTTAACCACCTCCACACCACCCCATATCACTCATGGAGGTGTCTTAGGTGATCCTAAACCAGTTACAAAGGTTTCACTTCATGGTGATGAGTTTTGACCACCATACCCCAAGGTAAACACCATACCCTAACTTTGACCCTATTTGTCCTAACTTGGGTTTACAAAATACTCAAACAAACAGTCCCAATTGGGATGATAATTTTACCAAGGTCAAACAGTAACCCTAAGGAGCACCCACCAAAATTTGGAGGGCATTGGAGGTCATTTAACCCACTAATTAATTTTTAGATAATTTATGAAATTATTCCAAAAACCTTAGAAAAAGGTTCTCCTAAAAATCCCATTTTGGATATGATGTGTGTGTAGGTATAAGTAGACTATGTTTCAAATCTCAAGTCCATATCATTTCCCAATCAAAAGTTATTCAAGAAATGGTGGCTGTCCGACACTAGGGACCAGTCCCACCAAAATGGACCTACAGGGAGCTACAAAACTCCTTTTGGGGTGAAATTAATTTTAAAATAAATTAGACTCCAAGGGCTACAACTTTGGTGTTGACCACTTTTTCTGTAGAGGGGCCTAAGTATTTTTTATAATTAGATCTATGTACAGCAAAATAAGTGACAGAAATTGCATAAACATTTATTTATATAACTGTTTCTGCGTTCGACGAAAATTAAATATCGCTCGACGAAAGCAGAACAACTCTGCATTCGATGATATTAACTGCGCTCGACGAAGGCAGAACAACTCTGCGTTCGACGAAATATTCGTTCGACGAATTATTTCCTGCTGTCGACCAAGTTGACATCTAACTGTGTTTGACTAAGTTAACAAATAACAACGCTCGACGAACGCTGAACACATCAGCATTCGACGAAATATTCGCTCGACTAAATCAGAGCATTACAGCGCTCGACTAATACAAAGTTAAACAGCGCTCGACGAAATAAATGATATAACCGTAAACAATAATTAACAGATCTAACGGTTCTCCGTCATCGTCCCCAATCGTTGGACGGCTCGCGACAGCCCATCCTGGGCCTCTTTGCGGGGTGATTTCCCGACCACCTACGCCTCTTTTCGGCCAGCCAATGCCACCACCACCTCCGTTGAGGTGGTGGACGGCGATTGGGGTGGTTGGCCGGCCGGAGGTGGTCGGATCTAGTTTTAGAGGAAGGAAAAAGGGGTACGTATCGCACCCTTTCGGAAGAACAATCCGAGCCCTATTGTGCACGGATCAAGCCCCGAAATATGAAGAGATCTAGCAATAAGGGAGGAGAAGAGGATCAGACCTGTGTGGGGGCTTGGTGGCGTGAATTCCGGCGAGTTGACATTGACGGTGCTGGAGCTTTTGGTGCCATGACGATCCTTGCTCCTGGTGCTCGATTTCTTCAGGGAAGAGGGGGGTTTCACTCCTTTCCAACCTCTGAAGATGTTAAAAGGGTAGATTGAGGCTAAGGGTGGGGAGTTACTCGGATTGCCATTAATGGCCATAAGTGGAGATTTCGGTTACACTTAGGGGGGATGAATTGGCCATCAATTAGGTCGGGAAGAAGCTGAAAACTTCTCCTCTCCCCAAGGGGAGATGAATGGAGCCATTAATTGCTCAGATTGAGGGGTTTCTCCTTCTCCTCCATTAACTCCCCCTTCTTTCTCTCTCTTCCAAAATGGGCTTTCTCTCTCCTGGCCGACTCTCTCCAAATTGAATGGACACCTCAGCAGCATTCAATCCCCATTAGGTGGTGGACCACCTTAATTGGGTCTAGCCCAAGCGGATTGGGTCCAATTTGGGCAAATTAGATCATTTTGACCTAAATTAGGGCAAGGGTAAATTGGTCAAATTGCAAGTCCCATGAAAGTGGAGGTTTAGTTCTTATTCTTCTTATTAAAGGATCTTGTTTAAGTTTTACTTCAAATTAATGATATTTATTATATATATATGTGGATGTGCTGAGTGAGTAATTAAAATAAGCAGTAGAGATGCATAAAAGAAATCAGCACAGCAACCATGAACAAACAACAAACAACCAGAAGACACAAGATGTATAGTAGTTCCCCTCAATTGGGTACGTCTACTCTTCTACCCACTGGTAGGAATCCACTAGGAGGTTGTTGATAAGGTGCCCTCACACCAAGGTGATTTTGATAAGGTGTCCACACACCAGGTGAGCTGTTGATAAGGTGATCTAACCAATATGCAGGTTTTTGCTAAGGTGCCCTGTCGCCGGGATTAACTTTTGAAGGTAGTTATAACCCTGTACAGGATGGGGTAAGGATGTAAAATAAAAAACAGAAATTGTAATGTTCTTCTCTGTATAAGAAGACTCTTGAAGATCCAAATGTGGTGTTGAATGGATCTGATGTTGAAGAGCTCCCCCTGTCTGATATGGATTGATGACAGTTCTGGAGGTCTCTCCTTTCAAACACTTCTTTCTTCTGGTGCAGTGATAATCCTGAGCAAGTAGTTGTGATTTGTGTCTCAGGATGTTTGTAATCTGCAGGAAGATGTTAGCAACCAAAAGTGTGTTATTTTTGTTGTGTCTCGTGTTCTCTCTCTTTTTGCTTTCTCTGTTTCTGTCTCTTTATAATCTGAGAGCCTTTACTTATAATTTGAATTCTTCTCTCGAGAAGAAGGAAAGAGTTAAGGTCTCTATCAATGCTTTGACTCCTCGAGAAGATGACCTGCCGTTTCTCTTCATTAAAGCTATTCTGCAACGGCTAAAATATTAATTGATCTGCAACGGCTATGAGGAATAGTCAAAACAAAAGAAAGATAGTGATATAAGATATTAAAATGATTCAGAGAGAAATTCGTCGATCTCAGCTTGACATTTGTCGGCTTGAGCTCGCCGTCTGATGTACTGAACGATTGTCTCTATCTTGGAATTCGTAGACCGCTGAGATGGCTGGATTGAGTTTGTCGAGCGCCGTTCAGAGAATGCCTGGCCGCTGAGATTATTCTGACTGAATTCGTCGACCGCTGTTCTGATAGATATTTGTCGAGCGCTGTCTGTCTTGAATTTGTCGAGCACCGGCTAGCTTGAATTTGTCGAGCGCCGGCTAGCTTGAATTTGTCGAGCACCGGCTAGCTTGAATTTGTCGAGCGCCGGCTAGCTTGAATTTGTCGAGCGTCGTTCGACATTCGTCGAACGCAGAGCACTTATATTATTTTCTTATGTATATTCTCTGATTCGATCGCATCATATTTAATTTATGTTTCCTTAGTTTTCTTACTTAATGAAATTTGATCTGAGTTATTAGATGACTTATTGTCAAAAGGGATGGATCCTAACTCAAATCAAAAGCTAAGGTTCCAACAATCTCCCCCTATTTGAGTTAAGATCAAGATTCAAGTTAAAACCTAGTAGTCTGGAAATCTTCTTTTAGTCTAAACAGCTTTTGATTGATTATAATTAAAATTTTCAAGTGCAGCAGCTTATTTCTTGAATTAAAATTTTCAATTGCAGCAACCTATGTAATCAGAGAGATTAAATCTTGTGGTCTGGTAATCTCTTCTATTTGGTTAGGATGCTAGCAGTTTTAATTTTTAGGTTCTCCTTTTCTCTCTCACTTGGTTTCTTTGATTTTCTCATTTTCTCTCTCACTTGGCTTTAATAATTTTTTATCCTTTTAAAATTATTTGAGCAACTCTAATTTCCTAGATTTTGATTAAAATTTTCAATTGCAGCAACCTTTAATGGATTTTAAGGAATGAAAAGAAACTTTGTCTGATACCTTCCTTCTTAAGAATCCCCTTATCAAAAGAGACTCACACTCAGTGCTCTGATTATTTCTAATCAATGCAGCTACAGTAGAATGCTCAACATAATTTGGAGAAGGTCTGTAAGAACATTGAAGTTATCTGACATTCAAATGAATTTTATGTTTAATTAGGAATGGAGTTTAATGGTGAAAAACTTTTTGATACCATTTGAAGGTTCTTTAGGAAATACATGTTTTAAGAACTTTAAAATCTGATTTTTGATACTTATTGAAAGTTTTCTTTTGTAGTCATTAAAGTTTATGTTTGATATTATTTTAAAGTTATCTTGACAATTATTAAGCAATTTATCCTTAATTGATTTATTTTGTGCTTTTGATTTTTCTTCAGTTTTATTATTTTCAGAGGTTAGATAATTGTTTGTTAACTTCCTTTTAATTTCTTTGTCTATTGTTATTGAATCTGTGAGTGTTATTTTAAGAACAGTTTTAGAGGTAGAGTTATGATTTGATTTTACCTCATTTACCATTCCTAACTCTGCTTCTGCATCTGGATTTTGTTATGATCCATTTATGGCCATCATGCAGAAAGCTCTAGCTCTGTGCTCTTTTTCTTCTTCACTCAGATTTATTAATGGTTCTGCATCATAAATACATTTAGTTAAAGTAATGGAAGAAGAGGGTTCATTTACCATCCTAGAGAGGGAGTTCCAGATTCCTCTTGTTGAAGTGCAGTCTTCAACTCTTTGAAGAATGTCTTTTGACACTGATTGAGTTAAGATCTGCATAGCTTTTGCATCTGCATCTGTTGAGTAGTCTGAAGATGGGGAAGGTTCTGTATGTTTATCAGTCTGCCCATCATCAGCACCAACTTTGAATTTATCTGGCTTCATTTTGCAAACACGGGCAGTGACATCAGTCTCTCTGTTGCCACGTTTTATTTCGATAGTTTTCTTTGAAGAAGATATATCAGCGCCAACATAGACAGTCTCTTTCATTGCTCTCGAAGGGGACTTGAGACCCGTGGAACTAGGTAATGCATGTGTAACTGCCTTTGATGATATGAGAGGAGGTCCTGTCAAAATAGATTTGTAAATTTCTTCATCTATGGCATTCATATATAGCTTAATTCTAACTTGCCATAAAGAAAAATTACTCAAATTAAATATGGGTGGATCTGAAAATAGAAAGGTTACTTGTGCCATTTTAGAAAACTATTTTTAACACAAATAAGAACAAGGTGATCTTTGTGATTTCAGGTGTTAGCCTGTGTGAAAAATCAACACCCCTCTGATACCAATTGAAAGTGGAGGTTTAGTTCTTATTCTTCTTATTAAAAGATCTTGTTTAAGTTTTACTTCAAAGTAATGATATTTATTATATATATATGTGGATGTGCTAAGTGAGTAATTAAAACAAGCAGTAGAGATGCATAAAAGAAATCAGCACAGCAACCATGAACAAATAATAAACAACCAGAAGACATAAGATGTATAGTAGTTCCCCTCAACTGGGTACGTCTACTCTTCTACCCACCAGTAGGAATCCACTAGGAGGTTGTTGATAAGGTGCCCTCACACCAAGGTGATTTTGATAAGGTGTCCACACACCAGGTGAGCTGTTGATAAGGTGCTCTAACCAAGATGCAGGTTTTTGCTAAGGTGCCCTGTCACCGGGATAAACTTTTGAAGGGAGTTATAACCCTGTAACGGATGGGGTAAGGAAGTAAAATGAAAAACAGAAATTGTAATGTTCTTCTCTGTATAAGAAGACTCTTGAAGATCCAGATGTGGTGTTGAATTGATCTGATGTTGAAGAGCTCCCCCTGTCTGATATGGATTGATGACATTCTGGAGGTCTCTCCTTTCAAACACTTCTTTCTTCTGGTGCAGTGATAATCCTGAGTAAGTAGTTGTGATTTGTGTCTCAGGATGTTTGTAATCTGCAGGAAGATGTTAGCAACCAAAAGTGTGCTATTTTTGTTGTGTCTCGTGTTCTCTCTCTTTTTGCTTTCTCTGTTTCTGTCTCTTTATAATCTGAGAGCCTTTACTTTTAATTTGAATTCTTCTCTCGGGAAGAAGGAAATAGCTAAGGTCTCTATCAATGCTTTGACTCCTCGAGAAGATGACCTGCCGTTTCTTTTCATTAAAGCTATTCTGCAATGGCTAAAATATTAATTGATCTGCAATGGCTATGAGGAATAGTCAAAACAAAAGAAAGATAGTGATATAAGATATTAAAATGATTCAGAGAGAAATTTGTTGATCTCAGCTTGACATTTGTCGGCCTGAGCTCGTCGTCTGATGTACTGAACGATTGTCTCTATCTTAGAATTCGTAGACCGCTGAGATGGCTGGATTGAGTTTGTCGAGCGCCGTTCAGAGAATGCCTGGCCGCTGAGATTATTCTGACTGAATTCGTCGAGCACTGTTCTGATAGAGATTTGTCGAGCGCTGTCTGTCTTGAATTTGTCGAGCGCCGGCTAGCTTGAATTTTCGAGCGCCGGCTAGCTTGAATTTGTAGAGCGTCGGCTAGCTTGAATTTGTCGAGCGCCGGCTAGCTTGAATTTGTCGAGCGCCGTTCGACATTTGTCGAACGCAGAGTGCTTATATTATTTTCTTGTGTATATTCTCTGATTCGATCGCATCATATTTAATTTATGTTTCCTTAGTTTTCTTACTTAATGAAATTTGATTTGAGTTATTAGATGACTTATTGTCAAAAGGGATGGATCCTAACTCAAATCAAAAGCTAAGGTTCCAACATCCCATGATGGGGCTTTTTGGTCCATTAGGCTCCTAGTACCCACATAAGGGTAGGGGCAGGGTCAATTTGGCATGGTGGGGGCCAATTGACCCTAGTTGAGTTAGTTTGACCAATTTTAGAATTAAGGTTGACTTTGGTCTAATTGGCCTCTTAGGTTGTGATGAGTCCTGATCATATACACATTTATGGACTCATCCGGGCCGTTATTTAGTCAATTCTCCACACTTTAGCCTTGTTATAGTTTATATTTGATAATCCACGCTAGGTGCACATCTAGGCCCACTTTGGTGTGATTTTCGTGCTTATTGTCATTAGTAGTATTCATGTGCTATTAAGTGCCACTTTCAGTGGCTAGATCTGTGGTTGTGCGGGAATAGGAGTCGTGAAAGTGTTCCCGGTGCAATTCTGCACAGGAACACTGCGCACGATCACCGGTTCTATTGCGCACGACCACTGGTCGTGCGCCACTGATCGTGTGCACTTAACCCTTTTTCACGAGTTCTGTTTGGTGTAGTGCGCACGACCACCAACGCCAGTGCGCACGACCACCGGTCGTGCACCACTGCTCGTGCGCACTTATCATTAAAATTCTGAGTTCTGTTTGCTGTATTGCGCATGACCATCAACGCTAGTGCGCACGACCACCGGTCGTGCGCCACTGGTCGTGCGAACATTTTATTTTATAATTTCGTGTCTTGCAGGTTCCACCCAGGCAGTGCGCACGATCGCAGAATTCCAGTGCGCACGACCACTGGTCGTGCGCCAATGACCGTGCACAGTATTTATTCCAGCTCCTATTTAAACGCCTGTTGCGATTTTTAGGGTATTATCAGCCGCCGGGAGCGGGATTCCTGTTCCGTACGCCGCCGACCTCCACCGTGGGACGCCTCCACTTCATCTTCTACGCAAGGGGATGTCTCCTCCACCCATTCCAAGACTTCCTCCATTGTCTGTGAGTGTTCTCCATCGTCCGCAAGCCTCCAAGCAACCATTCTCTCATTCCGCCCGGTGAGAAGAAGAAGGAACCTGAAGTCGAAGACGATGGAGCTACGTAGGGAGATCGTGACAGCTCTCTCCGCCGGAAGCATAGTCCGCCCGAGTCCGAAGGTAGCCCGACAACCTACCATTCCGGCCGTGAACGGCCGCTAGTCTTCACCATCGGTTATTTCTTTCCTCTTTCCTCCATTGTACTCGTTGAACCGTGTAAACTCGAATATTATGATGATGTTTGTTAAAATGAATGTTTCCTTGTTGTTCTTCATGGTTCGGTTGTGATTCACTCCATTTCCACTCACTCACTTGCACGCGCACGCAAGGTGTTTGTTCCGTGTTAGCAAGAGCTAACGACGGTTGTGAAGAGGTGTTTACGACCCTCACCCTTTCGCGCTAGAACACACTCCATCCGCCTCACGAAGCACGGCATCGCGGCCGTTGCATCCACCTCGCCTCGCGAAGCGGTGTTTTCGACCCGCAACTCTTTTGTTGTTGATAAGATTAGGAAAACCAACCAAAAACCCCCTTTTTCATGTGTGTTTTGCTTGTGTAACAAGAGTCACGCTACGCATTTCGTTCACCCAACCTGCATTCCTCAAGAGACCGACATTCGGGGAGTCCACTCTCCACATTTATTACTTGACAGCGACCGGTGCACTTGCCGACACGCATCAAGTTTTTGGCGCCGTTGCCGGGGAATGCAGACGTGATGAATTCGTCTGCGTGAAGATTTGTTGCACGAGAATTTTCTTTTCTTTCACCTCTCTTGTTCACCCCTGGTCTCTCCGTTTCTTTTCGATTCGTGCTTCTGATTACTTTTGCCTTTTCCATCGTTCGCTAATCGTTTTGTTTGCAAGTAGTCGCAGCATGACCTCCATTCAGGAATGCATCTATCAGGGAAGCTTAAATGATTTAAGGGATCAAGCAGAAAGAAACAATCATGACTTCGGGATCTCCCCCGACGTCATTGAGTACATGTCTGGGAACTGCAAGTTCAGCGGGGATGAGCATGAAGACGCGGTGCAACACATGCATGACTTTTTAGCAATCTATTACACATGTGTATTCAGTGGAGTTGAAAACGACCTGCAAAAGATTCTGGCATTTTCATTCTCCTTGCATAAAAAAGCCAAAAGCTGGTATTGGGATATCCGGAAAGGAGAGGTGATCACATGGAAACAATTCGAAGGGAGATTTTTGCAAGAGTTTCAACATCGTACCCAAGCCTTGGACAAGTACAGGGAACTTGTAACCTTTGGACAGGGGAAGGAGGAGACGTTAGTTGATGCTTGGGAGCGTTTCCAATCCTTGCATAGGGGATGCTACCGTGAAGATCTTTCAGAAGCTTTCTTAATTCAGATTTTTTATTTCGGAGTGCGGGATAATTTCCGTCTTCTATTTGATATGGCAGCTGGAGGGGCCCTGTTTAATAAATCGGGGAAAGACGCGTGGGAAGTGGTCGTGAATGTTGCTCACACCAGTCAGCACTGGAGTCATATCATTCGCTCCCCAAGTACTGCTGCAGTTAATGCCGTGACATTCAAAGGAGCAGCGGATTTTTCGCCGCCAGAGCAACCAGAACAGTTAGCAACTTTGGTGGTCGGGGTATTGAACAAAATGAATGACCAATCGGTCGCAATCCAACAGCTTCGCTCTACTATAGGGACTCTGTCCGATGTCGTTTCTGGGCTTGCAAGTCAGCATCCTGAGTCAGTGAACACCATGCGATTGAGAAGTGGGAGAAGTGTAGACAATCCTCCTCGACAGGAACCTCTTGCGTGTTCCACTGACAAGCATAATGAAGACACTCCCGAGAAGCTGACTCAGATTCATATTGAGCCGCATCCCGTGAGCGAGGCACAAACCTCGAAAAGTGCTGTTCACCCCCCATTCCCCCACAGGCTGCGAAACGAGAAATCCGAGAAGCAATTCCGCAGATTTGTGGAAATAATGAAAGGAGTGCAAGTGAGCATACCTCTGATTGAAGCTATCTCTCAAATGTCGGGCTACTCCAAATTTTTGAAAGATTTGATCTCAAAGCGGAAGCAGTTGGAGGGTCTCAAAACTATCGACCTCACCGAGGAGTGCTCCGCCATCATTTCCAATATGCCCACTAAGTGCAAGGATCCAGGCAGTTTTACGATTCCCTGCAGGATCGGCCATCACCGTTTCAGCCAGGCACTCTGTGATTTGGGGGCATCAATCAACTTGATGCCGCTCTCTATCTTTCGTGAACTTGGTGCTGGGATCTTGAAGCCAACGCAGGTAATGCTGCAGCTTGCTGATCGGTCGATCAAGAAGCCGTCGGGAATCGTCGAGGACCTCACAATAGTTGTAAACGGTCTCACCTTTCCAGCTGATTTTATCATTCTCGACATGAAGGTCGATACAAATGTTCCCATTATCTTGGGGCGGCCCTTTCTCGCTACTGCTCGTGCTATTATTAATGTGGAGCAGGGGGAGCTCACACTAAGACTGGGGGAGGATGCTATATCTTTCAACGTCCACAGCCCGTCGCAACTCTTTGAAATTACAGAGTGTGAACCAGCAGAGGCGCTTGAAGAATTCGATGGTCAGAACGATGTGAAGTTGGATGACCGCGAGGTGTGCTGGCAGCACGAAGACGAGGAAGCAGGGGGTGCACACTCAAATCACCCTGATTTGTCACATTCAAGCGGAGAGCCCTCCAACGATTCGGCTAATCCAAACCCATGTCCGACTCTCAAACAACTTCCGGATTCTCTAAAGTACGTGTTTCTTGGAAAAAAAAACACACATCCGGTGATTATTTCCGCAGCCCTGTCCGCCGCCAACGAAACTGCATTAGTGGGCGTGCTGAGAAGGTACCACAAGGTCTTCGGAGGTTCTCTTGCTGACATTAAGGGAATCAGCCCCACGGTCTGCATGCATAAGATCCTCCTTGAAGATCAGTACAAACCGACAGCACAGCCCCAAAGGCGGCTGAACCCGAAAATGCAAGAGGTAGTAAAGGCTGAAGTGATAAAGCTTTTAGACGCTGGCATCATTTACCCAATCAGCGATAGCAAATGGGTCAGTCCAGTCCAGGTGGTACCGAAGAAGGGAGGGATTACTGTCGTTGCCAATGAAAAGAACGAGCTGCTACCGACCCGAATGATCACCGGGTGGAGAGTCTGCATCGACTATCGCAAGCTGAACGATGCGACGCGCAAGGACCATTTTCCGCTCCCCTTTATTGATCAGATGCTAGAAAAGTTAGCGGGGCAGGATTACTACTGTTTTTTGGATGGGTACTCTGGGTACAATCAGATTTTAATTGACCCATCTGATCAAGACAAGACGACATTCACATGTCCCTCCGGTACCTTCGCGTTCAAAAGAATGCCATTCGGACTGTGTAATGCCCCCGCAACCTTCCAACGTTGTATGCTCGCTATTTTTGCTGACATGGTGGGGGACTTCCTCGAAGTCTTCATGGATGATTTTACTCTATTTGGCAGTAGCTTCGACATTTGCCTGGCGAATTTGGCCAAGACCTTGAAGCGGTGTGAAGACACCAATCTTGTCTTGAACTGGGAGAAATGCCACTTTATGGTGCGCGAAGGAATTGTGTTGGGGCATAAAGTTTCCCGCAAAGGGCTCGAAGTAGATCAAGCGAAGGTAAGTGTCATCAGAAACCTCCCTCCACCCATGTCAGTGAAAGGCATTCGAAGTTTTCTTGGTCATGTGGGCTTCTATCGAAGGTTCATCAAGGACTTTTCCTCCATTTCAAAGCCCTTATCTCGCCTGCTGGTTAAGGACGTCCCCTTCCACTTCGACGAAGCATGCATGCAAGCCTTCGAAACTTTACGGGGACAACTCATCTCTACCCCAATTTTGGTGCACCCGACTGGACTTTACCTTTTATTATCATGTGCGACGCAAGTGATGTGGCCGTAGGTGCTGTGCTCGGTCAAAAGAAAGATAAGACCTTTCACACTATTGCGTATGCCAGTCGAACTCTCAACATCGCACAAGCAAATTATACCACCACGGAGAAAGAAATGCTAGCCGTGGTCTTCGCCTTTGAAAAGTTTCACTCATATTTGGTACTTTCCGAAGTGATCGTGTACACGGACCACGCCGCTCTCAGGTATCTTTTCAGTAAGAAAGAATCCAAATCGCGTCTGATTCGTTGGATTTTACTTTTGCAGGAATACAATCTGGAAATCGAAGACAAGAAGGGGGTGGAGAATGTGATTGCTGATCATCTCTCGCGTTTGGAGTACGACACTCCCAACAGCGTTGTGGAGGAAACGGACGACTATTTCCCGGATGAAAAGTTATTCGCAATTACTACGTCCCCCCCAACCGCACCTTGGTACGCAGATATTGCTAATTACTTGGCTTGCAAAACGTTCTCCCCGAGTCTGTCTCCTCAGCAAAGATGGAAGCTTGCCTCTGACTCAAAATACTATTTTTGGGAAGATCCGCTCTTATTCCACACGTGCAGCGATGGGATTATTAGGCGTTGCATTCCGGAAGCTGAGTTTCATTCTATATTACAGCACTGCCATGACAGAGAAGCTGGCGGGCACTTCGGGGCCGTTCGAACAGCACGAAAAATCCTGCAATGTGGATTGTTTTGGCCGACCCTCTTCCGGGACGCCCATGCCTATGTTACCAAGTGCGACGAATGCCAGAGGACCGAAAATATTTCTCGGCGTGATGAGATGCCCCTTAATAACATGCTGGTCTGCGAACCCTTTGATGTCTGGGGAATAGACTTCGTGGGTCCCTTCCCGATGTCTCATGGTAAGCATTACATTATTGTGGCAGTTGATTATGTCTCAAAATGGGTGGAAGCTGAGGCGGTTGCCACGAATGATGCCAACACAGTGCTACATTTTATCCACAAGAATATCTTCTCCAGGTTTGGGACGCCGAGAACTATCATCAGCGACGGCGGTAGTCATTTTTGCAATAAGCAGTTTGTGCAGCTAATGAAAAAGTTTGGGGTCCATCATAAGATTTCTTTGGCATACCACCCCCAAACATGCGGGCAAGTCGAAGTTTCCAACCGCGAGCTCAAGCGAATAATTGAGAAATCAATACACTCAAATAGGAAGGAGTGGGCTAAAAAGGTCGACGATGCATTATGGGCTTACCGGACTGCGTTCAAAACACCCATCGGCATGACTCCGTTTCAATTGGTCTATGGCAAGGCATGCCACCTCCCTGTGGAGCTGGAGCATAAAGCATTATGGGCAACCAAACTGTTGAACATGGACATTGGAGCCGCGGCCGAGGTGCGTCATTCCCAACTCAACGAGTTCGAGGAGCTCCGTCATTTCGCTTATGAAAATGCTCGTATCTACAAGGAGAAAATGAAGAAATGGCACGATCGGCATATCATTCCTAAGGAGTTCAAAATTGGGGACCAAGTGCTGCTCTACAACTCTCGTCTCCGCCTCTTCCCAGGGAAGTTAAAATCGAGGTGGAGTGGTCCTTTCTCCGTGACCGATGTCTCCCCCTTCGGTGCCATAGAAATATCTGGAGATAAGGGGGACAAGTTTAAGGTCAATGGACATCGGCTGAAGTTATCCGATGGCGCCACTATAAACAAGGAGTGTCAGTTGCTGACATTGGGAGATGGACATCATACAAGCACCGGCAGCTGATTTTCCCTTCTTGTTTCTTATTTTTGCGAAACTCTATTTTTGAGAACTCCTCTTTTTAAGTTTTGCACTCTTTAAACACTGCTAATACAGGTATTTGGTCCAGCTTAAGGACGTTAAATGAAAGCGCTACTGGGAGACAACCCAGATTTCCTGATTTCGTATTTCTCCTTATCTAACTTCTTTTAGTTCAGCTTTTGCATATGCTTGTGTTGTTTTGAGTTTGTGCTTGCAGGTTTTGTGTTTGATGGTGCGGATGCTGCGGACTATTCTTGATCATAAACGCCGATCATCTGGTATGCTCAATTCTGAGCATTGGGTAACACTTCCTCCCCTCTTTTTGCTTCCAATTGCTAGATATATTGTTTAGACTAAGTCTGGGGGAGCGGTTGTTGTTATCCACTGTGCACGAGTTGCAATGCATACTAGAAGGTTGATTCTTATTTATCTTATCATTATCATTTTTTCATGCTTCACACACCACTTCACCCACTTGAGTGCGTGCTTATCTTTTTGTCGTTGTTCCGTTTAAACTATTTTGGTCGGAATGTGAAATAGATTGTTAACGTAGGAATTATTATTTGGAGTGCGATGTTGACTCATGTAGTGTTCTAGTCACTTCGCATGCTATGGTAGAATTTGAGTAGAACTAGATTTTCTTTATGCATCTAATTTATGTTTAGTATTTCTGCGTAAATTTAGATTTATTATACTCAAGTGGTGAATTTGTAGGGAATTGACGATAACTCGGTGTTGTGTGTGTGCGATTACTAGTCGTGTGTTGCTCGAGTCAGGAGGAAGGTTTACCTTTCTCGTGGGCTAAGAACTTGCCCCAAGCGACTCTCGAAGCATGGGTGAGAGCGACTCGTCGAGTTAAACATGATGTAGGCCACCCTTTGGCTAGTTTGAGCTTTGTTATTCCATGTCCATTTCGTTCACCGTTGCAAGCCAAATTTGTGCCTACCAATCCTTTGTTCAGCTCCTCTTCATCAACCAAAGCCTGAAGCCTATCCTACACCCGCAACCAAATTGCTTTAAACTGCGCTCATAAGTCTCAACTTGTGTGGTGTGTGGAATCATTGTGTCATGAAGGGAAATTAAGTCTATCTGCTGATTTTGAACCAACCGGAGGATACATAAAAGAAGTAAAATATGTTAAAAGAAAAAAAAAAAGAGAGTATTTTGAAAAAAATCCTTCCGAGCTAAAAAAGAAAATCTGTTGGTATTTGTGAAGTAGGCCGTGTGCACACCTGGTTTTCATGATGAGTCTGGGGGTGTGTCACACAAGCATTGTTTGTTGGTCTTGAGTGGTGCAGCGTTCTTTAGCTCACTTGGGTTGCGTAGCCATCGTGTTTAACTTTGAATATCATACCGTAACCTAAGCCTCGTCTTAATCCTAAAAGCCCTACTGATTTGACTTGCGAGAGTGCTAGCGCCGTGGAGAGAGTGTGACTGGGCAAGCGTATGGTTCACGACGTTGATGGATTTCAGCGGAGTTATTCCTAAGCCCCGATCTTTTGCAACACCCGCCTCAGTGTCTCGTCACTTTCATACCGGGCATGATCGTCAAATTCTTCATAACTCACCAACTGAGTACATCTAAATCTTTAATTACGCTTTAATACTCTTGTAAATTAGTTAGCATAGTTAGAATCTCCTTCTACTAAATTCTCTACTTGCATGCGTATGTTACTTCGCACCGTACTCCTTTGTGTAATTCTCTATGTTAATTATCGTTTTCACGCTCCGCCGGATTCGTTTGCTCGGGACGCGCAAACAGTTAAGTCTGGGGGTGTGATGAGTCCTGATCATATACACATTTATGGACTCATCCGGGCCGTTATTTAGTCAATTCTCCGCACTTTAGCCTTGTTATAGTTTATATTTGATAATCCACGCTAGGTGCACATCTAGGCCCACTTTGGTGTGATTTTCGTGCTTATTGTCATTAGTAGTATTCATGTGCTATTAAGTGCCACTTTCAGTGGCTAGATCTGTGGTTGTGCGGGAATAGGAGTCGTGCAAGTGTTCCCGGTGCAATTCTGCACAGGAACACTGCGCACGATCACCGGTTCTATTGCGCACGACCACTGGTCGTGCGCCACTGATCGTGTGCACTTAACCCTTTTTCACGAGTTCTGTTTGGTGCAGTGCGCACGACCACCAACGCCAGTGCGCACGACCACCAGTCGTGCGCCACTGCTCGTGCGTACTTATCATTAAAATTCTGAGTTCTGTTTGCTGTATTGCGCACGACCATCAACGCTAGTGCGCACGACCACCGGTCGTGCGCCACTGGTCGTGCGAACATTTTATTTTATAATTTCGTGTCTTGCAGGTTCCACCCAGGTAGTGCGCACGATCGCAGAATTCCAGTGCGCACGACCACTGGTCGTGCGCCAATGACCGTGCGCAGTATTTATTCCATCGCCTATTTAAACGCCTGTTGCGATTTTTAGGGTATTATCAGCCGCCGGGAGCGGGATTCCTGTTCCGTACGCCGCCGACCTCCACCGTGGGACGCCTCCACTTCATCTTCTATGCAAGGGGAAGTCTCCTCCACCCATTCCAAGACTTCCTCCATTGTCCGTGAGTGTTCTCCATCGTCCGCAAGCCTCCAAGCAACCATTCTCTCATTCCGCCCGGTGAGAAGAAGAAGGAACCTGAAGTCGAAGACGACGGAGCTACGTAGGGAGATCATGACAGCTCTCTCCGCCGGAAGCATAGTCCGCCCGAGTCCGGAGGTAGCCCGACAACCTACCATTCCGGCCGTGAACGGCCGCTAGTCTTCACCATCGGTTATTTCTTTCCTCTTTCCTCCATTGTACTCGTTGAACCGTGTAAACTCGAATATTATGATGATGTTTGTTAAAATGAATGTTTCCTTGTTGTTCTTCATGGTTCGGTTGTGATTCACTCCATTTCCACTCACTCACTCGCACGCGCACGCAAGGTGTTTGTTCCGTGTTAGCAAGAGCTAACGACGGTTGTGAAGAGGTGTTTACGACCCTCACCCTTTCGCGCTAGAACACACTCCATCCGCCTCACGAAGCACGGCATCGCGGCCGTTGCATCCACCTCGCCTCGCGAAGCGGTGTTTTCGACCCGCAACTCTTTTGTTGTTGATAAGATTAGGAAAACCAACCAAAACCCCCCCTTTTTCATGTGTGTTTTGCTTGTGTAACAAGAGTCACGCTACGCATTTCGTTCACCCAACCTGCATTCCTCAAGAGACCGACATTCGGGGAGTCCACTCTCCACATTTATTACTTGACAGCGACCGGTGCACTTGCCGACACGCATCAGGTTGACCCCAATGGGTCACTGGTGCTTCAAGGAGACCTCTAATGGGTTAGGGATGATATTGTGGGGTCAAGGTTCAAGGTGGGGTCCTAGAGTCCAACCCTAGGCTTGATATCTGAAAATTGCTATTTGCAGACTACTTGGGTTTTCTCATTCTCACCTACGTTCACAAGTTCTTGAGCTCTTCCTATGGTTTTGTCATGACCTAGTCATGACAAAACCAACTTAGGGGTATAGCTGTTTGAGGGATGTTACAAATCCTAATAAACAAAAAGAATAATTTCGTCCTCGAAATTCAGGTTAGGCTTGCGGGGTTTTTACCGAGAGTGACTGAACATTCCCCTATGAATTGAAACTATTCCTGGATCGAAGAGCATCGACTATCTCTGCTACACCAGCTCTAGTGGCTCCCAGGTGTGCTCCTCCTGTCCATAATTTTACAACATGATTTTTACCTACGGAATCTTCTTGCGTCGCAAGACTCGCACCGTCGTATCGTCTATCCTGACCGGGGTGACCTAGCTACCTTGGTCAATCTATCCTCAAACTTCCACTCTAACCTGGTTAGATTCTTATGCCTCTAAAGATTTCTTCACACATTCAATTTCTTACTCCTTCAGGTGCGTCCGAGTAGTCACTCATCTCTACTCTACAACTTTTCCAGTTCTTACTACCGATGGAACTAACCAAATCGTCTAGCGTTCCAATCATCCTTAAATTTTAATGGGAGCACTTGTGAACCTTTATGAGTACATGTTAACCAACCACAATTAGTATCCATGTTGGTAAGACGACTCCCAATCATTTTCTACGTGGAGTTTGATTCATAAGGTATACGGGTAAAAAAAAAATTTGAAACCCTAAAATTTTTCACAAGTCAATTTCATCAAGAAAATATCTTCACGTTTATTTCACCAAATTTCTATCACTTCAAGTTATGCTAGTATTGATCTCTTTCAAATGGTCCTAAGTAAAATAAACTTGTGCCGTTCTTATCTTACTAAACTCAGATACTATATTCTAATTCCAATAAGTCATCGTCTAAGATCTCGGGTTATTCATCACCATAGTTCCCAAGGTATAAGGGCTATTATTGTAGTTAAAATTTTTACCATGACAGGGCGTGATTTTTAACGAATCATAAATCAATCACTTTCGAAGCCCCAAACTACCAGAACTTTCAAATATAACTAAAGCTTGCACGACCTAATTTCTGTTCCCAACTTCCAGAAGGGCATCTGCATCCCTAAGTGATTAATCTTGGCAACTTACATTTCCAATGATTCAACTAAGGTCAAGTTGTTGGTCTACCTACGATGTCCTTTCATTGTCCTGGTAACACCTCAGATCATCATTCCAGACCTACTTTTACACCATCTCATCTTTGTCCAAGTGACATCGAATATGATCAACCTTAAAATCATTATTGTTCACGACACAAAATTTTTCTAACTTAGGTCTAAGGGAAATCCAAGTCCGTCATTAATTTGCCCAATAAACAAAAGGTAAGCCCAAATAAACAAAAGATTAGCCTCTATCTATTTTTGGGCAAAGTATCTTCAATATCACCATGTTATACTCGTCTTAGGTATGCAAGAAATCCTTAGGGAACACAACCTTAGACTTGGGGTTTTATCTTGAGACTTGTTGGTATACTCCACACTTTAGACTCTTCTAGGTACCCTCTACTACAACCTTATCAGGATCAACATGTCACCCAATCCCGAACGGGTCCCTTCTGAACATCAATTCTTATCCGACCCTCAGTGTTTGTCATGGTGGTTGTCTTAATGTAATCATGTCACGAATACGATGATTGAGTCTGTGAGTCTCATGCCATTCTGTTTATGTGTCAATCTCTCTTTCTCTATCATCTTTGGGGTATCCTCGTATCTTCACCAAAATTATACCTACGGTCTATTTCAGACTAGGGCATGGTATAAATTGTCATGGCAAGTCATGTGTCCTAGTGGGGTTGAGTCTAACTCGTTGACTAAAGAACTAACTAAAGAAATCTTTGCAGACGGAGGTATTCCCTGCTGGGGGCAGGGTTTGCCGCAGGCTTACAAAAGAAAACTTGACACTCGCAGGGGGAAACTGACCAAAAAGATTCAGTTAAAAGTGGACCTTTTTCAATGTGATTCCCATATGGGCACACCACTGCTTCTGCTGCTAGTTTGTCCTCAAACTAAGCTCACGCGGGGTGTCCCAGGGTTTGTGGACTTCTTTTCTTTGGATCGAGGTTACCTCTGATACCACTTGTAAGACCCCAATTTTTTTTCTTTCCAAACATCGGGTCTTAGGCCCAGAACTGCCGCTTTGCGGTGACACCTTCACTTGGAAAGGTCGTCACCACAAAATGTCGATCCTGCCGGCCAAATCGATCACAAAGAAAAATGCATTAAAGAAGACAAGTCCACATAATCAACATGAAAAATATAAAAATGTCCACATGATATAACTGAATAAAAAGATAACAAGGGTTGCAATAATAAAGAAGAAGGAAGGGCTCATGCCCAGTACATCATATCCTCACTACAAGATTACTCGCGGTAGCTAACTCCTAATCACTCACTGATCCCGAATCCTGTGCTCCTGTGCTGCACTGGCCTGCCTCCATCTGCACCGGCCTCTGGTGCTGCTCCATCGTCGTGGTCTCCTAAATTGATAAGGTCCACCGACCGTTAGTCAAAAAGACTAAGCCAATCCCCCACCCCTCCCCTGGTGACTCCTAGGCACCGAGCGGGAAGGACGAAGCGGAGGACAATAAGAGGTATAATCAAAAAGCAGATGACGAGGCATGATCTACAAGAAGAGTTCTACCACTACTCAAGTATATATAATTATAAATAAAATAGTTAATAAGCATAGCAAGAGCAGGTAAGGAATAAGTAAAGTGCAGTAAATAAAGACATGTATATAATGGAAATGTAACCATTGATTTATAGGAATGCCCACACAAACCTATAGACCAAGGGGTCGTTTAGCAAGGCCTATCGTATAAGAAGTCCAATAACCGACTTATACGATAGGGGTAGGGGTTGAAATGCAATGTTATTGCTATGACAAGCAGAGTTATGTAGTTTATGCTATGTTCATACAAGTGCAACTCACACACTTCGACTCTATGCGCATAGACCTTTAGTTCCCCCTTTTTGGAGCTAGCAAGACTCCCAGGATACTCCCGTAGTGGCAAAAGGGAGGCGGTGGGTTGGGCCTCGCCCACCTCTAGGTTGGTATTCACACAACCCTACCTAGACCTATCGTATGCCTCAACGCAAAACCGCGGAGCATCTGCGTACTCTTACTGGATGGACCACCAAACTTTCAAGGCTAAGTGCAAATTCCACACTTGTCGAGTCAACGTATTGACGTCGGTGTGAACGACCGTCCAATACCGGAGACCCACCACCTTCATGCACATGCAACATGTTCTACTATATACTGAGCCATAAATTCCCCGGGCTAACCTGCCCGTCATCAATAACCTTCCGAACCACCGGCTCGCCAGACCAACCCGTCCGTACCAACAAACACTACTGAGTCACAAGCTCACCAGACTAACTAGTCTGCTGCTTCAACCACCGAGCCTACCACTCGTAAAACCAAACCAACTAACCTCCCATAACCACGGGGTGTGGGTGTGTGTATTGTTAAGTTAATCTTGTACAACATCTTACTCCTACAGTTTATGGTTAATCTTGGACTTTCCGAGGATTACCCTATAAGGGGCTCGCTACGGTACTAAGAACCACAATGGGATGACACACCAAGGCTCCCTTTCTCAAGACACTTAGTGTTGTTGGTGTCTACCCATAAGAACACCCTCCTTGTTATTACACTTGGATTACCCTAAGTATTTTATTACCCGCTAGGGAAAAGACGATCGTTCGTCAATCCCGAGCACAACTTTACCCCTAACTCCCCAAGCACACCCTCATCACCTAAACTCCTTTTGGTGACCTTCAATCTCTTCAACCTGACAATGTACACCAACTATACGCTACTTCCACTTAGTAGGCCACTAGTTACACAAGTTTCAGAGTTTTACTATACGCAGACCACACTATGTGAGGCTTATAATTAGAGGTACTCCAAATATTCATCCAACTGACTCTATATTATTACAGGGAGTCTATCATGATGTTATAAGACCAAATCCAGAGAATCATATTTTTTCCTTAATTATTTAGCATTTATTTTAATTTCTCCAAACATTTGCCAAGTATGAAAACGAACATGAAGTGCAAGATCTTCTTATAATATGGCTATCAAAAATTATGATAAATCTATGATGACTAAATAACATCAGAAACATCATATCATATTTTTATAGTAAGAAATTGTCCTCTAATTTAATTATTTATCATCTATCCAAAATTGTAGATTTATGAAGGAACCACCAAAAATACTTACACCAAAATTATAGGAAAATTTCCAGCCTTTTGTATTTATCAGAAAAGGCTACTGGCTATATTGTATAATTTATGGGAATCATTTTCTCACTTAAGTGAATTCTTTAAGAAAACCCCAAATAAGATAATTTGTGAAGTAGACTACTTATTTATGTCTTCCAAAATTCTATAAAAATTCAAAGAGCTTGCTAATGCTCTGAAATGTCCTATCACCAATTTGCACAATTTAACAATGAATATTGGACCCTCAATTATTTTTCTTAAGTCTAAATCAAAATAGGTGCCTTGTGAATGAAGTACTGGTTAAATCATTCAATTAAATACACAAAAATTACCAAAGGTGTATATCATGATAACATAGACAATACCCAAGTTTCATTATCATCCAAGGCATTTTGATCCTGTAATCATCTCTTATAAGAAATTTCTCTAAAGGGATTATGACCTAATTCACAGGGAATAATTGCTCCCAAAATTCTTATAAAATTACTCATGGCCTATTTATACCCTATAAATCTATCCACCAAGTTTCATAACCATCAAGGGACTTTTGACCACATGGCCTTCAAAAGGTTCTAATTGCACACCTAGGAATAAAACTAGTGTTCTAGGGCTTAACCACCTCCACACCACCCCATATCACTCATGGAGGTGTATTAGGTGATCCTAAACCAGTTACCAAGTGAAGTATCTAGTTGCCTACCTAAATCACCTAGAGGGGGGTGAATAGGTGATCTCTACGTCTTTTGCGGAATTAAAAATTAAACGTAAAGCACAGCACACAAAATTAATCACAGCCACAGATAACACCAGGAATTTATAGTGGTTCCCCGTACTTGGGTACTCCACTGCCGGCCTCGCCAATCTAGCACCACAGCTAGACTTGACTACTCACTAAATCTCGGATCAGAAAGATCCTACAGTCTCGGAGTCAAACTCCTACAAACTCAGAGAGAACCTCTCTTACAACTCGGAGAAAAATTTCTCCTACAACTCGGAGAACAACCTCTCCTACAACTCGGAGATAACAACTCCTACAACAGATTGAAAAGGGTTTGAACAAAACTAAACCAGATCTGAATAACAGAGGCGTTTTCTTCCTTCTTCTTGAATGGCTTTTGAGAACGATGAGGAAGAACAACGATCCTTCAAATCTGTCTTTGGCAATTCGAAACGATCCAATAGAGATTGCAGAACCTGAGCATGGATCAATCGAATCCTTCTTGATAGAAATCGGCAACTCCAAAGAGTAGAACGATCTCCAAACGTAGACGACGGCGAGCAGCGCTTTTCTCGTTCTTTTTGATCGGGAGAGGGATTAGGGTTAGAACGATTCTGAAAAAAAAAACATTTTATAATCCAAAAACAATCCTATATATATGGAGAGGAGCAATTAAAGGATTAATCAGCCTTAATAGCACTCCATATAGCCGTTAGAAACGAGAAGGAGTGTTTACGATCCGTCAAGAACAGAGAAAACGAAACAGAAATTTACGGACAGAAGTCTCGAGACATAAGGGATCTCTCGAGACATAAGGGATCTCTCGAGACATGAAACAGAGAGAGCAGGAAAGGGATGTCTCGAGAACTCGATGATCTCTCGAGACATTGCAAAGATTTCAGACGTAAGATCTCTCGAGACAACCACGATCTCTCGAGACATGTCTGATCTCTCGAGACATATCCTTAGGAAAATTTTGTTTTACAAAAATTTCTTTTCTTCTCTTGAACACATGCTGCAGCCGCACTCCAAAGTCTTCAATAGTCTTGAAAAAGAAGTGTACCCCAATAGTGAGATCACACATGAGTCATCACCATGTTTCATATAATGAGGGATTACATTTTATGAAACTGTGTTTGCAGACCCATTGTGACCTGACATTGGCTTACACTTAGCCATGATAATCTGCAAGACAATACTAGAAAAGCATATCAAATACAAAAGCAATTCAATCTTAGTTTAAGGGTGACTTCTCACAAATCAAGGTAATTGTGAATGCAATTTCCAACAATCTCCCCCTATTTGTAGAAGTCAGAACCCTGTACACTAAGTTGAATTACAGCAGTTAAAGAATAAATATGCTACACTACACAAAGATATAGAAATGAAAAAGTAAAGAACATCAAAACATCAAATATATATATATATATATATAAATTGAATTGTTCAGAAGACTTGATGTTCACTAAATCAGAATGAAAACAAAATATGTCTTGTCAGCATCATCATCATCATCCTTCAAGACCTCCTTTTCCTCTTTTCTTCTTGTCTGGAGAAAAAGGCATGAGGCTTGGGATGGTAAAACGGAGGGGGTTCCGGAGCATCAGCATTATTATAACCAAAAGCTCTGAAATGAATCCTTCGCTTCCTTTGAGCTGCCTCATGTTTTTCCCATTCTTGAGAGCTGTAGCATTCAGATCTATTCATTTTACCTTCATGAACTAACTTATAGGTTTCAAGAATAATGTCTTTTGAGACTGGGCTCCAGATTTCTAGAAAACTTTTCTCAACCTTAGCTTTGCTATGATCTGCTGAGCTAGAACTAGGAACTGATCGACTGGCAGAAGAACCTTCACCAAATTTTCTTTTTCTTTTGGTCTCAGCCCTATCTGATTGTTCTTCAACTATAGGAGCCTTCCCAAGTAGTTCTTCTGGCCTTGGAGAAAATTGAGGAACAGGAACATCTGGATCAACTTCCAATTTAGGAAATATTTGATTATGAAGCCACGTCGCTGTTTTGAAAGAATAAGCATTAACGTCAGCAATTTGCTTCTGCACACGAGAGGAGAACTGATCAAACTGAGATTTCCAAGAACTTTGAATAGCTGACACAGAGCTTTCCACAAGATCTGTCATTCTATCCATGATAATGTCCTCCCCCTTTCTGACTTCTACAGATAGGGTTTGGAGAGTATCATCTTTGAACTTTCCGACTTCATCAACAATTTTGAATGTATTGGCTTCAGCCTTGTTAGACACTGATTCTTGAAGCTTTGTCAGTATAATAGTCTGAGCCAACACTGTGCCTACACCTTCAGTTGCATGATCAATTTGCTTGCTCCCTAGGCTCATCAAATCAGAGAGATTTTCATAATTGGATTTTATCTTAGCTAACTCTCTGCCTAGTTCACTTTCAACTGAGGCAATCTTCCTGTGAACAGTTGTCAAAGAATTTTCAAACTGCGCACTCTGCTTCTTGAGCAGTGCTTCAATCTTTCCTAGAAGAGAATCTGCATCAGGAATTGGAGGGGAAAGATGAGAAGAAGCAGGGGCAACAACAGGAGCATCATCAGGAATTTCTTCAATCTCAAAAGAATGAGCCACATTATCTTTTTCATCACAACCTAGCTCAACTGGAGCATTCTTGGTTGTATCTAACACTGACTCCCCCTCAACATGTACTAGGGGAGGTGATGATTCATGAACGGAATCATCATCATCTTCTATGTCAAAAACAAAATCAGCACCAGACCCTGCCTGTTGGCCACTGGGACTGTGCTCTTCAGATACTGGAATGGATTCTGTTGGAGCTGATGAGGATTGACCTTTGGCTTTTGAACGGGTTGAAATCTTGGCTCGACCTGAAGCTTTAGAGCGAGTCCGAGATGAAAGTGGAAATGATGTTACGAAGGGTGCTTGATCTTCAGAAGAAGGAGCTGAAGTTTCTGCTTCTCTTGCAACTGCTGATTTAAGAGTCTCCCCCTCAGAAGGAGCACCAGCCATTTCCGGCTTCTTGATTCGAATGTCCCATCTCTGCAAGGAGTTGACATCGATCTTCTTAAGGTGATGGATAACTGTACCTTTGGACATGTTAAAAATGGCAGGGTTAAACTGATTTAGAAACAGTGAGATGATCCGGGCAAAGTTAGGAGAATTTATGCAAGCTTTGATATTTGAGAATAAGATTGAGGCCCAATCTCTCATCTTTCCAGTAACAATGCCAATCATCAACAGAAACATCTCTTCAGACACATGTCCTTGAGAGCCTGTCTTGCAGAATAGTGCCTTTGAGATAATGTCCAGCAGGAGCTTCCCCACAGCATTCAACTTATTCCTTTTAACTGTAGAAAAATCTGAATCAAGACCACAGAACCTTGTTGTAGTCAACCAATCATTGTCAACTAGCTCTTCTTCAGCTTCCACTTCAGACAACTGCAAATACTTAGCAAGAGTCTCTGGAGAGACTTTGATTTTGATACCCTTAACGAAAGAGATCAACATACTTCCTTCCTTGATTGGCTTCACATTGATGAAGAATTCTTCAACCTCATCAAACAAAATCCGGCAAGGATGCTCAAGAACGAAAGTGAGACCGGCGGCATCAAGTAAGCGAAACAGAGACTTGAAATCATCGGATAAGCTCGCAAGACCTGACCGAATAACCTCGTTACCGACTCCAATTTTCGGATGAGGAGAGGGAGCCATAGCAGCAAGAGGGAGGGAGAAATGCCGACGGAGAGAGATGAAGCACCAAGAGCCACCGAGAACCACCGAAAACCGCCGAAACGCTGAGTCGAGTCGCGGACGATCACTGCTCGAGAGGGAGACCAAAGGTCGAGGAGGTCTCGGGAGATGATTCGTGTGAACATCAAGTTTCCGATTTCGTATTTATTTATATATATTTTGATTTTACGAAAAATAGAAAATTAGAAAGAGGAATTAGCGCGTACCTGACGTTTGGGATTCCTTTTAAAAAAAACTTATGTCTCGAGACATCGGGTATGTCTCGAGAGCTCAGGAGATATTTTCTTCATTGATGTCTCGAGAGATTACCCGTGTCTCGAGACATCACCTTATCTCGAAATCTTCTTCTTGTCTCGAGAAATCCTGCCAGGTCCCGAGACATGACTTGTCATAAGAAAACTTCCTGTCGCCAAGGTTTTGATTGACTTGACCATTACTCCATGTTGAGCATTCCAAGTTCCGTCTTGAAGAAAGAGAACTTGGTCTCATCCAGTGGCTTCGTGAAGATGTCTGCAACTTGCTTATCCGTGGGGACATAACTCAGATTTATGTCACCCTTCTCCACATGCTCCCGGATAAAGTGATATCGTATCTCGATGTGCTTTGTCCGACTGTGAGAGACTGGATTATTTGCGATAGCAATTGCACTGGAAGAGTCGCAAAACATAGGAATGTCTTTGAACTTCATGTTGTAGTCTTGAAGTTGATTTCTTATCCAGAGTAGTTGTGCGCAACAACTGCCAGCAGAAATGTATTCTGACTCAGCAGTTGATATTGCAACACAATTCTGCTTCTTGCTATTCCAGGAGATAAGTCTCCTTCCGAGGAATTGACACATCCCAGAAGTGCTTTTCCTGTCGTCTTTGCTACCTGCAAAGTCTGCATCTGAAAAACCAATTAGTTCACTATCATTACTTCTTGGGTACCATAAGCCAAGATTTGGTGTGCCTTTAAGATATCTCAAAATTCGCTTTGCAGCAGTGTAGTGAGATTCCTTAGAGTTCACCTGATATCTAGCACAAACACATGTAGAGAACATTATATCAGGTCTACTGGCAGTAAGGTAGAGCAAAGAGCCAATTATGCTTCTGTACTTGGTTTCATCAAAAGGTTTCCCTTTCTCATCCTTGTCCAGAGACGTAGCTGAGCTCATTGGAGTCCTCATAGAGGTTGCATTCTCCATTCCAAATTTCTTAATCAACTCCTTAGTGAACTTTGTCTGAGAAATGAAGATTCTATCTTCAGACTGTTTCACTTGAAGTCCTAAGAAATATTTCAGCTCACCCATACTGCTCATTTCAAATTTCCCTTGCATAAGTTTAGAAAACTTTTTGCAGAGGTTATCATCCGTAGAGCCAAATATGATGTCATCGACATAGATTTGCACTAGCAAAATCTTGCCTTTTACTTCCCTAAGAAATAATGTTTTATCTATCTTTCCTCTTGTGAACTTGTTCTCAAGAAGAAAGTTAGACAGCGTCTCATACCAAGCTCGAGGAGCTTGTTTCAAACCATATAAAGCTTTCTGTAATAAATAAACATGATTGGGATGTTCAGGATTAACAAAACCTGGGGGTTGTTCAACGTATACTTCCTCTTTAATGTCTCCGTTTAGGAACGCGGATTTGACATCCATTTGATATACGGTGAAACCCTTGAAAGCAGCATAAGCAAGGAAGAGTCTGATCGCTTCGAGCCTTGCTACTGGAGCGTACGTCTGATCGAAGTCGATGCCTTCCTCTTGTCTGTACCCTTTAGCTACAAGTCTGGCTTTGTTCTTTATGATTGTTCCTTCTTCATCCAGCTTGTTTCTATACACCCACTTTGTTCCAATGACATTTTTGTCTTTGGGTTTTGGAACAAGTGTCCATACTTTACATCGTTTGAACTGATTTAATTCTTCTTCCATAGCAATTATCCAGGATGGATCTTCATTTGCCTCTTGGAATTTCTTTGGTTCGACCTGCGAAAGAAAACTTAAATGCATATTTTCGTTAATGGTACCTCGTCTTGTTCTTATTCCTTCATGAGGATCTCCTATGATTTGATCAACTGGATGATCCCTCATGTGTCGTAGCCCGAGGTTTCTTGCATGATTTGGACCAATAGAAGTTTCTTCTGCTGTTGGAGTATCTTCCTCCACTTGGAGTGGCTCTTCATCAGGATGATCTTCTTCATAGATTGTTATTGGGGGAATCTTGATGAAGTGTTGAGAATTTTCTTCAACTGGCTGATCCAAGCTTAAGTCCTGCAGCTTTGAACCTGTGTCTGCAGAAGAAATGCTAGAGGAGCTGCCTTGTAGCATGCTCGTCTCATCAAATACAACATTAATAGATTCTTCTACCACCAGGGTTTTCTTATTAAAAACTCTATATGCCCTACTATGACTACTATAACCTACAAAAATACCTTCAAAGCTCTTTTCACTAAACTTAGTTTTGTAATGCTTTCCATTGTTTAGCACAAAGCATTTACTACCAAAGATTCGAAAATAAGAAATGGTCGGTTTCTTGCCTTTTAGAAGTTCATAAGGAGTCTTTTCATGGTTTTTGTTTATGAGTGCTCTGTTTTGCACATGGCATGCAGTAGTGAGAGCTTCAGCCCAGAAATATTCAGGTAGTGAAGAGTCACTCAACATGGTTCTGCAAGCCTCAATAAGTGTTCTATTCTTTCTCTCAGCTACTCCATTTTGTTGTGGAGTTCGAGGAGAGGAAAACTCATGAAAGATACCGAGGCTTTCACAGAATTCTGTCATGGCTCCAGATTCAAATTCTGTACCATGGTCACTTCTGATTTTGACCACCGAACAGTTAAATTCATTCTGGACTTGCATGACAAAACTAGTGAAAGTGTCAAAGGTATCTGACTTATGTTTCAGAAAGAATACCTAGGCAAAACGAGAGTAATCATCTACAATAACCAATGTGTAAGATTTTCCTCCTAAACTTTTAATTTGCAAAGGACCAAACAAATCCATATGGAGCAGGTATAAACACCTAGTTGAATCTTTGCCAATAATGCTCTTAAAGGTAGCTCTTGTTTGCTTGCCTTTTACACATGCATGACAAGGTCTATCTTTAATGCACTTAACATCTGGTGCATCTCGCACTAAGTTTTGAGAAAACAATTTATTAATAGTTTTGAGATTTATATGTGCTAATCTCTTGTGCCATTGGTCAACAAGAGATGCACTATCTTTTGCCAAAAGACATACTGGTGTAGAAGATGATATGCAAAGAAAATTTAAACAAAATATGTTTCTACAGCGAATGCCTGATAAAATCGTTTCATGATTTTCAGCCGACTTTATCAAACACTTATCTTTGTGAAAATCAACAGTGTATCCTTTATCACAAAGTTGACTTATGCTTATCAGATTATGTTTTAATCCTTCCACATAAGCTACATCGGAAAACGATACATTTCCATTAGAAATCATATCATAGCCTTTAGTTATTCCTCTGTCTGAGCCGCCAAAAATAACTTTTGGACCGTTCGCAACTGGAATGTAGTTTTGCAAAAGGCTTTTTGTCCCGGTCATATGCCGAGAGCATCCACTGTCCAAGTACCAGATAGGATTTTTATTGGCCTTTGGACATACCTGCAAAAACAAATCATTTCGCCTTAGGAGCCCAAACAGATTTGGGTCCTTGGTCCCGTGTCAGTTGAGCACCACGATAAATGTTAACATTGCGAGTGGTCTGCCTTGCAACGTTCACTTGTGGTCTCCTAGTATACGTTGTATTAAACCAACAATCAACGGCAAAGTGACCAATTTTACCGCAGCACCAACAGTCGAATCTGTTGTACCTTCTCTTTACACTCTCCTGCTTAACTTTTTGAACGTTAGCTCTTGCAGGAGCAGCCCTTTTAGATGAGGATGCCTCATGGGGGAAACACACACAAGGTGGTATTGTCTTCTTCGGCTTTGGTGCAACAGCATTCACTTTTGGTGCTTTCTTAGCACTCGGACCATGAACAAATGGACTGTACCCTTTCCGATTAATCTCTTGATAGGGTGCTTGAAAAGCACTATCACCAAAGTTTCGGGGAGGAGCCCATTCCTTATGATCATTCACAGGTGAAAAAGGAATTGGTCGTGTGAAATGACCATAGGAACTCTCCAAATCATAAGCATTCGTAGGGAATATGACTCTCTTGAATGCTACAGGCTCTTGATGAGCTTTCCCTTTTTCTTTGGTAGTAGCTTTCTTAGCAACCAGACCATTCTTCTTAGCAATTGTATTTTTTGAAGAATTGCTAGTACTAGCTTCATGTCCTATACCACTTCCTTTTGCCTTAGTGGTAAAGGTGCCAATTATAGGCAGAACAGTTTTGGGTTGAGAGAATGCTTCAACCAACTTCTTCTCAGCCGCAAGCTGTTCCTCCAAGACATTTATCGAATGATCTCTCAGGGCAAGAGTCTCTTCCGAGCGTTTGATCTTGTCTTTCAAGGCTTGGACTTCCTCTTTGAGAGAAGAAAGTTCTTCAACTTCTTTTCTCAAGTTAGATTCCACCTCCTTGAGAGCCATGATCTCCTTACCCTGAGTTTTGACAACCTTTCGGCACTTGTCAAAGCTTTGGAGCATTTTGGTATATTGAGACATGAGCTCAGATTCATCGTCTGAGAGGTTATCCTTTTGTTCAGCCGAAGCATAATCAGAATCAGATAGGATAGTGTGATCATTTACCTTTCCGGTGTACGGGGGTGCTTCTTCATCATCAGACATAGCCATCAGACTGAAGTAAGCTTCTTCTTCATCACTCGACTCATCGGAGTCACTGTCGCTCAGAGTTTTGGCTTTCTTAGCGACGAAGCTTCTATCTGATTTCTTCTTTCTGTGGATGGATTTCTTGTCTTCTTTCCTTCCACCTTCTTTCTTCTTATAGGGACACTCAGCAATCATGTGCCCTGGCTTATTACAACAGTAGCAAATAATGTAAGAAGAAATGTGTTTGTTCTGTTTGGATTTATACCTGTCATTATTGCTTGAGCCCTTCCTGTGATACTCCCCATCACGACGAGAATATTTATGATCCGAGGAAGACGGCTTGTTGTTCATGTGCCTTCGCTTGTTCAGCAGTTTCTTAAACTGACGGGAAATTAAAGAGAACTCCCCATCAGACAGTTCGGAACAGGAGGAGCTGGCTTCTGATTCTTCTTCATTATCAGATTCCTTTTCTATGATCGGTATCACAGCTTTGCTCTTCTTTGAATTCTCTGCCTTCAAAGCTAAGGTTCTTTCTTTGCTTGAAGCTCGATTTACATCCTCTTCAGACTTTCGGATGTTCATTTGTAATTCATGAGACAACAGCTTCCCGAACAGATTTTGAGGTTCTAGACTTGGCAGTTTTCCAAACTCTCTAATAGCAACAATCTTGCTATCCCAGTCTTTCGTCAGGGAGCGCAAGAATTTGTCATTTAGTTCACTGTTTGTGAACTCCCTGTCGTAGTTCCTCAAACCATTGACTATCTTGAAGAATCTTTCGTACGCATCAGCAATGCACTCCTTCTTATTCTGCTTAAACGCCTCGTAATCTTGATTAAGTAGAGACCTTCTATCTTCTCTTACCTCGTCAGTACCTTCCATTAGAACAATTAAGGATGTCCACATCTCTTTGGCTGATTTGCAGTGAATTAAGTTTTGCAACATGGAATCGTCCACTGCACTTGCAATTATGTTTTTAGCCTTCTTGTCAAGAGCAACAAGAGCTATCTCATCCTTAGTCAAATCCATCATTTTCTTAGGTATCTGAACAGTAGGATTTGTTGACGAAGCGGTCATTGGCACATGGGGACCTTCTTCCACGACTTGGAAGATTCTGGGATCTGCAGCTTCCATATAAAAACGGACTCTTTCCTTCCACATAGGAAAGTTGGCCTTGGTGCAGATGGGCAATTTCAGAGAGGATTCCTTGACTCTATCCATGGCTTGCTAGCAACTAGAAGGATGAATCCTGTTCAAGGTGTTAACCTAGCAACGAAAAGCGACCCTCTGATACCAATTGAAGTATCTAGTTGCCTACCTAAATCACCTAGAGGGGGGTGAATAGGTGATCTCTACGTCTTTTGCGGAATTAAAAATTAAACGTAAAGCACAGCACACAAAATTAATCACAGCCACAGATAACACCAGGAATTTATAGTGGTTCCCCGTACTTGGGTACTCCACTGCCGGCCTCGCCAATCTAGCACCACAGCTAGACTTGACTACTCACTAAATCTCGGATCAGAAAGATCCTACAGTCTCGGAGTCAAACTCCTACAAACTCAGAGAGAACCTCTCTTACAACTCGGAGAAAAATTTCTCCTACAACTCGGAGAACAACCTCTCCTACAACTCGGAGATAACAACTCCTACAACAGATTGAAAAGGGTTTGAACAAAACTAAACCAGATCTGAATAATAGAGGCGTTTTCTTCCTTCTTCTTGAATGGCTTTTGAGAACGATGAGGAAGAACAACGATCCTTCAAATCTGTCTTTGGCAATTCGAAACGATCCAATAGAGATTGCAGAACCTGAGCATGGATCAATCGAATCCTTCTTGATAGAAATCGGCAACTCCAAAGAGTAGAACGATCTCCAAACGTAGACGACGGCGAGCGGCGCTTTTCTCGTTCTTTTTGATCGGGAGAGGGATTAGGGTTAGAACGATTCTGAAAAAAAACATTTTATAATCCAAAAACAATCCTATATATATGGAGAGGAGCAATTAAAGGATTAATCAGCCTTAAAAGCGCTCCATATAGCCGTTAGAAACGAGAAGGAGTGTTTACGATCCGTCCAGAACAGAGAAAACGAAACAGAAATTTACGGACAGAAGTCTCGAGACATAAGGGATCTCTCGAGACATAAGGGATCTCTCGAGACATGAAACAGAGAGAGCAGGAAAGGGATGTCTCGAGAATTCGATGATCTCTCGAGACATTGCAAAGATTTCAGACGTAAGATCTCTCGAGACAACCACGATCTCTCGAGACATGTCTGATCTCTCGAGACATATCCTTAGGAAAAATTTGTTTTACAAAAATTTCTTTTCTTCTCTTGAACACATGCTGCAGCCGCACTCCAAAGTCTTCAATAGTCTTGAAAAAGAAGTGTACCCCAATAGTGAGATCACACATGAGTCATCACCATGTTTCATATAATGAGGGATTACATTTTATGAAACTGTGTTTGCAGACCCATTGTGACCTGACATTGGCTTACACTTAGCCATGATAATCTGCAAGACAATACTAAAAAAGCATATCAAATACAAAAGCAATTCAATCTTAGTTTAAGGGTGACTTCTCACAAATCAAGGTAATTGTGAATGCAATTTCCAACACCAAGGTTTCACTTCATGGTGATGAGTTTTGACCACCATACCCCAAGGTAAACACCATACCCTAACTTTGACCCTATTTGTCCTAACTTGGGTCTACAAAATACTCAAACAAAACAGTCCCAATTGGGCTGATAATTTTACCAAGGTCATACAGTAACCCTAAGGAGCACCCACCAAAATTTGGAGGGCATTGGAGGTCATTTAACCCAATAATTAATTATTAGATGATTTATGAAATTATTTCAAAAACCTTAGAAAAAGTTCTCCTAAAAATCCCATATTTGGATATGATGTGTGTGTAGGTATAAGTAGACTATGTTTCAAATCTCAAGTCCATATCATTTCCCAATCAAAAGTTATTCAAGAAATGGTGGATGTCCTACACTAGGGACCAGTCCCACCAAAATGGACCTACAGGGAGCTACAGAACTTCTTTTGGGGTGAAATCAATTTGACAATAAAGTAGACTCCAAGGGCTACAACTTTGGTGTTGACCACTTTTTCTGTAGAGGGGCCTAAGTATTTTTTATAATTAGATCTAGGTACAGCAAAATAAGTGACAGAAATTGCATAAACATTTATTTATATAACTGTTTCTGCGTTCGACGAAAATTAAATATCGCTCGACGAAAGCAGAACAACTCTGCGTTCGATGAACTTAACTACGCTCGACGAAGGCAGAACAACTCTGCGTTCGACGAAATATTCGTTTGACAAATTATTTCCTGCGGTCGACCAAGTTGACATCTAACTGTGTTCGACTAAGTTAACAAATAACAACGCCCAACGAACGCTGAACACATCAGCGTTCGACCAAATATTCGCTCGACTAAATCAGAGCATAATAGCGTTCGACTAATACAGAGTTAAACAGCGCTCGGCGAAATAAATGATATAACCGTAAACAATAATAAACAGATCTGACGGTTCTCCATCATCGTCCCCAATCGTTGGAAGGCTCGCGACAGCCCGTCCTGGGCCTCTTTGCAGGGTGATTTCCCAGCCACCTACGCCTCTTTCCGGCCGGCAAATGCCACCGCCACCTCCGTTGAGGTGGTGGCCGACGATAGGGGTGGTTGGCCGACCGGAGGTGGTCGGATCTGGTTTTAGAGGAAGGAAAAAGGGGTACGTATCGGACCCTTTCGGAAGCACAATCAGAGCCCTATTGTTCACGGATCAAGCAACGAAATATGAAGAGATCTAGCACTAAGGTAGGAGAAGAGGATCAGACCTGTGTGGGGGCTTGGTGGCGTGAATTCTGGCGAGTTGCCATTGACGGTGCTGGAGCTTTTGGTGCCATGCCGATCCTTGCTCCTGGTGCTCGATTTCTTCGGGGAAGAGGGGGGTTTCACTCCTTTCCAACCTCTGAAGATGTTAAAAGGGTCGATTGAGGCTAAGGGTGGGGAATTACTCGGATTGCCATTAATGGCCATAAGTGGAGATTTTGGTTACACTTAGGGGGGATGAATTGGCCATCAATTAGGCCGGGAGGAAGCTGAAAACTTCTCCTCTCCCCAAGGGGAGATGAATGGGGCCATTAATTGCTCAGATTGAGGGGTTTCTCCTTCTCCTCCATTAACTCCCCCTTCTTTCTCTCTCTTCCAAAATGGTCTTTCTCTCTCCTGGCCGACTCTCTCCAAATTGAATGGCCACCTCAGCAGCATTCAATCCCCATTAGGTGGTGGACCACCTTAATTGGCTCTAGCCCAAGTGGATTGGGTCCAATTTGGGCAAATTAGATCATTTTGACCTAAATTAGGGCAAGGGTAAATTGGTCAAATTGCAAGTCCCATGATGGGGCTTTTTGGACCATTAGGCTCCTAGTACCCATATAAGGGTAGGGGCAGGGTAAATTTGGCATGGTGGGGGCCAATTGACCCTAGTTGAGTTAGTTTGACCAATTTTAGATTTAAGGTTGACTTTTGTCTAATTGGCCTCTTAGGTTGACCCCAATGGGTCACTGGTGCTTCAATGAGACCTCTAATGGGTTAGGGATGATATTGTGGGGTCAAGGTTCAAGGTGGGGTCCTATGGTCCAACCCTAGGCTTGGTATCTGAAAATTGCTATTTGCAGACCCCTTGGGTTTTCTCCTTCTCACCTACATTCACAAGGTCTTGAGCTCTTCCTATGGTTTTGTCATGACCTAGTCATGACAAAACCAACTTAGGGGTCTAGCTGTTTGGGGGATGTTACATGATGTACAGGGCGTGAGCCCTTTATTATTGTAACCTTCTGTCTTTGATTTCAGTTATGATCATGTGGACATTTATATAAAAATATAGCATGTGATTTGTGGACTTGAACTTCAATTGATTGTTTATACTTTACTTTTTTGTGATCGATAAGGCCGGCAGGATCGATGTTTTGTAGTGGCGACCTTCCCGAGTGGGGGTGTCACCATAAAACGGCGGTTCTGGGCATAAGGCCTCGGGTTTGAAAAAAAAGTGCCTTACAAAGTGTTATCAAAGAAAATCTCGATCCGAAGAAAAGAAGTCCACAAACCCTGGGCCACCCTGCGCAACTTTAGTTTGAGGACAAACTAAACAGCGGAAGCAATGGTGTGCCCATATGGGAAAATCACACGAAAAAGTCCACGTTTAACTGAACCTTTTAGCAAGTTTTCTTTTGTAGCCTGCGGCGAACCCTGACCCCAGCAGGGAATACCTCCGGCTGCAAAGATCTCTTTAGATAGTCCTTTAGTCAATGAGTTAGACTCAACTCCACTAGGACGCATGACTCACCGTGACAATTTATACCATTCCCTAGTCTGAAATAGAGTGTAGGTATAACTTTGGTGAAGGTATAAGGATACCCCAAAGAGGCTAGAGAAAGAGAGATTGACACATAAGAAGAATGATATGGGAATCGTAGACTCAACCCTCGTATCAGAGACATGATTACATTGAGATAACCACCATGACAAACACCGAGGGTCGGATAAGAATTCAAGTTCAGAAAAGACACGTTTGGGATTGAGACACAAGTTGACCCTGATAAGGTTGTCGTAAAGGGGACCTTGAAGAGTCTAAAGTATGGAGTATACCAATGAGCCTCAAGATAGAACCCCAAGTCTAAGGTTGTGTGCCCTAAGAATTGTTTGCAAACTTGGGACGAATATAACTTGGTGATATTGAAGATACTCAGCCCAAAATAGATAGTGGCTTATCTTTTGTTTATTGGGGCTGACCTTTTTTTTATTGGGCAAATTAGTTACTGTCTTGGGTTTCCATTGGATCTAATTTAGAAGATGTTGCGTCATAAACATAATGATTTTGAGGTCGATCTTATTCAATGTTACGCAGGCAAAGATGAGATGGTGTAACAGTAGGTCTGGAATGATGATCTGAAGTATTACCAGGACAATGAAAGGACATCGTAGATCGCGCAACGACTTGACCTTAGTTGAAGCATTAGAAATGTAAAGTTGCTAGGTTTAGTCACTTAGGGATGCAGATGCCTTTCTGGAAGTTGGGAACTGAAATTAGGTCGTGGAAGCTTTAGTTATATTTGAAAGTTTTGGTAGTTTGGGGCTTTCGGAAGTGGTTAACTTATGATTCATTATAAATCACGCCCTATCATGGTAGAAAATTTTAACTACAATAATAACCCTTATACATTTGGGAGCTATGATGACGGATAACCAGTGATCTTAGACGATAAATTATTGGATTTAGAAACTAGTGTTTGAGGTTACTATGATAAGAACGATC
The DNA here is from genome assembly GCA_033032865.1 of Dactylorhiza incarnata. Classification (NCBI taxonomy): domain Eukaryota; kingdom Viridiplantae; phylum Streptophyta; class Magnoliopsida; order Asparagales; family Orchidaceae; genus Dactylorhiza; species Dactylorhiza incarnata. The sequence goes on along the minus strand of JAWHQI010000259.1, from coordinate 3,979,724 downwards.
TAAGTTTATCTTACTCTGGACCATCCGAAAGTGATCAAGACTAGCATATGTGGAAGTAATAGGAATTCAGTGAAATAAACATGATGATATTTCTTTGATGAAATTGACTTGTGAAAAATCTTAGGGTTTCAAAAGATTTTACCCGTATACCTTATGAATCAAACTCCACATAGAAAGTGATTGGGAGTCATCTTATAAACATAAATACTAATAAAGATTGGTTAACTTATAATCATAAGGTTCACAAGTGCACCCCCTTAAAACTTAAGGATGATTGGGACGCTTGATTATCTGATCAATTCCACCAGTGGTAAGAACATGATAAGTCGTGGAGTGGAGATGATTGATCACTCGAACGTACATGAACGAATAAGAATTTGAACGTGTAGAGAAAACTTTTTAGAGGCGTTGTCTACCCATACATTCAAGAGCCTTAGTCACCAGAAAGATGGTGTATTACAGAATGTATATTTCCCCAGAATAAGGAAAGACGTCATAAGTGTTGTGATGCCCGATGATGGACAAGTGCAAAAGCCCTTGGAAAACTACCACAATCATTGCTCATGTTAGGGAGTGGAAGCTCAAGGATATAATCATGGATTTCATACACGGGTTACCACATCCCCACTCCGGGCACCATTTTATTTGGAACATCGAAGATAGATTGACCAAGGAAGCTAGGGTCACCCCGGGCTGGAAGGACGCTCCCGTTGGTGTTTAATGGGATTTGTTGAGTAGTTTGTCCGTTATTGTGGTGTGTCCAGGATGATCGTGTCAGATCAGGATGAATGGTTTACGGACAAATAGTGAAGATCAGTCCAGACTTATCTGGGCTCTTAGCTGACGTTCAGCTCAGCTTTCCACCCTTAGAGGGACGGAGTCACAAGACTCCACTGTCGTGGATCCAGGATGAGGATCCCAAGGCACTCGGCTCGGAATTTATGGAGGTCATAGATACCCAGGTGCGACTGATTTGAGTTAGGATGCTGGAGGCCCAAATCAGCCAGGTCAGGTATTACGATGCGCGGCATCGTGCAGTAGAGTTCCAGGTTGGAGACCGGGTGTTCCAGAAGATATGTCTGATGCATGGAGTCTCGCGGGTTTGCAGGCGGAAGAAGCTCAGTCTGAGATAGATGGGGCTCTAAAGGATCCTGGAGTGGATCAGCCCGTTGGCTTATAGATTAGATCTACCACCGGAGTTAGCGGGATTGCATGATGTCTTCCATGTCTCCTCCGTTAGGAGAGCTCTACTACGGCCGGAGTAGCGATTTTCTACTATAGATGGCCCGGTAGCCTCCGATCATTGATTCAACCGAGATCCACTGCAACTGGTGTGGCAAGGATAGTCGGTGCTCTTTGAGTCAGAAATAACTGTTGGAACAACCCTATTACTGATTTGGGCTAGGATTACTATGTGTTGACTAGGATTAAATTGACCACCATTGTATAGTCCAAGGGTCATAGTTTTAGGCTGATAAGATAGCTAGAACTTAGAATTTCTCTATGTTTCTACGTTCGACGAACTCAATACTGGGTTCGACGAACTGCTCTCTGCGTTCGACGAACTGCTTCCTCTCTGCGTTCGACGAACGTCTTGCTCCAGTCTCTGCGGTCAACGATCTTCAATACTCAGCGGCTCAGCGGTCGACGAATTCTTCAGTTTGACGAACTCTAACTTGAGATCGACGAACTACAGCCTGAGTTCGACGAATTCTTTATCAGATGTTCAGTTCGACGAACTCTTCCTTCAGGTCGACGAAATATTATATATGATCGACGAATTTTCTCTCGGTCTGTTCAGATCAGTTATTCTATTTCTCTGAACTCAGTTCAACTATCAGATTCAGTTATTTTCTTCATTGGGAGATATTCTTCAAGATAAGACAAGTTTTATCCCTCCTTTATTTTATTCTCTTTCCAATTCCTCCTCTCTAGAAAAATAGCCGTTTGGCTTATTGGAAAAGGATATCATTTATTATTGAAAAGGAAAGGAATTAAGTTTTGCTGAATCAGTGGAAGTTCCAAGAAAAGATTTAATGCAGATTATTCTATTCCTATTCAGAGATATTTGAAATTCAAATCAATCGTATTCTCTCAAAAAATGTAGTATACCAAAAAGAAAAAGGAGATAGACACAGAGATAAAAAATATCAGAGCATCAGTCTAGAAAAAAATTATTTAGAAAGGAAAAAGAAAGTTCATCTTCCTCAAGCAGCATCTCATTCTCTGAGAACATCTTCAAGATCGTTCTCTCAGTCTTTCTGCTGCAAGTTTCAAATCTTCTATAGAGCAACAATAATCTGAGAAACTTCTGTCTCTCAGATTCATCAGCTTATCAAGGAAGATATTTTCATTCAAGAGAAAGCTCCATCCTCAAGCTGTCAAGAATTTTCAATCAGACAGGGGGAGCTTTACACCATCAATCCACTAGAGTCTTCTCTCAGATTGTTGACAGAGAAGAACTTCTTAACCCCTTTATTCCATCTTGTACAGGGTTCTAACTCCCTTCAAAATTTAACCTCTTGGTGACAGGGCACTTGAAAAAAACCTGTGGTTTGGTTAGAGCACCTGATTAAAAGCTCACTTGGTGTGTGGACACCTGATCAAAAATCCCTTGGTGATAGGGCACCTGATCAAAAACCTAGTGGATCCTACCAAATGTGGTAGAAGAGTAGACGTACCCAGATTTATTGGGGAACTACTATAAAATTCCTTTTGTCTCTGTGCTTGTGATTTTCTGTGTTGTTGTGCTGTGCTGATTTATTTTTATTTAGTTTTTATAAATCACTCTGCTATACACATATATATATCACTATTTTAATTCCGCTATAAAATTAAGGGAAAAAGTTTTAATACTCTATTCACCCCCCCCCCCCCCCTCTAGAGTAATATTAAGATCTAAACTCTCATTCAATTGGTATCAAAGCAAGGTTGATTATATTAATCACCTTCAACTGATACTCAATTGCACTTTCAATTGGTATCATAGGGTAGTTAATTTTTACAGGCTAACACCTGAATCATAAAGATCAATTAGATCTTAATTTATTATAGAGTTTTATTTTCCTAAAAACTCATGGCACAAAACAAAAAATATTCTAGCACAAGACCTCCTATGTGCAATCTCAGTAAGTTTGCACTATGGAAGGCAAGGATTAGGTTGTACATGAATTCTATTGATGAGGAAATTTTCAATGTGATTTTGACAGGACCTCCAGCTCCAACAGCAACAACAAGTGCTGAAGCACCAGTAAATAACAATGATGTTCCACCACCTGAGTGGACAGAGGCACAGAAAAAGTAAAGAAGTGCAGATGCAAAAGCTATGAACATTCTAGCACAAACAATGTCTGATGACATTTTCCAGAAAGTAGTGGAATGCACTTCAGCTAGAGAAATATGGATCTCACTTAACAATATGGTTGAAGGATCAGCTGATGAAAGAAAGGACAGAAGATCCCACCTCATTTCTCAATATGAGAATTTCAAAAAGGGAGAATCTGAAACAGTTGCTGATATGTACAATAGGCCCAGCCTCATAATTAATGAGCTGAAGACCTTAGACAAAGTGATCTCTATCACTGAGATAAATGATAAGATCCTTATGTGCTTCCCCAGCACATGGGCTTCTAGGATCTGTCCAATCAAGGAAGCCAGAAGCCTTAATGAGATCTCAACTGAGAGCTTGTTAAGCAAACTAAAATCCTATGAGCAACTTATCAAAACCAGAGAAGCTGAACAATCAACTTCATCTTCAGCATCCAAGAAGGAGAAGAACATAGCTTTCCAAGCTACTGAAGAAGAAGAAAAGGCTCCAAGAGATGAGGAGTTCATGAGCCTTCTAGCCAAAAGGTTCTACAAGATGGCTAGAAAGGACTTTAGAAAGAAGGACTCCAGATCAAGAGAAAAGCCAAGGTATGATAAATCAAATTCTAAAGAGATTATCTGTTTTGGCTGCAGGAAACCTGGACATATTCTGCCAGAATGTCCAGAGAATCAGAAGAAAGAAAAGAGAAAAGAGAAAGAAGACAAGAAGCACTCCAGCAAGTCTTCCTCCCATAAGCACAAACACAAGGGAAGAGGATTTGTAGCAGAAACCTGGAGTGAAACTGAATCAGAATCTTCATCAAGCTCTTCTGATGATGAAGAAGAATCAAAAGAAAAAGACCAGTGCTTGATGGCCATTTATGACTCAAGCAATGAGTCAGATCTTGCATCTTCATCCAGTTCCAGTGATGATGAGGATGATGAAGAGGAAAAGAATTTCTGCATGATGGCTATCAATGCCTCAGCAAACAACTCAGATGAAGAAGAATCAGAAGCAGACAATGACAGTGATCTGGTAATTTCTAATTTTGATTTTAATTCAGTTGAATTCCAAGATGAATTCAAAGTTCTTTGCTTAGACTTAATAAAATCTGAGAAGGAAATAATCTCTCTCAGAAATAAGCTAGCTGAAATGAACAAATTAAGTGAAGAAAATGCTAATCTTAAGAAAGATTTGGCTGCCTCTAGAGAACAAATCATTCTCATTGAGAATAAACTTTCTGAGGCTAAGAAATTTGAAGAATCCCTAAATGGCAGAAGCATCAAACTGATGAACATTACAAGCACAGTAAATGCCAGATTAAGTGGCAAACTAGGCTTGGGTGCATCATCAAGTGAGCCACCTCTAATTAAGAAGAACATACTTACTACACCTATAAAATTCATTTCTGCTAAAAGCAAAGAGGTTGTAGATGTAAATAAAAACATTTCAAGTAAGGCTGTAAAGAATAAGGGAATTCAGCAGAATTCGTCGAACGGAGCTCTACGAAATCAGACGAATTCGTGAACGGAGATCAACGAACTCTGAAGATAGATTTCCTGTATAGTCATTATTCGAACGGCACTCGACGAAAGCACATCCATTCGTCGAACGACGATCGGCGAACTCAGCCCAGTTCATCGAACAGAAAATATACAGAAAATTTAAAGAATTCTTTTTCTTCACATACTTACAATCCTTTCACTGAATGGATAATTCCTCCAAGGAGATATCATCCAAAAGGTTATAAGGACCAGCCTGAAATATCTTTTATTTCAGAGTTTTGTCGTAATTCAAAAGGACCCAAGGTAGTCTGGGTCAAAAACACTAGTTTATTTTTTCTGTTGTGCAGGTACACAGCTATCCAAGCAAGAATGAACAATGGTATTTGGATAGTGGCTGTTCAAAGCACATGACAGGAAACAAGGCCAACCTAAAAAACTACAAGGCAAAGCTTGGACCCAAGGTGATATTTGGAGACTCCAACTATGGACAAACCAAAGGCTATGGTCATATCAAGGTTGGAGTAGTGATCTTCAAGGAAGTAGCCTATGTCAAGGGTCTGAAGCACAACCTCATCAGCATAAGCCAGTTATGTGATGAAGGTTATCAGGTTAACTTTCAATCATTCCTTATGTCTTATTACCAATAATAAAAATATTACTGTATTATCTGGTATTAGACATGGAAATATTTATTTAGTCAATTTTGACTCTGCCAATTCTGATATTTGCTTATTCAATTTTATAAGTAAATCAAATGAATTATGGCATAAAAGGCTTGGACATATTAACCTTAGAACTATATCTAAGCTTTCTAAGGACAATCTTGTTAGAGAACTGCCTTCTGGTTCATACAAGAAGGAAGGACTCTGCAGGGCTTGTCAATTAGGTAAGCAAACTAGAAGTAGTTTTAAGTCTTTATCCAAGAGTGATTCACCTAGGATTTTGTACTTACTGCACTTGGACCTTTTTGGACCTACTGCAATACAAAGATTAGGAGGGAAGCATTACTCTTTAGTGATTGTAGATGACTTCTCAAGATTCACTTGGGTGTTCTTTCTTAGGAACAAGTCTGACACCTTCAGTGTTCTGACAGACTTTCTCAGGTCCATCAAGATTGAGTACTCTACTGTAGTTGCATTAATCAGAAGTGATCATGGCACTAAGTTTGAGTCTCTTCTGATCAGAGAATTCTGTGGAAAAGAAGGGATCAGGCAGTGTTTCTCTGCTCCTAGAACTCCTCAACAAAATGGGGTAGAAGAAAGGAAAAATAAAACCCTTATTGAATCAGCAACTACATTACTTGCTGATGCAAACTTGCCACTCTCTTTTTGGGCAGAGGCAGTGAGCACAACTAATTATGTGTTAAACAGAAGCCTGATACATAAACTTAAGGGCAAGTATCCCTATGAATTACTTAAGAATAAAAGGCCTAAGGTTAACTATTTTAAGATATTTGGATGTAAATGCTATGTGCACAATAATGATAAGAAGTATCTCAGGAAGTTTGAAGCAAAACCTGCTGAAGGCATATTCCTTGGATATTCACTTTCTAGTAAGACATACAGAGTTTACAACAAATCTACTCTTAAGATAGAAGAGTCCATGCATGTATCCTTTGATGAGACTAACATGTTAATTGAGGAGAGGAACACCACCTCTACCAAGAATATTTTGCAGGTACCAGCTCTATGTGAAGAGCTCTATGGACTAGATCTACAGAAAGAAGATTCTACACTTCCATCAACACAAAATCTTGAAGACAGTGAAGAAGAAGATCATCTAGGTCTTGCTGACAGCTCAAATCAAGTGACAGCTGAACAAATTCCCCAAGTGGATATCATTGCTGAACCAACTTCAACTGTTGACCACATCACAGTTAGAGATCATCCAATATCACAAGTGATTGGTGATATTTCAGCAGGTGTTCAAACAAGGCATCAACTACACCAAAATCAGATGCACACTTGTTTTCTATCACAAGTTGAACCTCAAACCATAAAAGATGCAGAACAAGATCCAAACTGGATTCTTGCAATGCAAGAGGAGCTCAACCAATTTGAAAGGAACAAGGTTTGGGATTTGGTTCCAAGACCAAAGAGCCATCCAGTTATTGGCACCAAATGGGTCTTCAGGAACAAGTTTGATGATCAAGGCAACATAGTCAGAAATAAAGCAAGATTGGTAGATCAAGGATATTCACAGGAAGAAGGCATTGACAATGATCAGACCTTTGCCCCTGTTGCAAGACTTGAAGCTATAAGGATCTTTCTGGCTTTTGCTGCATTCAAGAAATTCAAGCTATATCAAATGGATGTGAAGAGTGCATTTTTCAATGGAGACATCAAAGAAGAAGCCTATGTGGAACAACAACCAGGTTTCATCTCTCCAACTCACTCCTCCTATGTATTTAAGCTTAATAAAGCTCTCTATGGTCTCAAACAAGCTCCCAGAGCATGGTATGAGACCTTAGCTAATTTACTTTTAGAAAACAATTTCTGTAGAGGCATAGTTGATAAAACCTTATTTTTCAGGATACACAAAAATCAAACTCTACTAGTTCAAATATATGTAGATGACATAATATTTGGCTCTACTGATTCAAATTTATGCAAAAGATTTTCTAATCTAATGCAATATAAATTTGAAATGAGTAGTATGGGTGAATTATCATACTTCCTTGGTCTGCAAGTGAAGCAAACTCCTAATGGCATATTCATATGACAATCCAAGTATGCTAAGGAATTAGTGAAAATGTTTGGTATGTCTGATGCTGCCACCATGAAAACACCCATGCCCTCAAATGCTGTTGTTGATACTGATGAATCAGGGAAACCTGTTGATCAGAAAGTATATAGAGCAATTGTTGGCTCATTACTTTATTTAACAGCAAGTAGGCCTGATATAATGTTTGCTACCTGTATTTGTGCTAGGTTTCAAGTTAACCCCAAAGAATCTCATCTAATTTTACTAAAAAGAATTTTGAGATATATAAAGGGTTGTCCTAATTTAGGACTCTGGTATCCAACAACATCAGAATTTGATTTAACTCGATTCTCAGATTCTGATTATGCTGGATGCAGAGTAGACAGGAAAAGCACATCAGGAACTTGCCAGTTTCTTGGTGATAGGCTTGTGTCTTGGTTTTGTAATAAACAAACATCTGTGTCTACATCAACAGCTGAAGCTGAATACATAGCTGTAGGCAGTTGCTGCTCACAGATATTGTGGATACAAAATCAGCTCCTAGACTATGGTGTCAACTTAAATAATTCAATTCTATTTTGTCACAATACTAGTGCAATAGCACAACATCCAGTTCTCCATAGTAGGACTAAACATGTAGAAATTAGGCACCACTTTATCAGGGATAATATGGATAAAAATAAAATTTGCCTACAATTCATCTCTACTGATTTGCAAAGAGCTGATATTTTCACCCATCCCTTGGATGAAAAGAAACATATTTTCTTTATAAATCAGCTAGGAATGATAGATGGAGATTCAATCTGATAGAACGGAGAACGACGAAATGCTATCGTTCGTCGAACGGAGATCGACGATACTTAATAAGACAGGATCGACAAAGATAAGCGCGATCGTCGAACGGAGATCGACAAAAATTATTTTTTCGTCGAACGCAGTCAGACGAAGCCCTAAGTCTTTTCGACTTCTGATTCTATTAGGTTTAGCCGAACCCTGCTCTACGAAAGTGTGCGCCCTTCTCCGATCTCTCTATATAATCAAAGCTTGTATCTTATTTCATCTTTGCGCCTACAGAACTTGCTCTTTCCCTCCAGTTCCCTTTGCACTTGATCGTTCTCTCTTTTGCAGGTAACAATGGCGATTTTGCAAGCAGTGCTTTCTTTAATCAAGTTTGACGCCGATTTCGACATTGACTTCAAGTCGTTTGAGCATTCTGATCAAGTCTTCCAGGATATTCTTCACCTGTTTGAAGAACAATAGCTAAAGAAGATCATGACAACCCGAATCAAATTACCAGTGACTGAAATCAAGGAATGGGCTTATACAGTAAAGCCAGAGAATGATGCATTATCAGGAACCATATCAGGAAATCAGGTTATTCTAACCCCAGTAACATTATCTGAAGTTTTTGGTTTAGTAAATGGAGATGATGATTTGGACATATCTTCTTCTGAATTCAACAATGCTTTGGTTAAGATGGGTTATTCCGGTGGAAACCCTAACCATCTTTTAAAGAAAAATGTATCTGTGGAATATAAGTTTTTGGCTGATGTAGTGGGCAAGGTATTGCTAGGGAAAACTTCTGCCCATGACTACATTACAAGGCACCAATTTCTGGTGATGGTGGCCTTGGTTGAGAAGAAATGATCATTTTTGAATCAATAAGGAAGAAGATCAGTAAGATGAATGTTGGTTATGGCAAGATTTTGGGAATATTTATTCAGGAAAGGCATCCAGACCTCTTTGTCTCTCCAAAAATTTTCATCAATGCCAGTAAAAGGCTGAGCTCAGCTTTGTTTGGAAGATGGGAAAGGGTTATCCCAAAAAGGAATCCAAGGGCAGAACCATCAGATACAGCTTCAGAAGGCACCAGGACTATTCAAGTCACTCCCCTAGCCCTTCCAGAAGTTTCTCGTGTTGTTTCTCCTCCTCCTCCTCTCCCTTCTCATCCTACTACCTCTTCCGAAGAAATTCCTCCTCCAACTCTCCCATTATTCCTTCAACCTCATTGCCATCTTCTCCTACTCTTCAGACTCACCCATCTGAAGAGCCTTCATCCTTCAATGACATTCATTCTCCTATAATCATTTCATCTACACCTCAATCACCAATCCTTCCCCAATCTCCAATCCCCCAAGATATTGCTCCACCTCAGTCACCCATTAACCCTCAATCACCTATCCACCCTCAATCACTTATCCATCCTCAATCACCTATTCATCCTCAATCACCTATTCATCCTCAGTCACCTATCCACCATCATTGCCCTATTCATCCACACATAACACAAGCTACCAACATATCTGATGTAGGGGTACCGTGACGACGTGTATGCTACACTAACGGAATGACATTCATCACAGAAATTAAAATAGCATGGGAGGGCTCCGACCAAAAGCGAACGAAAAGGGGTCGGTTGGCTCTCCAAATCCGAAAGAAAAAATATGCGGGACTCGATACAACGTCCTTAGGACTACCTCTTCAACAAGCACACAACTCACCGTAAGCCGGACTCGATACAACGTCCTTAAGACCTACCTCTCCAACAAGCACACAACTCACCGCACCTACACAAGCATCTATTCCATCATTCGATTCATTTCAAAACGCAGCGGCAATTTTCTTGGAGCGGTGGTGAACATTCAAGCGGCGATAAAGCGTTAGTTGAAATTAACTCCCTTGTTAGCGTCAAGCCCACCAATCTTGGAGAGCAAATCAAGGCTAGGCCAAGTTTCGCTCCCGCACCGGATCTACCCGATCCGAACAACAAGAGATTCAATAACAACACTTAGATTTCAGATTTTTGCAAGCGAGAAAATTAAAGCCACGGATAAAACGATTCGACAAAAACCTCCACAAACTAAAGCGTAGAAAGAATCACTAGCAAGGAGAGGGGTTACCCAACCAAGAAGATGAACACACAAGATAAGGTGGGAGAATCTCTCTCTCCACGGTTCCACCGGCGTCGCACCGAACGGAGAAGCACCCTTTCTTCCTTGGAGTCGCACCGCGGAAGTCTCGCCGGAGTCGCACCGAAGAGGATGGAGGGAGGCGGCCTTGGAGTCACACCAAGAGAGGGGGGGGGGGGGGGGGGGGGGCGGTGGCAAGGAGGAATGTCCAAGCTTGGCCGAAATCTCACAAGGGGATTTTAGGGTTTAATCTTCAATAATCCTCATTCCATCATAAAGACCCCCTTAAATAGGTGTTTACACAACATCATAACCATCCATGATGGAGATGAAATCTCATCCATCTGTATGGTTAAATACACACCAAAATGAAAATTAAGAGTTCAAAATTAAAATTACAATCACTTTAATAAATATAAAATTATCATCTATCATGAAATAATTTATATTTATTAATATATAATAAAAGTGCATGAATAAGAGTCTAATTCTTCATGGCGGTTTTGGAACGCCGCGGGCGGAGATTATAACGCGGTCTTCCATCAGCATCGTTATGGCACCGCAGATCTTTGTGGTGCAGCGCCTCGGCAGCCGGGTCATCATCATCAAGGAGTGTCGGAGGGGACGCGCCATCAATATCAAGCATCTCCGATGCGTGTTCCGAGATGTAGCGGCGGAGAAGATCAGCATCCAGTCATTGAAGCTCTGTCGCGAGGACCCAAGAATCGTCTGAAGCAGGGCGATCACGCCAACGGATGAGGAAGCGGTAAGTAGCACCCTCCGAGGTAGTAAGTGGCTCCGCAGACAGTATCTTGTCTGGAGTGAGAAAAGTCTTTGGAAACCTGGGGAACATATCAGCAGTAGGAATAAAAGTATGCGACTTACCATCCGGTGAAATACCTGTGGGAACCGATAGAGAGAGGTCATCCGTACTACCACTTCCCAACCCATTAGAAGATTTGGCGGAAGGAGAAGACGTCAAGGAACTCAACTCATGTGGCGATACGAACATCGTTAAATTCGAGACATTAAAAATAGGGGAGATTCCCCATTCGGCAGGCAAATCCAAAACAAAAGCGTTGTCACCTATTTTCTTGATGATCCGAAAAGGGTCGGCGCGCTTAGGTGCTAACTTTTAACGGTGCCAGATGGAAAACGTTCGGGAACTAATCGTACTAAGACCAAATCGCCAACCTTGAAGTGTGACACTCTCCGATGTATATTGGCGTGTGCCTGATAAGAATCATACTGAGCAGTCAAGGTAGCTCGTATACGTGCATGAAGGTCGTGAATATGTTGGGCGAAGGATTGTGCAAATTAACTTGCCTTGTAAGTTGGTGGTAAGGGGACCAAGTCAAGTGGCACAGGGGCCTTGTACCCGTGGACAATCTCATTTGGCGACAAACCGGTGGACCGATTTTTGGAATTGTTATAGGCTAACTGAGCGTGGGGAAGAAGAAGATCCCATGTGCCTTTATGATCACTCACGAGACATCTAAGAAGGTTCCCTAGGCTCCGGTTAACCACCTCAGTTTGCCCATCGGTTTGAGGATGATAGGCGGAGGAAAATAATAGTTTGGTACCCATTAGGATCCAAAGTGTCTTCCAGAAGTAGCTCGTATACTTAACATCCCTATCCGAGACAATTGTCTTCGGCACTCCTCGGTGACTAACAACTTCCTTAAAATATAGCTTTGCGATATGAGATGCGTCGTCGGTTCTAGTACACGGTATAAAGTATGCCATTTTGGAGAACCTATCCACAACTACGAAGATAGAATCGTGACGATGAAAAGTGGTGGGTAGGCCTAAGACAAAGTCCACGCTCACATCCTCCCAAGGTACGGATGGTATAGGCAACAGAGATATATAACCCGACGTTGGTTTTGGTGCCCTTGGAAACTTGGCAAGTACGGCAACTACTCACTACCCGTCCTACCATTGCCTTCAACTTTGGCCAATAAAACTTTTCCTCAACCAGGGTGATAGTCTTATCTCTACTGAAATGGCCACTCAACCCGCCACTATGCAGTTCCCAGATGATATGGAGACGTAGAGATGACTGCGGAATACATAATTTCCCATGCCTAAAGAGGTAACCATCCTTGATAACGAACGCAGTAATAGTGGTGGGGGAACTATCCTGGGCAGATAGGTAAGAATCCTGAAAATCCAGGCATGTAGCGTTCTCATCTTTGATTCGCTCGAACCCGACAACATTAACCTCCATAGTGGTGACTAAAAGGGCTAGGCGAATAAGGGCGTCCGCAACCCGATTGTCCGCTCCCTTAAGGTGTTTGAGATTAAAAGTGTAACCCTGTAGGAAGGATACCCACTTGGCGTGACGCGGGATGATTTTATGTTGGCCATTGATAAATCGTAATGCTTCATGATCGGAGAGGATCACGAACTCCTTAGAGAGGAGATAATGCCGCCAGTGGTGCAAGCATCTAATGACCGCATAAAATTCCCTATCATAGTTGGAATAATTCAATTTAGTGCCCGCCAACTTTTCACTAAAGAAACTCACAGGGTGCCCTTCCTGACTCAAGACACCTCCTATTCCCACGCCCGAAGCGTCACAAGTAAGCTCAAATACTTTTGAGAAGTCAGGTAGACGTAAGACGGATGCCTCAGTCATAAGCTCTTTGATGCGTTGGAAAGCGAGGTGGCGGACTTCGTCCAAGTAAACTCACCTTTTTTCATGCAGTCACTAATGGGGGCCATGATGCTGCTAAAGTCTTTGATGAAACGACGGTAGAAAGTTGCCAACCCATGGAAGCTCCTCACCTCACGTATCGTGGTCGGCACGGGCCAGTCCTTAATCACCTTAACCTTGCTTGGGTCGACTCTAATGCCCTCCGTTCCAACGATGTAGCCTAAAAACTCCACCTCTGTAACATGGAGAGTGCATTTCTTGAGATTCAGAAATAAAGTTTCCCTCCGTAGGGTGGAAAGAACCACTCTCATGTGGGAGATGTGCTCGGTGATAGTAGTGCTGTAAACCAAGATGTCATCGAAGTAGACAACTACAAACTTCCCCATAAATGGCTGAAAGACATGCGTCATCATCCAGGAGAATGTGATAGGGGCATTGGATAGCCAGAAGGGCATCACAAGCCACTCGTATAACCCATCCTTAGACTTAAATGCCGTCTTCCACTCATCTCCCTCGCGGATCCTTATCTGGTGATAGCCGCTTCGTAAATCTAACTTAGAAAATATCGTGGCGCCAGACAAGACATCGAGAAGGTCATCTAAGCGCGGTATAGGAAATCGGTACTTGATGGTGATTTTGTTAATAGCACGGCTATCAACACACATCCGCCACGTACCATCCTTCTTGGGGGCAAGGAGGGCTGGCACCGCACAAGGGCTCATGCTAGTCCTGATGAATCCTTTTTTCATCAAATCCTCGATCAGAGTCTGCAACTCTTTGTGGGGTGCGGGATGAAGCCTATAGTGGGGTTGGTTCGGCAGGGACGAACCCGGAATAAGATCTATCGCATGTTGTATGTTCCTCAATGGAGGTAACACAAAAGGCAACTCGTCTGGGTAAACATCCTTATATTCGTCTAAAAGTACCCGTAACTCCCTTGGGAAATCATTCAACGCTTCCGATTCACCCTTCGCACTCATAAGAACTAATGCGTACATAACTCCCTCAAGAAAAGGATCTCTCCCAAACTCTCTCCTACCAACTAGGCTCAAAGCCTTCCTCTCGGCCGGGACGGTAGTGTCCTTAGCCAAAGCTACCGGCTCTTTCGGAACGGTCGGTCTCAAAGTGATGGTCTTACCATTGAATTTGAATTCATAAGTATTGGCTCGACTGAAATGTGTGACGTCACGGTCATAAAGCCAAGGGCGGCCTAATAACACGTGGCACGCATCCATAGGAAGGACATCACACCAGACCTCATCCATGTAAGATTTAAAGGCAAGAGGGACCAGGCAACGCTTGATAACCGGGATGGTAACCTTGCTAATCCAAGCTACCTGGTAGGGTGTGGGGTGTGGTTCCATGGTCAGATTCATACGTTTAACAACGTTCTCAGAGATAACATTAACACAGCTACCGCTATCTATAATGAGCTTGCACAGCTCGTCGCCACTCTTAAAGATCAGAGAGAAGATACTCGTCCTCCTCCAGTCATCTAGCGGACGTGGAGTGGTCAGAATACAATGCATCACCATGAGGGGGGGGGGGGATCGTCTTCCAAATCGCTTGGGACCCATTCGGGGTCACTCTCCTCAGCGGCATCATACACATAATCAGTAGAATCAGCGGCCATGTCTAAGAGGGCAACGACCTTAGTCTTAGTTGGGCATTCAAAGGCATAGTGGCCTTGAACACCGCAAGAATAACATGTGGTATTGGCCTTGCTAACTTTCCCAATGGGAACACGCTCACCCGTGGGGTTCCTAGTGTTCCTAGCGGTGATCACGAAGGATTTAGACTCGGCGGTTCTAGATTTTCCCCTGTCCGGATAGGTGGAAGAAGACGCTTCAACAGTGGTCTTATTCCTCGTGTGGGAATAACAGGAGTGAGCCTTGGCGGCTAAGTATTTTTCAATGTCTAGGGTGGCATTGAAAGTCGTGTTCAGATCTGTGTGCCCATAGCGCAAGAGCTTCCACTGGATATCAGGTTGAAGCCCCTTACGAAACCTGGATAATATGACCTCTGGGGGTTCCCTAAGCTCGCAACGCACCATATGGTCTTTCAACTCTCCCATATACTCGGCCATCGACTTTGAACCTTGCCGCAGGGTGGCTAGTTCATCGAACATTTGTGTTCGGTGGTAAGCGGGAACGTATTGGACGGTGAGCAAATTTTTCATCACCGCCCATCCGATAGGTGGGACTTCCTGTCCGGCTCCCAACCTCCTTTCCTCATTCAGCCAAAAGGTTTTCACACGATCTGTCAACTTCATGCGGGCGACTTGGACCTTTTGGAGATCCATGAGATTGTGCCACTGGTAGTAACATTCCATATCAACTACCCAGCTAAGGAAGACCTGGGGGTCTCCCATGCCATCGTAGGTGGGGGCATCAATCTTGATGGCTCTAGTGATATCGAAACCACGCTAGGGACAGCGCTCTCGAGGAGGCACTCGGGGATGGTCCCCATCAGAATCCGAATCAGTGACCGGTTGCTGCCGGTTGGGCCCCTCAACATCACCAGGTGGTGGTGGCGGTCCTCCTTGATTCCGTAATATTTGTTCTAAAATCGTCCTAAGCTCAGTCATTTCGGTACGTAGACCTACTATGGCCTCGGTGTTTGGATCATTGTGCTGATTCGCAGCCATTCTAGAAGTAGACGGTGTCGTGTACTCCGTTCCTAGCCTAGTGCGCATTCAGGTTCAGGAAAAATTTTGGGAAGATGATTTTTCCTAGGGCTGTAGCTAGATTGAACATAGGATATTTTTATAGATTCCTGATGTGCGTAATACGTAGATCGTTAAATTTTTTTTTTTTATTTTGACAAAAATTTCAGATTACAGACCGCTATTCGCACACCACCTAGATAGAATTACGACGATTCCAATTTTCAGGCCGATCTAACGAGGCCGAATAGAAAAAGTTTCAGTTTTAATGTTGCTGGAAATACGTGCAGGAAGTTACAGAAAAAATTTCAGATTTTTCTGACAAGTTTTAAATTTCTGAGTTTTTACTAAACGCAGACCAATCTGAAAATTTTCAGATTTTCCTATTGATTAAAACGACCAACAACGATCGCAGCGAGGATGTTTGCAACATGGGAGTTGAAACAACCTCGCTTTGATACCAAATTGATGTAGGGGTACCGTGACGACGTGTACGCTACGCTAACGGAATGACATTCATCACAGAAATTAAAATAGCATGTGAGGGCTCCGACCAAAAGCGAACGAAAAGGGGTCGGTTGGCTCTCCAAATCCGATAGAAAAAATATGCGGGACTCGATACAACGTCCTTAGGACCTACCTCTTCAACAAGCACACAACTCACTGTAAGCCGGACTCGATACAACGTCCTTAAGACCTACCTCTCCAACAAGCACACAACTCACTGCACCTACGCAAGCATCTATTCCATCATTCGATTCATTTCAAAACGCAGCGGCAATTTTCTTGGAGCGGTGGTGAACATTCAAGTGGCGATAAAGCGTTAGTTGAGATTAACTCCCTTGTTAGCGTCAAGCGCGCCAATCTTGGAGAGCAAATCAATGCTAGGCCAAGTTTCGCTCCCGCACCGGATCTACCCGATCCGAACAACAAGAGATTCAATAACAACACTTAGATTTCAGATTTTGCAAGCGAGAAAATTAAAGCCACGGATAAAACGATTCGACAAAAACCTCCACAAATTAAAGCGTAGAAAGAATCACTAGCAAGGAGAGGGGTTACCCAACCAAGAAGATGAACACACAAGATAAGGTGGGAGAATCTCTCTCTCCACAGTTCCACCGGCATCGCACCGAACGGAGAAGCACCCTTTCTTCCTTGGAGTCGCACTGCGGAAGTCTCGCCAGAGTCGCACCGAAGAGGATGGAGGGAGGCGGCCTTGGAGTCACACCAAGAGGGGGGGGGGGGGGGGGGGGGGCGGCGGCAAGGAGGAATGTCCAAGCTTGGCCGAAATCTCACAAGGGGATTTTAGGGTTTAATCTTCAATAATCCTCGTTCCATCATAAAGACCCCCTTAAATAGGAGTTTACACAACATCATAACCATCCATGATGGAGATGAAATCTCATCCATCCGTATGGTTAAATACACACCAAAATGAAAATTAAGAGTTCAAAATTAAAATTACAATCACTTTAATAAATATAAAATTATCATCTATCATGAAATAATTTTATATTTATTAATATAAAATAAAGTGCATGAATAAGATTCTAATTCTTCATGGTGGTTTTGGCACGCCGCGGGCAGAGATTATAACGCGGTCTTCCATCAGCATCGTCATGGCTCCGCAGATCTTTGTGGCGTAGTGCCTCGGCAGCCGGTTCATCATCATCAAGGAGTGTCGGAGGGGACGCGCCATCAATATCTTTCACATACTCCCTTCCATCATCTTCTCAATCTAATCAAGACTTTGTCTATATTGAATTCTCATCTGCTGCTGACCAAATCTATCAACATCTTGCTCCAAGGCTGAATGATCTCCTGGATGCAAAACTTGCTCCAGTTCTTCAAGCTCTTGCTGATCTCTCTGCAAGACTAGCTTCCTTCCCTTCACCCTCCTTTTCTGTCACTTCTTGTAGGGGCCTAGCTTCAGGATTTCCTGAAACTAGGCAAGGGGAGATGTCTTATGAAGAAGCTCCAGATCTTACAGCTTTCAGTGCAGTTCAGGCAGATTCAGAGTTGACAGATTTAGTTCTTCCAGCAATAGAAGAAATAAATAATATTTCTATTAATCCATCTATAGATATTATTTATTTGTTTTCCAAGTTTAATACAGTTTTCAGAGATTTGCCAGAGTATCCAGTTTATTCCAAGGCAAATATTACTTATACTGCTCCTATAGATAAAGCCATACTGAAAAAATTTCTCAAGAGTTTTGCTGTACCAGCTCCAGTACCAGTTCATGCTGAAACTCCAGCTCCTCCAGCTCCAGTTATTGCTGAGAAAGATATTTCTACAGCCCTGAAATTGATTGATGACCTTTATGATAATCTCCAATCATCTGATGACAGTGATAATGATGATAGTGATGATGATGATTCTGATGATAGATCATCAAAGAAAAGAAAAGCTAAGCATATGTCAAAGGCTGCTCCTAAGCCTCCAAATCCCACCAATGACATTCCCTACTATATATTGCATAATATCACTCTCACCAAGGACTCTCCTGCTTGGATGAAGATTTCAAGAAATGAAGCAAACAGAAGAAAGAAGATGAAGAAGACTGGTTATTACTCTGATAAGCCTGTCAAGTATGACCCTCCTCCTCCTCCAACAGCAGGTGCAGCTGGCTCAGCTAAGTTTTCTTCTTCCTCTCAAAGATACTCTTCCCAGCAATCTAAGAGACCAACTAGTTCTAGTGGTTCTCAGAGTTCTAGGTCTTCAAGACCTCCTTCAGGCTCCTCAAGATTAATATCCTCAGAGTATAAGTACCATGTATCTGATGGCTCTTCTCACAGAATAAAAAATCCTCAAGATCT
Source organism: Dactylorhiza incarnata (assembly GCA_033032865.1). Classification (NCBI taxonomy): domain Eukaryota; kingdom Viridiplantae; phylum Streptophyta; class Magnoliopsida; order Asparagales; family Orchidaceae; genus Dactylorhiza; species Dactylorhiza incarnata. Next base: position 3,961,154 of record JAWHQI010000259.1, on the reverse strand, counting down.
TACTTTTGTTCAAGACAATATTTTTGAGTATAGCCCTTCTTCTCCCAATCCAGAAGAAGAAAGGTTCGCCCAAATGGCAAGATTCAGAGAATCCATTGCAGTAACCCAGATAAATAAAGCAAAAGCTGAAGGTAAAAATTACTCCAAATTTGCAACTATGTCAGATTTCAGAAAGAAAGAATTTGAAAAGTACAAATCCAGAAATGTGTTCAATGCGGAAGTGTACTTAGAAAAGCACCCAGAAGCAGTAGTTCCTCAAGCCAAATCTCAAACCATTCTGGGAGCTCAGGATCTGTATATGAGCAATAAAGAATCAGAAAATCCAAACAGACAAATTATCTTCAAGCCTCCCTCAGCAAAGAAGAAAAAGGTTTAGACTTTTTGGTTTTGTTGATATTTCTATTTTATTGTAATATTGTTAAACTCAAAGCACTATTTATTCTATCTGCTGAAATGGTTTTACATTCTGTCAGATATATTTATGCTCTGCTATTTTTCTGTTGTTTATTATTTGAAATTTGTCAAATAGTATCCTAACCCAAATAGGGGGAGATTGTTGGAACAATCCTATTACTGATTTGGGCTAGGATTACTATGTGTTGACTAGGATTCAATTGACCCACATTGTATAGTCTAAGGGTCATAGTTTTAGGCTGATAAGATAGCTAGAACTTAGAATTTCTCTAACTTTCTTCGTTCGACGAACTCAATACTGGGTTCGACGAACTGCTCTCTGCGTTCGACGAACTGCTTCCGCTCTGCGTTCGACGAACGGCTTGCTCCAGTCTCTGCGATCGACGATCTTCAATATTCAGCGGCTCAGCGGTCGACGAATTCTTCAGTTCGATGAACTCTAACTTGAGATCTACGAACTCCAACATGAGTTCGATGAATTCTTTATCAGATGTTCAGTTCGACGAACTCTTCCTTCAGGTCGACGAAATCTTATCTCAGATCGACGAATTTTCTCTCAATCTATTCAGATCAGTTATTCTATTTCTCTGAACTTAGTTCAACTATCAGATTCAGTTCTTTTCTTCATTTGGAGTTATTCTTCCAGATAAGACAAGTTTTATCCCTCCTTTATTTTATTCTCTTTCCAATTCCTTCTCTCGAGAAAAATAGCCATTTGGCTTATTGGAAAAGGATATCATTTATTATTGAAAAGGAAAGGAATTAAGTTTTCCTGAATCAGTGGAAGCTCCAAGAAAAGATTTAATGCAGATTATTCTATTCCGATTCAGAGATATTTGAAATTCAAATCAGTCGTATTCTCTCAAAAAATATAGTATACCTAAAAGAAAAAGGAGATAGACACAGAGATAAAAAATATCAGAGCATCAGTCTGTAAAAAAATTATTCAGAAAGGAAAAAGAAAGTTCATCTTCCTCAAGTAGCATCTCATTCTCTGAGAACATCTTCAAGATCATTCTCTCAGTCTTTCTGCTGCAAATTTCAAATCTTTTAGAGAGCAACAATAATCTGAGAAACATCTGTCTTTCAGATTCATCAGCTTATCAAGGAAGATATTTTCATTCAAGAGAATGCTCCATCCTCAAGCTGTCAAGAATTTTCAATCAGACAGGGGGAGCTTTACACCATCAATCCACTACAGTCTTCTCTCAGATTGTTGACAGAGAAGAACTTCTTAACCCCTTTATTCCATCTTGTACAGGGTTCTAACTGCCTTCAAAAGATAACCTCTTGGTGACAGGGCACCTGAACAAAAACCTATGGTTTGGTTAGAGCATCTGATCAAAAGCTCACTTGGTGTGTGGACACCTGATCAAAAACCCCTTGGTGATATGGCAACTGATCAAAAACCTAGTGGATCCTACCAAGTGTGGTAGAAGAGTAGACGTACCCAGATTTATTGGGGAACTACTATAAAATTCCTTGTGTCTCTGTGCTTGTGATTTTCTGTGTTGTTGTGATGTGCTTATTTATTTTTATTTAGTTTTTATAAATCACTCTGCTATACACATATATATATATATCACTATTTTAATTCCGCTATAAAATTAAGGGAAAAAGTTTTAATTCTCTATTCACCCCCCCCCCCCCCCCCCCCCCCTCTAGAGTAATATTAAGATCTAAACTCTCCTTCAATTGGTATCAAAGCAAGGTTGATTATATTAATCACCTTCAACTGATACTCAATTGCACTTTCAATAACTACAATTCTTAGGGGATGTTACGTTCAGTCACTTTTGGTGAAAACACGCAAGCCTAGCCTGAATTTCGAGAACGAAATTATTTTTTTTATTGGGATTTTTAACATCCCCCAAACAACTAGACCCCTAGAGTGGTTTTGTCATGGCTAGGTCATGACAAAACCCTAGGAAGCTTGAAGAGACCACTTGGCCTTAGGCTTGAAGGAGAAGAGCACCTTGGTCTGCAAATAGCAATTTCCAGTTACCAAGCTTAGGGTTGGACCTTAGGGCATCACCTTGACCCTTTGACCCCACCATGGCACACCTAACCCTTTGGAGGGTCCCTTAGAGCATTTAGAACCCATTGGGGTCAACCAAGAGGCCAAATTGACCAAAATCAACCATAGCCTCAAATAAGTCAAACCACCATATTTACGATCAATTAGGGTTCAATTGGACCAATTGACTTTCCCCAAGTTCCATTGGTAACTAAGGGAGGCCAATGGGTCAACATTGACCCATTGGGACTAATTAATTTCACCAATTTGACCAAAGTCAACACTTGGTCAACCTTGCCCAAAAAGATGGGAAAAGGCTAACGCTAGCCCAATCCACTTGGGCTAGGCCTAATTGGAGTAGCCCATTAGCTTAGGAGGCTGATAATTACCAGGAGTTACCACTCAATTTCTAAAAATGGTGATTAGGAGAGAGAAATCTCATTTTCTCCAAGAACGGAGGAGAGAGAAAGAGAGGGATTAATGGCATTCATGGCTTAGGGAGACCAATACCCACCATTTCCTCCTCTAATGTCTCTATTCAGTTTCCCCAACCAATTTGGAGGAGTTAAATGGCCATTCCCGGCCACATAGAGGGGGAATTTGAGGAGTTTTTACTTGGCCAAAAATGTCCATTAATGGCCATTCATAACAATTAGCAGTTACACCCTCCCTCTCCCCCAGTTGAACCTTATAACTCCTTCAGAGGATTGGGAGGATCAGTTTCCCCACCTTACCTGAAGAATTTGAGCCCCCAAGATAGGAGATTGCAAAGGTGCCAAAGCTTCAAAGTCGGCCATGGCTAATAGAAAATCGGCAAGGAGTTACCCCTCCATACAGGTCTGATCCGCCTCCTCTCCCTTAGTGCTAGATCTTTTCATAATTTGGGGCTTGATCCGAGTTCAATTGGGCTCGGATCGTCCTACCGAAAGGGCTCAGTTTGAGCTCTCTTTCACCTCCTCAAAACCCGATTCCGACCACCTCTGGCCGGCCGACCCCCCTATCGCCAGCCACCACCTCAACGGAGGTGGTGGCATTGGCTGGCCGGGAAGTGGCACAGGTGGCCGGGAAATCATCCCGCAAAGAAGCCCAGGATGGGCTGTCGCACGCCGTACGTCCAACTGGGATGATGACCAAGAAACGTTGGATTTGCCATGATCAGCAAGATTCACGTGATTATGCTATATGTTATAATGTTATTTCATTTTGAATCCGGAGTAAATGTTTGTTCTTATTTAATTAACTCGTCGATCTGAGTAGAAGAAATTCACCGAACTAATAGTTGAGTTCGTCGAACGGAACCCCGAGTTCGTCGAATGGAATTCATTCGTCGAACACACTCTGGTGTTCGTCGAACTGATTGTTGAGTTCGTCGAACCGACCCCGGAGTTCGTCGAACGGAATTAATTCACCGAAATAATAGTTGAGTTCGTCGAACCCGGAGTTTGTCGAACGGAGTTAATTCGCCGAACTAAAAGTAATTCGTCGAACGGAATTATTTTGTCGATCGTAGATCGGATTTCGTCAAACGCACTGAAGCACGGCGTTCATCGAACGCAGAACAGAATTCGTCGAACGCAGATTGGATTTCGTCGAACGCAGAGACTTGTATTTTATAATTATTATTTTCTTATTACTGGCTGTAGTTAGAAATAATTATAGAAAATACTTAGGGCCCTCTACAGAAAAAGTGGTCAACACCAAAGTTGTAGCCCTTGGAGTCTAGTTTATTTTAAAATTGTTTTCACCCCAAAAGGAATTCTATTGCTCCCTATAGGTCCTTTTTTGTGGGACTGGTCCCTAGTGTGGGACAACCACCATTCCTTGAATAACTTTTGATTGGGTTATGAGATTGACTTGAAATATGAAACATAGGCTATTTACACCTACCCACACATCATACCCAAAGATGGAAATTTTAGGAGAAACTTTTTCTAAGGTTTTTGTAATAATTTCATAAATTAAACAATAATTAATTATTGGGTCAAAAGACCTCCAATGCCCTCCAAATTTTTGTGGGTACTTCTTAGGGTTATCATTTGACCCTGGTGAAAATCTCAGCCCAATTGGGACTGAATTGGTTGGGTAATTTTTCAACCCAAGTTAGGTCAAATTGGGTCAAAGTTAGGGCATGGTATTTATCTTGGGGTATGGTGGTCAGAACTCATCACCATGAGTTGAAACTTTGGCCACTGGTTTAGGATCACCTAAGACACCTTCATGAGTAAGATGGGGTGGAGTAGAGGTGGATATGCCCTAGGACCCTAGTTTTAACCTTAGGGTTGCTCTTGATCCTTGTGAAGGACATGGGGTCAAATGTTCTTGAATGGTCATGGAACTTGATGGATAAGTTTATAGGGTGTAATCAGGCCCTAGTTAATTTTATAAGAATTTTAGGAGCAATTATCCCCTCTGAAATAGGTCATAACCCCTTTAGGTAAACTTCTTGTAAGAGGCATTTACATGCACAAATGATCCTGGATGAAGGTGAAATCTTGGTGGTGCCTTTATAATCAAAATATTGACCCCTGGTAATTTTTGTATAATTAATTAATTTTAAGAATTATGGATAAGGGCCCAAAACTCTCTGGAAAAGTGTGCAACTTGGTGACAGGACATTTAAGAGCTCTAGGAAGCTCTGTGAATTTTTATAGAATTTTTGGAGATTATTATCAGTAGGCTACTTCACAACATGTGCAAATTAGGAATTATTTGGATTAATTATCTCAGTGAGGAAATGATTCCCATAAATTGTGAAACCCTATAATTAAGCTTTTCTGGGCATAAAAGAGGTCTGGTAATTTTTCTATAATTTTGGCATAAGTATTTTTGATAGTTCCTTCATAAATCTTCAAATTTGGATACATTATAAATATTAAAAACAGAGGACATTTCCTTACTGTAAAATTGTGATATTCATTACTTACTGATATTTTGTCATGATAGATTTATCTTAATTTTGTGGGAACCATATCATAAGAATACCTTACACTTCATGCTCAAATTCATACTTGACAAATATTGGAGAAATGATAATAAATGTTAAATAATTAAGGAAAATTATGGTCCTCTGGATTTAGTCTTAGAATATCATTATAGACTCCCAGTATTAATCTTGAGTCAGTTGGATGAACATTTGGAGTATCTCTTCTTATGCACTCATATAGCTTATTTGGTCTGCGTATAGTAAAACTATAAAACCTGGGTAAATTGAAGACCAGTAGATGGGAATGGAAGGTAGTTGGTATACCTAGCCTGATTGAGATGATTTGAGGTTACCAAAAGGAGTTTAGGTGATTAGAGTGTGCTTGGTGAGTCAAGGGTAAAGTTTTGCTCGGGATTGACGAAAGATCGTCTTTCCCTTAGCCTGTCATAAAATGTTTAGGGGTAATTCAAGAGAAATGATAAGAAGGGGTATTCATATGGGTAGATACCAATAACCTTAAGTGTCTTGTGAAAGGGAGCTTTGGGGTTTCATCCCATTGTGGTTCCTAGTACCGTAGCCAGCCCCTTACAAGGTAATCCTCGGGAAGTCCAAGATAAACCATAAATTGTAGGAATAAGTTGATGTATAAGATTAACTTAATAATACGCACACCCACACCCCATTGTTATGGGTATATTATTCGGTTTGGTCTTACGAGCGGTAGGCTCGGTAGTTGTAGCAGCAGACTAGTTAGTCTAGTGAGCTTATTGTTGGGTTTCCTAATACCATTTCAGAAATGATAATACAGCATATCACATATGCGCAGTGGAATAAATAACTAGAACAACCCAAAGAGTTAAGGAACTTGCAATTTCATAGATTCGAGAAATAAATAATAACCACAACATTTGTAGAGGTTGTACCAGAAGGGGGTTTGAGTCGATACTCAAACAAGATGCTCCTCACTGGATCTGGTAGAACAAATCTTGAGTTCCAAGAACTGAAATGGATCGGCCCCTCTACAGAGATCCACACAAGCGGAGGAGAACGACAATGCCTTGTCGAACAAGGAATGAGTCGGAGAAGAAAGCTATCAGCGCCCCACATACTGCTAGATCAGAGACAAGGGAGGCGGCGACTGTCGAAAGAGGACAGAAGCCCTAGCGGAACACTTCTGGCACTGCTCTCTCTAATCACGAAGAGGGGTTGGTTACTAAATCTGTTTCACACACCAAACCCTAAGATCATGAACTGTTATATACCAAAGGCTGCGCTCGACGAACTCAAGGAGATCTACGTTCGACGAACTCAAGAGATCTGCGTTCGAGGAACTCAAGGAGATCTGCGTTCGACGAACTCAAGGAGATCTGCGTTCGACGAAGTCAAGAGATCTGCGTTCGACGAAGTCAAGAGATCTGCGTTCGACAAACTCAAGGAGATCTGCGTTCGATGAATTCACGAGATTTGCGTTCGACAAACTCAAGAGATCTGCGTTCGACGAACTCAAGATATTTGCGTTCGACGAACTCAAGAGATCTGTGTTCGACGAACTCAAGGAATTCTGCGTTCGACGAACTCAAGAGATCTGCGTTCGACAAACTCAAGAGATTTGCATTCGATGAACTCAAGAGATCTGTGTTCGACGAACTCAAGGAGATCTGTGTTCGACAAACTCAAGAGATCTGCATTCGACGAACTCAAGGAGATCTGCGTTCGACGAACTCAAGAGATCTGCATTCGACGAACGCGCTACATTAGCCTTTTTCCGTCTCAGCGGTCGATGAATGCCTTCAGTTTGACTATATATAAGTTCGGCTATACACTATAACCGAATTCAAATTCGTCTAAACCCTTTAGCCGAATTTTGACTTAGCCGAATTCGTCTAAACCCTTTAGCCGAATTTGTCTAAACACTTTAGCCGAATTTGACACAGTTCGATTAAACACTTTAGCCGAATTTGTTAAGTATAAATCCATTCGTTTAAACCTTTTAAACGATCTCCCATTGAGACATTCTCAACTTAATTCCAAACAGTCACAGGATTGGTCCTCCACTCATATCTTATATAAGCAAGGCCAACTCAATTCTTTCTCCAATTTCTCCAAGCACTTTTATGTGCGACCCTTTAGGCTCATATTGCGTTGCAGTAACATTAACTGTTGATTGCTTTGAGATCACCTCAGAAACTCTAACAGTCTCCCACTTGATCACAAAGTGTCAACAAAAGTCTCACAAACAATGAGCGGTATCTAGCAATACACCATTGCTACCCAAGCAATAAGAGTTCATAACTCAACAAGCCTGTCTTGACTAATGTATCAGTGTTGTCATGTCCCTTTGTCCTTTACATCCGGATAGAACTAGAGGCATGGACTGTGTCACCCTCATAAATGTTCAATCCCAGTTTCCTGATCTAGAATAGACTGAAAAAATGGTGAGCTCAATATCATATATTAACTCAACCAAGCATGGCCATGCATTTCTCAGTCTCATTTCATCAAGGGGCCCATGGATGTAACTCCTGTCATAGAGGAGGACAAATCCCATTTCTGCTCACACACAAACATCCAAATGATTCATAACCTACCCAACAACCATCCTTATCGTCAACCTATCTCAAGAGAAGACTTTAGATTGCATCAAAGTACGCTCTTCCTCATCTGATGAATGCTGTGACTTCAGGTCAAAGGACCACAAACACCATTGTCAGTTGAGACCTACCTGTGATACGTTCATATAACAATCCGCAAAGTAGTCTCAAGGTCGGTCTGTCCAGTACAACTTGTTCCTAACAAGTACCCATGTGATGACTTGATATCACAATATCATGACCTGTGAGAACCGGTCATCAGTCAACGCACATGCCAGGCTTATGGTCTCATCCTCGCCCTAATTTCTAGGATGATACCTCGACCAGGGACCATTTAAGAATGAAGCTTCATTTAAACATAGGCCCTCACATTCAATTCACGTACTTGAATTCCTATGGAAGCAAACATTCTAAGGGAATTCATTATGTTAATTAGTCTATCATATAGAAACAGTTGACATAATAAGAGAACTTGCCATAAATGTAAAATGAAAAACCATAGTACATATCACAATTCATCAAATGAATAAACAACCAACAAACATACACTCCACAAGGCTCCTACTAAAGACGATCATTCAGGTATCTAATACCCATTGATCTAACATGACCATCATGCTTCCTTTGCGCAAGAGGCTTTGTCAGTGGATCCGCTATGTTTTCTTCAGTCGGTAATATGCAAATGCTCACATCTCCTCGATCGACAATCTCTCAAATAAGATGGAACCGCTGAAGTATGTGCTTAGAGTGCTAATGAGATCTAGGTTCCTTAGCATGGGCAATTGCACCATTGTTGTCACAATAGAGAACTACGGGATCAACAATGCTAGGAACTACATCTAGCTCGCCGATGAATTTCCTAATCCATACAGCCTCCTTCGCCGCATTTGCTCCAGCGATATACACTACCTCAGTTATAGAATCATCAACTGTCTCTTGCTTGGAACTCTTCCATCTTATAGCTCCTCCATTAAGGCAAAATACAAAACCTGATTGGGACTTTGAGTCGTCCCTATCAGTCTGGAAGCTAGCATCTATGTAACCCTTTACGACGAGCTCTTCCTCTCCACCATACACCAAGAACGTATCCTTAGTCCTTCTCAAGTACTTTAGGATATTCTTGACAGCTATCCAGTGACGATCACCAGGATCAGACTGATACCTGCTCGTCATGCTCAAAGCATATGAGACATCCGGTCGAGTACATAACATTGCATACATGATTGATCCAATTGTCGAGGCATATGGAATCAACTTCATGCGGTCCTTATCTTCCAAAGATTTAGGACCCTGGTCCTTAGAGAGACTCACACCATGTGACATGGGTAAGAATCCTTTCTTGGACTCAAGCATGTTGAACCATTTCAACACCTTTTCAATGTATGTACTCTGGGTCAAACCCAGCAACTTCTTCAATCTATCTCTATGGATTTTAATACCAAGTATATAAGTCACTTCACCCAAGTCCTTCATAGAAAAGCAGTCCCCTAGCCTGTTCTTAACAGCTTGCAGGTTCGGAATGTCATTCCCGATCAGCAGTAGGCAATGTGTGGACCTGACTCCGAGAAGTGGCTTGAGGCTATGTATGGTTCTCCACCAAGGTCCAAACTTGGTTTGCATACATGGAGTCCATTTCAGATTTCATGCCTCAAGCCACTTCTCGGAGTCAGGTCCACACATAGCCTCTTGATAGGTTGCATGTTCATCATCATGATCCATAAGCAACACATTACCTATTTTAGACACGAGAAATCCATATCTCTCAGGCTCAAATCTTGGTTTATCATATCTACGTAGGACTTGTGTTTCTTGAGCAGGTTCTTCACCTACAACAGATTGTAGTCCTTGCTCAGGTTCCAATTCACGTTCATTCATTGTTTGTGGTTCTTGAACCTCTTCAAGTTCCACCTTTGCAGTCTTTCTGGATAAGAACTCTTTATCCAAAAAGACGCCAGTCCTTGCGACAAAAACTTTGCCCTCGGACGACAGGTAGAAGTAATACCCTTTGGTTTCCCTAAGATATCCCACAAGATAACACTTATCTGATTTGGGTTCCATCTTGTCAGACATTTGACGTCGTACGTATGCCTCACAACCCCAAATCTTAATGAAAGACATACTAGGATGCTTCCCAGTCCATATCTCATATGGTGTCTTTTGAATCGTCTTCATCGGAACGCGATTTAGTGTAAAATCAGCAGTCTCTAGAGCGAAACCCCAAAAGGAAATGGGCAGATCTACATGACTCATCATCGACCGCACCATGTCCAACAAGGTACGATTCCTCCGCTCAGAGACACCATTATGTTGCGGTGTTCTAGGTGGGGTGAGCTATGATACAATACCACACTCTTTCAGATGATCACATAAATCCTGACTAAAATATTCGCCAAGTCGATCAGATCAGAGTGCTTTTATCCTTTTTCCCAGTTGGTTATCTACTTCATTCTTAAACTCTTTGAACATTTCAAAGGTCTCGGATTTGTTCTTCATAAGAAACACGTATCCGTATCTACTGAAGTCATCAATAAATGTAACGAAGTAGTGGAACCCACCTCTAGCCATAGAACTCATGGGTCCATACACATCACTATGTATGACGCCCAAGAGATCATCTGCCCTCTCAGTATGACCAGTGAAAGGGGCTTTAGTCATTTTGCCTAATAAGTAAGATTCACATCTCTCAAATGATTCATAATCAAATGAGTCCAGTAGTCCATCTCTATGGAGCTTGGATATGTGTTTCTCATTTATATGGCCGAAACGACAATGCCAAAGGTAAGTAAGATTCGAGTCATTTGTTCTTAGTCTTTTATTATTTTCAACATTATAGATCGGATGGTCTAAGTTCAAAACATATAAACCATTAAACAATTGGGCTACACCATAATAAACATCATTCATAAAAATCAAACAATAATTGCTCTTAATCATGAATGAAAAACCTTTCATGTCAAGACATGATATGGATATAATGTTTCTAATTATGGCTGGAACAAAATAACAGTTATCTAATTTTATTACAAGCCCAGTGGGCAAAGAAATACAGTAGACACCAACGACGATGGCAGCAACTCTTGCTCTATTCCCGATGTGCAGGTCTACCTCCCCTTTACCCAGCATTCTTCTCCTTCTCAGTTCCTGCACTACAAATATGAGAACCACATCTGGTATCCAATACCCAAGATGAAGGAGCAGAAAGGTTTATCTCTAAGACGTAAATACCTGAAGTGGAAGTCACACTTCCCTTCTTCTTTTGCAGATCCTCAATGTAGAGGGGACAGTTCCGCCTTAAATGCCCTGCCTTACCGCAGTGGTGGCATTTTCCTTCCTTCGCCAGACCTTTCCTTTTCAGTGCAGAAAATTTGGGGTCAAGGTGAGACTTAGATCCAATCTTCATCTTCTTAGATCCCCTGGCCTTGCCCTTGCCCTTATGCACCATCAGTATGGGGCTGGCAGGCTTGACCTTCTTCATGTTGTTCTCGACAGTTCTCAACATGCCAAGGAGCTCGGGCAGTGTCTTTTCTATTTCATTCATGTTATAGTTCAAGACGAACTGCTCATAACTGTCCGACAACAATTGAAGGATCAGATCTGTGGCCAACTCTTGGCCCAAGGGAAAACCCAGTTTTTCAAGGTTCTCGATATACCCAATCATCTTGAGTACGTGAGTCCCTACTGAGTCTCGATCTCCCATCTTGCACTGAAATAATGCCTTGGATATGTCAAACCTCTCTTGCCGGGCTTGCCCCTCGAACATTTTCTTGAGGTGCCCGATTATCTCAAAATCACACATGATCACGTGTTGCTTCTGAAGCTCAGAGGACATGGTAGCAAGCATGAGGCATTCCACATCCAAGGAATCATCCTGATACTTCTTGTAAGCTTCTTTGTCTGCTCGCGGAGCATTCCCGGTCAGCTTTGCAGGGGCTTCCCCTTCCAATACATAGAGCTTGCGCTCTTTCCTGAGAACAATTCTCAGGTTCCTATACCAGTCGATGAAATTCGTCCCATTGAGCTTATCCTTCTCAAGGATGGCTCTCAGGGACAACGTGGAGTGAGATGTATTTGCCATGGAAATTCTACAATAAATTTGCAAAATATTTTCAGTACTATATTTCAAAATACATTTTATTTTAATAAGGTCTTTAATTAAACACTCCCACTATTTTATTCAAATTGATAACCCTTAATATCAATTCGGAGAGTTTATGCGAGCTACTCTCTTAGTGGACAAGATCCGTATTTCACCAACACAATGAGTCCGCTTTGGCGTTCCTCTCATAATGCGGTTATTTAGGTAGGCAACACTTGCCAATTGCATCACTATGCAACTCTTGTATGGTTGGTGAATAACTCTTTATTCGCATCCATCATATGGTGCATGCCAACCCAATGCCTCTAGGCACTCAACTTTTGAGGTCACCCAGTTAAGTTGGACCCGATGTCGATAGTGGGATATCACAATTATCCGCTCGCACCCTTACCAAGATAGATTAATGCACCTTGCTTTGGCAAGCCCACACTTCATCGATCGAGGCAGGAAGAGTGTCATCCATCGGAAGGCATCTGTATACTTAATATTGGATAAGGGATTTTATTTATAAAATTGATTAACAATTAATCAACGTGCACTTTAATAAAATACAACATTCACAACCAAATACATCCCAGAAGTGCACAAAATAAAATTATCAACACTTGATAGAAAAGGGCTAAATCTGAGCATTTAGAACACTTCTAAATCTCCAGATTTACATGCATTGGACACATCAAAACAACTCCACTTATGCAGTAGACAAGCTCGTCTCTCAATGTCAGATTCAAAATCTAAAACATTTGGTTTCACAAACCAATTAGAAGGACGGTTACTGCAAAGGAGAAACAATTTCTGAAACAATAAAATCGCAACGCAATCACATGCATTCTTGGGAATTTTTCCAATCTAGAACATTTCTTCAAAATCCAAACACCCGGGAAGAAATCCAGACATTTAGAACACTTCTAAATTGCTGATTTACATGCATTAGATTGCAAACCTCGCTCTGATACCACTATTGGGTTTTCTAATACCATTTCAGAAATGATAATACAACATATCACATATGCGCAGCGGAATAAATAACTAGAACAACCCAAAGAGATAAGGAACTTGAGATTTCATATATTCGAGAAATAAAATAATAACCACAACATTTGTAGAGGATGTACCTGAAGGGGGTTTGAGTCGATACTCAAACAAGATGCTCCTCATTGATTTCTGGTAGAACAAATCTTGAGTTCCAAGAACCGAAATGGATCGGCCCCTCTACAGAGATCCACACAAGCGGAGGAGAACCATAATGCATTATAGAACAAGGAATGAGTTGGAGAAGAAAGCTCTCAGCGTCCCACAAACTGCTAGATCCGAGACACGGGAGGCGGCGACTGTCGGAAGAGGAGAGAAGCCCTAGCGGAACACTTCCGGCACTGCTCTCTATAATCACAGAGGGGTCGGTTACTAAATCTATTTCACACACCGAACCCTAAGATCGTGAACTGTTATATACCAAAGACTACGCTCGACAAACTCAAGGAGATCTGCATTCGATGAACTCAAGAGATCTGCGTTCGACGAACTCAAGGAGATCTGCGTTCGATGAACTCAAGAGATCTGCGTTCGACGAACTCAAGGAGATCTGCGTTCGACGAACTCAAAAGATCTGCGTTCGATAAAATCAAGAGATCTGCGTTCGATGAACTCAAGAGATATGCATTCGACGAACTCAAGAGATCTGCGTTCGACGAACTCAAGGAGATCTGCATTCGTCGAACTCAAGAGATCTGCATTCGATAAACTCAAGAGATCTGCTTTCGACGAACTCAAGAGATCTGTGTTCGACAAACTCAAGGAGATCTGCGTTCGACGAACTCAAGAGATATACGTTCGATGAACTCAAGGAGATCTGCGCTCGACGAACTCAAGAGATCTGCGTTCGACGAACGCGCTACTTTAGCCTTTTGCCGTCTCAGCGGTCGACGAATGCCTTCAGTTTGACTATATATAATTCGGCTATACACTATAACCGAATTCGAATTCGTCTAAACCCTTTAGCCGAATTTTGACTTAGCCGAAATTGTCTAAACCCTTTAGCCGAATTCGTCTAAACCCTTTAGCCGAATTTGATACAGTTTGGTTAAACACTTTAGCCTAATTTGTCAAGTATAAATCCATTCGTTTAAACCTTTTAAACGATCTCCCATTGAGACATTCTCAACTTAATTCCAAACAGTCACAGGATTGGTCCTCCACTCATATCTTATATAACCAAGGCCAACTCAATTCTTTCTCCAATTTCTCCAAGCACTTTTATGTGCGACCCTATAGGCTCATATTGCGTTGGCAGTAAGATTAACTGTTGATTTCTTTGAGATCACCTCAGAAACTCCAACACTTATGACTCGGTAATGTTGTTGGTGCGGACAGGTTGGTCCGGCGTGCCATTGGCTTGGAAGGTTATGATGACGGGCAAGTTAGCCCAGGGAATTTATGGCTCGGGATATAGTAGAACATGTTTGCATGTGCATGAAGGTGGTGGGTCTTCGGTATTGGACGTTCGTTCACACCGACGTCAATACGTTGACTCGACAAGTGTGGAATTCGCACTTAGCCATAAAAGTCTGGTGGTCCAGCCAGTAAGAGTACGCAGATGCTTTGCGGTTTTGCGTTGAGGCGTACAATAGATCTAGGTTAGGTAGTGTGAATCCCAACCTAGAGGTGGGCGAGACCCAACCCACCGCTTCCGTTTGTCACTACGGGAGTATCCTGGGAGTCTTGCTAGCTCCAAGAAGGGGGAACTAAAGGTCTGTGTGCATAGAGTCGAAGTGTGTGAGTTGCACTTGTATGAACATAGCATAAACTGCATAACTCTGCATGTCATGGCATAAACATTGCATTTCAACCCATACCCCTATCGTATAAGTCGGTTATGGGACTTCCTATATGATAGGCCCTGCTAAATGACCCCTTGGTCTATAGGTTTATGTGGGCATTCCTATAAATCAATGGTTACTTTCTATTATATACATGTCCTTACTTACTGCACTTTATTTATTCTTTACCTGCTCTTACTATGATATTTTACTGCTTCAATTATATATATGTACATGTGTAGTGTAGACATTCCCTGTACATTATCATCTGCTATTGTTATACCCCTTGTTGTCCTCTGCTTCATCCTTCCCGCACGGTGCCTAGGAGTCACCGGAGGAGGGGTGGGGGATTGGATTAGTCTTTTTGACTAACGGTCGGTGGACCATATCATTTTAGGGGATCGAAGAGATGCAGCAGCACTAGAGGCCGGTGCAGATGGTGGCAGGCCAGTTTATTACAGGAGCACCAGATTCAGGATTAGGGAGTGATTTGTAGTTAGCTTCCGCGAGTGATCTTGTAGTGAGGACATGATGTACAGGGAGTGAGCCCTTTATTATTGTAACCGTCTGTCTTTGATTTCAGTTATGATCATGTGGACATTTACATAAAAATATAGCATGTGATTTGTGGACTTGAACTTCTATTGATTGTTTATACTTTACTTTTCTGTGATCAATAAGGCCGGCAGGATCGGCGTTTTGTAGTGGCGACCTTCCCGAGTGGGGGTGTCACCGCAAAATGGCGGTTCTGGGCATAAGACCCCGGGTTTGAAAAAAAGGGGTCTTATAATCTGAGTGGAAGCCCTCAGGAGGAGAGTAGCCAATTCAGCCGACCAAGCCATGGATGCCCGAACCTGAACCAGGAGAGCAAGGCAAAATCAGGTGAGATTCCTTCCCCTTGCCCTTCTTAAATCATCTTAGAAGATTTTTGAATCAAAATCGAGCTCATTTCGTCCAAGATTTCATGTAAGTTTGTGGAGAAATGCCGTCAGAATGACCCCGTATTTCTGGCCGGCGGCGGTTGCGTCAGTCCGTCGGACCACCGCCAAGAGGTATCCCTCACCACGAAGAAATTATTTGTTGTGGCGGCGATAGGTGGTGATGGTCGGACGGCGGTGGAGGAGCCCCAAACGCTCCTCCTAGGCAGGATCAATCTCCACCATTGGCTCAAGGTTGAAGACGAAATCACAACCGTTGATAACCATAAATATTGATTGGGCCGATCCACACATCGGATCGACATTGGATTCGCTGTGGGGGAAGGTCATTTTGCCGTCTGCCGCTTTCCCCATCCACTGGATCTGCGTCTAGATCAGTGCTTCTTTATATATTTTATTCCAGAGCTTATTAAATACAAATTTTCTATATGCACACCTTAGTAGAGATTTTAAAATTGATTTTTAGAGGTTTTAATGGATGAACCAAGCCAAGTGATCAACATGGAAGTTGTAGGCTTGGTCAGATATTTCAAATTGGGGTATCACAATTTCCGAGGAGGTGTGTAACTCCTTGAATTAATTTTCAAAGTTTGGGTGGCATAAACCTTGGGGCTTTTCATATTTAATGTATTTGTTTAGTCATAAGAACTAATTTAAACTTGAAAATATGTATGTAGGTTCCTTATGAGGTTAATTAATCATATAGAAAAGCTTGTAATTTATGGAACATATTTTTACTATGGTTTAAATTAAAATACACGCATTTGTCACACTTGCGTTTTAATAAAATGTTTTGATCCTAAACATATAAATAAATTCCCAACATTTTATGGAACCCTAATAAGGTCAGGACTGACCTTGAGTTAAAATTTGAAGTTGTTTGGACTTGATTTCATCACTCTATGATTTATGTAACCAAAGGGTATGATTTAAATTAATTAATATGTCACACTTTCATATAAATGAAATAAATGCGTCTTAAACCCTACAATTAATTCCCAAATTTTTATAGCACACTAATAATGTCATGAATGACCTTGGTTTAAGTTTTCAAAAGGTTTCGAATTCATTTGACCACGTTATGAACTTATGCATTTAAAAGGGTGTTATTTAATATGTCATACTTTCATATAAATGAAATAAATGAGTCTTAAACCCTTCAATAAATTCCCAAATTTTTATATCACCCCAATAATGTCATGACAGGCCTTGGTTTAAGTTTTCAAAAATTTTGGACTTCAATTGACCACATTATGAAATTATTCATTTAAAAGGGTATTATTTAATATGTCACATTTTCATATAAATGAAATAAATGAGTCTTAAACCCTTCAATAAACCACCAAATTTTTATAGCACCCTAATAATATCATGATTGTCCATGGTTTCATTAGTCAAAATATTTGGGCTTGAATTGACCATCTTATGAAATTATACGTATTCAAAAGTATAGCTTGATTAATTACTTATCACACTCATTCATTGATGAAGCATCTTGCTTAGATACTTATTGTAAATGTTCAAATTCATTCTTACCCTTACACTTTATCATGCCTAAATCATGTTTCAAGGTTTGAAAATAGTGCCTTTGCTATTGTTTAAATATATGAATAATCAATGCATCGTTGCTAGTTCATTTGTCGTAGCCTTCATTAGGAAAATAGACTAGTTTTAACCTTATCATATATCAGTGAGACCCACATTTTAAGTCATATAATTGGTGTCTAGGAAAGAGGTTAGGGGTGAGCAGCGTACCCCGCAAGAAAGGTAGTGTATAACGGTACGCCCTATGACCACCAACCTCATTCTTACCTGGCCAATGGACAACTTAAACTTGATATCACAATATATGGCAAATAAGTTATCTAGGGTTATTTCTGTGTAACTTTCTTTCCATCCCTCAAATCTATTATAGATCAAGGGGTCACAGAGACTAGTCCTTGGTATGGTGTGGGGAATGACATTGGTGCAATGCCTAATCCTGTAAAACTGTGGCGGGTCTAACCACTCTACCGTACAACATACACTGTTAGAGGGACTCGAGTGTTAGATCATTTTGGCTTTTGGGGCAATTTGTCTTGTGGATATAATCCCGGTGGGTAATGTAACATCCCTATTCCTTCTAGACCCCTTGAGTTAGGGGTAGGGTTGAAGTTGTGAGTGAGGTCATGGAATGACCCTATGCCAACTTGGACTTAGGAAAATTGTTATAAGCACCCCAAAAGTGTAGAGGTCAACCTTGGCCAATTTACTTTAAATTGGACTCCCCAACTCAAATTGAGCTTACCAATAAGTCCCTAACCCTATGAGAGACCCAAGTGACCCCAAAGCCTCATCATAGGGTCACCAATTTGGTCAATTTGACCAAATCAACTCTAGGTCAAAATAAGTTAACATAGGTCAATTCATCTCAAATGGGTCAATTAGACTTCATATGATCAAATTGACCACACCACTATATTATAAACCATAATTGGGGTGCAATGAACCTAAAAGACCTATCATGGAGGCACAAATTAGCCCAAATTGACCAAAGTACCCTTAAGGTCAATATAGGTCAATTCTTCACGAATAGGCTCAATTGACCCCAAAAACATGAAATTGACTTCACCCCTAGTCCTATAACATCATTGGGTACCCAATGGACCCAGAAGCCCCATCAAGTGGTCCAATTGGACCAAAGTCAAATTTTCCCCAATTTTGGTCAAATCACACATATTGGCTAAATTGGCCCAATTGGAGCATCACCATGACCCAATCAACATTGGGTGGTGTCAAGGGACTCAAGACCAACACATTGGACCAGTACACCCCTCAGTTGTCAAAGTCAACCATGAATAGTCAAAATAGGTTAAATTGACCTAAAATATGGATTTCCAAGGGCTAGCCTAATTCCAATGGGCTAAGGCTCTCAATCTTAGCCCATCCAGTAGCCCACATAACCAAATGACACCCAAGCCCACTGAATTCAATTGGGGGAGACATGTAAGGGGTCAATTTAGAGAATTCCCTCTAATTTTGAATGAGACAAAGGAGGGATTAATGGAATTGATGTCACATGGCATGCCTTTCCTCTCCCCAAAGCCTCCTCTCAGCTTCCCCATGAATTCACCAGCAGCTCTGGGTGAGGTGGCAGCTTGGTAGAGGGAGAAATTCAATTGGGGGAAGGTGTTGGCCGGCCACTTTAATGGCATTGCATGGAAGAGCCATCAATTGGCCTCAATTCCCTTTCCCCAGACCCTCTCTGAGCTCAGGGATTAATTCCCTGCAGTTCTCTTGCCAGCAATGAGCCCTAGGAGTGGCTGCTAAGGGTGGTGGAAACATTGCTGAGAGCACCATTAATGGCAAGCCTGTTGGAAATATTTCCCTCAATGTTCCTTTGATTTGAAGAGGCATCACTCACAATGTTAAGTACATATTGTATTTGATACAATCTATTTTGTCTCAAGTATTATACAGGGAGATGATGTTCCATACATTGGAATAGATTCAAAGGTGTGCTGTTTAATCAGCTGAGAAGGTCTCACTGTCTCAGATGAACCGTTGAGACAAGACCAGGAGCCACAGAGAAGGCATCTGGGCAAGCTGAGCTGCAGATAGAAGAAACTTGGCGTGTTTGTCGAACACAGAATGAAGTTCATCGAACGCAGAATTCTGTTCGTCGAATGAAGAATGAAGTTCGTCGAACGCAGAGACGAGACAGAAGCAAACGCTGAGAATTGGTTTGTTCGTCGAATAAAGAATGAAGTTTGTCGAACGCAGAGACGAGACAGAAGAAAATGTTGAGACTTGGTGTGTTCGTCGAACACAGAATGAAGTTCGTCGAATGCAGAATGCAGTTCATCAAATGCAGAGATGGGATAAAAGCAAACACTGAGACTTGGTGAGTTCGTCGAACGAAGAATGAAGTTCGTCGAACGCAGAGTTTGGCAAGTTCGTCGAACGCAGAGTTTGGCGAGTTTGTCGAACGCAAATTGCTGTTCGTCGAATGCAGAATGCAGTTCGCCGAACGCAGAAGCCTCTCTGCAGATCGACAGAATCCGCTGAGAAGAGGAAGCCATCTCCGCCCAATCGCTGAGATAGTTCAAATGTGATATGGCGGGTTCTGCCCGTGGCGCAAGCTGCAGAAAGGCATTGTGGGGTCCACCAATCTCTCCCAGATCTGTCAGAAGGACGACTGAGAGCCGTTGAAGATCAGGGATGTATAAAAGAAGAAGTTAGGTCACTTTTGAACAATGCCAGTCGAGTGCTAACATCTTCACTAATCCATTGACGGCCCAGTTCTCCTCATTCTCCTCCTGCTCACTGAACAAGAAAGAAGAATCGGGGAGATAAAGATAGCTCCTCTACAAGAAGGAGCAAGGTGATCTTCCATCCTTCAACTAAAGAGGAAGATCAGGTTGTAGCTGCCATTATCATCTCCAGCTACAAGAAAGCACAAGCTGTACAGGAACTATAAGAGACTTCTTCACTGTGTTGTCTGCTGTAGTAAGCATAAACTCTCTTTTACTGTAGGACTTTTTGCCTGAGTTTGTAGGGATACCTGCCTGAGTTTGTAGGGCTGTTGGCCTGAGTTTGTAGGTCTGTTAGGCCTGAGCTTGTAGGGCCATTTGGCCTGAAGGTGTAGGACCTGGAGGTGGTCTGAGCTGTAGGAGGTGGAGTCCTCTGAGGTAGGATTTGTTATATCTGAGGTAGGGCTGAATAGCCTGAGTTGTAGAGTTGAGAGATTAGCTTGAGGTAGGACCTGGAGGTGGTCTGAGCTGTAGGAGGTGGATTCCTCTGAGGTAGGGCTGCTGTGCCTGAAGTAGGGTTTGGAAAAACCTGAGAGATCCTGAGGGATCTGTGTTGTAATCTCTTGGAGCTGAGTTTGGAGGAGTTGGCCCTGTCTAACACACTGTTAGAAGGGTGAAGGGGGAAAGTGGACTACCCATAGACATACTGTCTTGGGGAACCACTATAAACACTTGTGTGTTTTCTGGGTTTGCTTGATTAATTGCTTAGAATAATTTTAACTGTCCACATCAAACAAGTAGAAATCAAAGGACCTATTCACCCCCCCCCCCTCTAGGTGAATTAGACTACATCCTATATAATCTTTCAAGTGGTATCAGAGGGAGGTTGGTCAAGAAAGACATAACTGTCTGACCAGATCCTATAAAGGAATAGTCTAGTCTCAATCCAATGGCCTCCTCTGGATTGAAGAAGGAAATGGGATCCTTGTAGTTGCCCATATGCAACAAAGAAAATTTTGGCATGTGGAAGCAAAGGGTCAGACTGTGTATGGAAGCATCTGATCCAAGGATTTACATTACAGTTAAGGAAGGACCTTTCATCTTTCAAACTGCCTCCACTATAGATCCAACAAGAAAAGTGGCCAAGGCATTCAAGGACTTGACCAAGGATGAACTTGAATTGTTCACCATGGACAAAAGAGCCCAGAACATCATAGTTAATGCTATTGATGATTCCACATTTCAAAACTTGGTTCAATGCACTACTGCCAAGGAAATGTGGGATACATTAGTAGTATATATGAAAGGGATAGCTAAAGTAAGGGATGATAGAAAGTCACTCCTTAACCAAGAGTATGAAGCCTTCAGGCAGTAGAGCCAGGAAAGCATCTCCATGTGCTACGAGAGGTTCTTCAGAATAGTCAATGAGCTGAGAACCTGTTGGGTATTGTGTCCACAATTACCTGGATTTGAAGATGTCCCCTAGTGAACAAAATTGAATTGAGGATGTATTTGATGATTTCTGTTTAGATGTGTTATGACAGGTCTTAATGCTAAGTGCACACCAAAGTCAGGATGCAATAGATCACCAAACACAGTTCTAGACAATGTAATCCCTCATTGTGCAGAACAAAGTGTTGGTCCATGTGTAATCTCTCTATTAGGGTGTACTTCATATACTCATAACTGAAGGTTTTCAAGTTTGAGGAGTGGAGCAGGTTTTCAGAAGAAAAGAAATTTTTGCTAAGTCAATTCGTCGAGATGTCTCGTGAAGTTCCGATGAATCTCGACGAATCCAGACAGAAGCCAAATTTCTAGTTTGAAGAAGAAATTTCTGCGGCTAAGTCTATTCGTCGAATGTTCTCATGAACTCCCGACGAACGCAGACAGAAGTCAAAAAGGCAGACTTGTGAAGGAAAATGTGCGGCTAAGTCAATTCGTCGAATGTTCTCGAGAACTCCCGACGAATTCCGACGAATGAAAACAGAAGAGAGTTTTCAAGCTTTGATCAGTATTTTTCAATGGCTAAGTCAATTCGTCGAATGTTCACGTAAAGTCTCAACGAATGACGGACAGACGGATTTCAAATTTACGTTTCGTTTTTGAAATTTAGGGTTGGCCGCCATGTACAGTACACGTGGTGATCCCTCCTTGTTTGTCGCACGAGCCGTTGGAGGTCTCCCTATAAATAATCTTTTATTTTTAGGGAAAAACAAATAACAAAAGAAATCACCCGATAGTTAAAAAAAGAAGCCAGCCGTTTCTTTCTCTCTTGCTGAACAAGTTTCTGAGATCTAAAGTCTGTGCCGCTCAAGATTCGTTCTTCAGTGTTGCTAGAGATTTCTCAGATAAGAAGGCCTTTCATCTAGTTGCTGCTCTCTATATTGAAGATCTTTTCAAATTAGTCAAAGGGCCTACTCAGATCAGGTTTGTCGATTCTTTACTCTTCCTAATCCTTGAAGATCCAAACTTTCACTCTAAAGGAAGAAGAAGATTCAGTCTCTCCAGATCTGAAGTTAATCTCTATTGAGATTCAAGAGAAGTTTTGTTTCAAACTTTATTTAATTCCTGTAGGAGCTTTTACTCCGAGTTATTTTGTAGGAGTTGTTTACTCCGAGTTGTAGGAGTTGTTTACTCTGAGTTTGTAGGAGCCGTTGCCTCCGAGTGTAGGATTTGTTGATAAATCTGAGTTTTGGTGAAGTTGCCGACGCTAGCCCGAAGTGCTAGATAGGCGGAGCGGGAGAGAGGAGTACCCACCTTTGGGGAACCTCCATAAATCTTGTGTCTCTGTGCTGTGATATTTATTGTTGTGTGTGTGTGCTAAATTTTTATTCCGCAATCGCAGTAGAGATCACCTATTCACCCCCCCCCCCTCTAGGTGATTTAGGTAGACAACGATTTCTTTCAATTGGTATCAGAGCTAGGTTATCTTTAAAAGGTTAACACCTAGATTAAAGATCCTTCTACGTTGTCAAGATCACTATCTATGGACAGAGGCATGGAAAGGTTTTCCTCCAAGCTCCCAGTTTGCACTAAGGAGAATTTCCCCATGTGGAAAGAAAGAGTCATCTTCTACATGGAAGCAAATGATCCCCGAATCTCCCAGATAGTTAAGGAAGGTCCCCATATTCCCATGGTTGCTTCTACCATTGATGCCACCAAACAAGTGCCAAAGAAAGTGATGGACATGACAAAGGATGAAATTGCACTTGTCACTCTGGACAAGAAAGCAAAGCACATCATAGCAGGTGCAATTGATGATTCAATGCTACAAAATCTGATTCACTGCAAGTCTGCAAAAGAGATGTGGGATTCTATTGTAGTTTTGATGGAAGGTACTGAAGAAGTTCGAGATGACAGGAAGTCTTTGCTGAACCAAGAATACGAAGCCTTCAAGCAACAAGGCAAAGACACAATTTCTGACACCTACGAGAAATTCTTCAAGATTGTAAATGGTCTGAGAAACTATGGAAGAGAATTCACCGTGGGTGAACTAAACGATAAATTCCTTAGATCCCTGTCTAAGGAATGGGACCCCAAGGTGATAGCTATCAGAGAATATGGTAAGTTGGCTACTACGGAGCCACAGATTCTTTATGGGAAGCTTCTCTCCCATGAGCTAAAGTTGAATATCAGGAAGTCAGAAGAGGAAAGCAGTAGGAGCTCTAGCAAGGAGAAGACCATTGCTCTAAAGGCTGAAAGCTCCCAGAGAAGCAGGGCTCTGTCCCCTGTGAGGGATGAGTCTTCTGAGGATATAGCTGAAAACACTTCTGAAGAATCAGAACTATCTGAAGGAGAATTTTCCCTCCTCTCCAAGCAATTAAAAAAGTTGCTTAGCAAGAGGAGACAAATGAGAAAAGGCTCATCTTCCTCAAGAGATCACAGGAGATCACACTGTGACAGAAATGACAGGTATGGTTCTAAACCGAACAAACACAATTATACTGAACCCGTTTGTTATTGTTGTAAAAAGCCAGGGCACATGATAGCTGATTGCCCACACAAGAAGAAGGAATCTTCAAGAAACGAAGAAAAGAAGTCCTTCAAAGGAAAGAAGAAAGAGGAGAAGAGTTTTATTGCCAAGAAGTCCAAGACTCTGAGTGATAGTGACACAATTGAGTCTAACTCAGATGAAGAGGCATTCTTTGGACTGATGGCGCAACCTGATACAGAAGACCAATTTGGTCAATATAGAGGAAAAGGTCTCACAGAAGACTGCTTCTACAGTCTAATGGCTATGTCAGATGATGACAAAGATATTGTTCCTTTCACCGGTTAGGTATTATCTTCTACACCTCTTTCATGTTCAGAAACGACATCTGATGCTAATGAAAACAACTATTCGGAAGAGGATTCTGAGTTGACTGCTAAGTATGAGGAAATGTTGAAGGGGTTTAATAAGTGTCGAAAGCTTGTTAAAACTCAATCAAAGGAGATTCAATCCCTAAAGGATTAAGAATCAAATATGAGAAAGGAGATTGAAGAATCTAACCTACTCAGGGAAGAAATCTTATCCTTGAAGATTGCACTCTCCGAGGCCACTTCAGCAGGCATTCAGAAGAGTGAAATTATCAATGATTTGACGAAACAACTTGAGGATGAAAAGAAGATCACAATGAACTTCTCTAAGCCCAAGACAGTTTTGCTTATTGATGAGTCCCAAATATATACACATTTATGGACTCATCTGGGCCGATTTTCTAGTCTATGCACTTCACTTTAGACATGTTTTCACTCATATTTGACACTCCATGCTAAGTGCACCTCTAGGCCCGTTTTTGGTGTTATTTCATGTTCTTCATTTTAGTAGTTTTCATGGATTGTTAAGTGCCACTTTCAGTGGTTGGATTCGTGGTTGTGCTGGAACAGGAGTCGTGTGGGTGTTCCCGGTACAATTCTGTACAGGAACACTGCGCACGATCACTGTTTGTATTGCGCACGACCACTGGTCGTGCGCCGCTGATCGTGTGCGCTTAACCCTATTTTTTGAGTTCTGTCTCGGACAGTGCGCACGACCACAAGCGATATTGAGCACGACCACCGGTCGTGCGCCGCTGTTCGTGCGCACATAACATCAATTTTATGAGTTCTGTTTCGACCAGTGCGCACGACCACCGATCGTGCTCCACTGGTCGTGCGAACATGGTATTTTATAAATTTCTTACATTGCAGGCTCCACCCAGGCAGGCGCACGATCACAGAACTCCAGCGCGCACGACCACTGGTCGTGCGCCAATGACCATGCGCAGTATTTTCGCCAGCGCCTATATAATGTCCTGATCCGCAAATTAGAGATAATCCGGTTCCGGGAGCGCGATTTACAGTCCGTACGCCGCCGTTTTCCACTTCCAGCCACCTCCATCTCATCTCCTCCGCAAGGGGAAGTTATCTCCGGCCATTCTAAGCATTCCTCCATCGTCCGAAAGCATTCTCCGCCATCCGCAAGCACTCAAGCAAGCCGTCTCCAGTTCTATCCGATGAGAAGAATAGCAATCCCGAGGTAGAAGACGACGGAAGCACGTGGAGAGGTCGTGACAGTCTCTCAATACCGGAAGCACAGTCCGCCCGAGTCCGGAGGTAGCTTGACAAACTACCATTCCGGCCGTGAACGACCACTAGTCTTCGTCCATTGGTTGATTTCTTCCTCCCCCCTTTGTTGTACTTCTTTGAATCATTTAAACTTGAATATCATGATGTGTAGTTTAAATGCAATGGTTGTTTCTTCTCTGTTCTTCAGTATTTCCTTTGATGCGTCTTGCCTTCACTCACTCACTCACGCACTCATCGTGTTCGATTCCTGTTAGCAAGAGCTAACGGCGATTTGCGAAGAGGTGTTTGCGACCCTCACTTTCCGCATTAGTGATCACTTCATTCGCATGCACACCGTCCATCCGCCTCACGAAGCTCGGCATCGCGGCCGCGGCATCCATCTCGCCTTGCGAAGCGGTGATTTCGACCCACATTTCTTTTATTGTTGTTAACAGTTGGAAACCAAATCAAACCCCCACTTTTTGTGTTTGTTCCCGCTTGTGTAACAATTGTCACACAACGCGATTCGTTCACCCAACCTGCATTCCTCAAGAGACCAACACTCGGGGATCTTATTCCCAACATTTATTACTTGCACGACCGGTGCACTTGCCGAAATATCGCATCAAGTTTTTGGCGCCGTTGCCGGGGAATGTTCAGGCGTGCAACGTTTTAAGTTGTGAACTTCTGTTACAAGAGCAGTTATTTTTTATTTTCTTTATTTTGTTTTCTTTTGGTTGAGATTGTGCATGCAGAGACAAGCCGCGGGGGAACTTGTACCCTTTGATCCCGAGATCGAACGGACCGCTCGCGCACAAAGGCGCACAGCAGCCGTATAGGCAGCAATGGGTGATAATGTAGACCCAGATGACGTTGAACCAAGAGTGCCCAACGTGGAGCAACACCATCCTGGAGATGAGCAAGAGGTAGTCAGGCCTCGACCCCAAACGATGAGAGATTATACCACTCCGACAGCTGGGAGTGTGTATCCTGGGTTCGGTCCCAACATTATGAAAAATCAGTTTGAGATCAAACCTGCGATCTTGAACATCATCCAGAACAATCATCAGTTTTCCGGGATGGGCAGTGAAGATCCACACCTGCACCTGGCAGAGTTTTCTAATATCTGCGGAACTTTTCGCTACGCTGGGATTCCTGACGATACAGTCAAGCTGCGACTGTTCCCCTTCTCACTTCGCGACAAGGCCAAGGTGTGGCTCCATTCCATTCCTCCTGGGACCGCTGCGACTTGGGATGCTCTCGCATCCAAGTTTCTGGCCAAATTCCACCCTGTTGATAAAATTGTGAGCCTGCGGCGGGAGATCGCCACTTTTCGCCAAGCTGACCAAGAGACCCTTGCCGAGGCGTGGGAGCGCATTAATGATCTTCTCCGCCGCTGTCCGAGCCACGAGCTCCAACCTTGGAACGCGGTAGAGACATTCTACTTCGCGATCGAGCCCAACTACCGGGCAATGATCGATGCTGCTGTGGGTGGTACTCTAATGAACCATACTCCAGAAGAGGCTCTTCGAATTTTGTGAGACACCGCCTCCCACAGCACATTTTGGACTGCCGGGAGAAATGCACCAAGAAGCGCCCGTGGTCTCTTCGTGGTCGACTCACTTCCGCCTACATCCGCACCGGCTGCTGTCATTACGTGTGAAGCATGTGGAGGCAATGGACACTACGCGTATGAATGTTCGGGCAATGATTTATCACGTGACTTCTCGCACTTTTCTTTAAATGAATCTATTAATTTTGTTGGTAATCAACCTAAGGGGGTGCCGTTTAAAAACACGTATCATCCGGGAGTGAGAAGTCACCCAAACTTCTCATGGAACCCCAACGCATCTGGCCAACGATGGGCACCGGGGCAGCATCAAAACGATGCCTACACCTCCGGAAGCCAAACAAGGCCACCTCACCCGGAATATAACCAAGGTCCCCCAGCTCCCAAAAAGAGTAACTTGGAGGAGATGATGGAAAAATTTATGCAAGCGGCTAACTCAAACATGGTTAACCAAACCGCATCCATGCGGAACTTGGAAACACAGCTGGGCCAATTAGCCCAAGTGCTCACCGAGCGGTCACATGGGACTCTTCCTAGTAACACCGAAAAAAACCCAATAGACCAAGGGAAGAGTCTTGGCGATGCAGAAGTGGGTCAGCCGCGTGAGTTAGTAATCTCCTGTTCCATTAATAAAATTGAAACTAAGGCTTTGTGTGATTCCGGCTCCTCCCGCAACGTCATTGCTTTGCAAGACGTTGATAAATTGCAACTTGAAATTAACACGGAGGACCGGAAATCTCTTGTGCTCGCAAATGGCACCATCATACAATCGGAAGGGGAAGTTAAAAATGTAGAGGTTATAGTTGAGGGGACAATGGTGGTTGCTGATTTTCATGTGTTAGGACCCCGGGAGAATCACTCCATCCCTATCTTGGGTGTACCGTTCTTGAAAGAGAGTGGTGCCACCCTTGATTTTTCTGCGGGTTGTGTCCTCCTACCCAATAAGGTACCTTTGCCCACTTGCCCCAAGACTATAATGGAAACATCCATTTGCCCCCCTCCTTTTATTTTTGATGAATCATTGAGTTGTGCAGGGGATAAGAAAGATAATGGATCATCTGATGGATCATCTGAAGGAGAAAAGGAAGAGTACCAGTCAAGCGGAGAGGAAAAAGTAGATCCTCGGAGAGACTATGATTTCAAGAGGGAGGAGGACAGCGGTCCTAAACATATTGAGCTGAACTTGATTCGGGATGACATCCCATTATTCTCTTGCATTGAATCATGTAATAAACTAGTTAAGCATTCCATCTCTTGGGCTGATCCGGTCATCACTGCGGCGACGGAAGTGACGCCACCAACTACTAAGTTGGGAGAATCTGAAAACATTCAACGTTGGCAGTCTCCGGCTGTCGCTAAACTTAAACAAGAGAAGCGTCTGCGCGATGCGCGCTCTGCCGCTCTCCGTGGCAAGAGTGCGGAGGTTAGGGGAACACTGGGTGACACCAGTGTTGGCCCTAAAGCCTTCACCTCCTGCCTTCAATCTACGGGAGACGGGCACCATAAAAGCGCCTACAGCTGATTTTCTTTTTATCTCTTATTTTGTGAAACTCTCTTTTTCATGCACTTTTTATTTAATTTCTGCACCCTTTAAACAATTTTAATACAGGTATTTGGTCCAGCTTAAGGACATAAAATAAAAGCGCTGCTGGGAGACAACCCAGATTTGCTGATTTCTGTTTTTCTAACATGTTTCAATTCAGTTTTTATATATTTTTGCTGCTTTTAGTTGTGTCGTTTGCAGGCGTGCTTTGTTCTTTGCGATGGCGGAAGCTATGGATTGCTCACGAAATTAAAGCCAATCGTCTGGTATGCTCAATTCTGAGCATTGGGTAACACTTCTGCCCCCTAGCTTTCAGTTTTTGTGATGTGATGTTGAGATTAAATCTGGGGGAGAGCACGTTGTTATCCACTTTGCGCACGAGTTGCAACCTCATGCTAGAAGATTTCATTTAAAATGTTTTGTTTATTTTTATTGCACACCACAGCACCCACTTGAGCGCGCTTAGCCGTTGGCACGTCGCGAGTTGAATTTGTCTTTTTGTGTGATTTGGAAAATCATTGTGCTGGCTTAGGATTATGAGGCGGAGTAAAATGTTGACTCCTGTAGTGCTCCTAGTCGAGTGCTCATGTCTCGTAGGAATTCGTGTAGATTCAATTTCTTTTTATGCTTTTAGTTTATATTTTTCTACTAGTGTAAATATTGTTTACTTTACTCAAAAATTTGGTGAATCCGGCGTGAATCAAACGGTAGCATAGGAATGTGTGTAGACGTTCATTAGTCTCGTATTGCCTGAGTCGGGGGGAAGGATTATCTTTCTCGGTGGCTAGAACTTGCCCCAAGCGATTCTTGAAGCATGGGTATACGGTTAGTCAATTGCGTGAATGTGATATAGGCCATCATTTTGGCCCGGTTGAGCCTTTACACCCTTTCCTATCGATATATCCTCGTTAGCCCAGTTGTGCCTACCCGTTCTTTGATTCAGCCTCACTTTTATCGCACCAAAGCCCAAAAGCCAATCCTAGTCGCACACCCAAATCTGAGCTTTAGCTGTTTAGTATTTTCATGAGTTGGTTTGTTGATGTGGTGATATGTTTGTGAAGTTGTGGTTGTGTCTTATTGTTTATTTGCTGAAAATGATAAGAAAAGAAAAGAAAAAATGAGAAAGAGAAAAGAAGTGAGAAGAAAAGAAAACGATATGAGTTTGAATGAAAAATTCATTTGTATAAGTATAAGTTTGGGAGTAGGCGGTGCACGCACCCAGGTTGTTAAGTCCAAGTCTGGGGGTGTAGTGTACCCGTATGTTTGTGTGGTGATGAGGATAGTTTTCTGTGCTAGCTCATTTGGGTTTAGTGTCTGAGCCATTGCGTTTATCTTTGTTTACCGCACCTAAACCCAAGCCTCATCTCAAACCTAAAGTCCTATTGATTAACGCATTTGAGTCATACCAGTGCAGTGGAGAGAGTGCGAATGGGCAAGCTTATGGTCAACGACATTGATGGATTTCAATGGAGTTGTCCCGAGCCCCGGTCTTTGGCAATGCTCGCCTCAGGGTTCAGTTTACTTTCTTCCTATGTACGACCTTATGATTCACCGTGATTCACTTTTTGAGTAAACGTAATATATATCTACGCTCCTAGAAAATTATAAACTAATATGTATAATTAGAAATTTTATCTACTATATTTCTACGCACATGAGCATGCGACTTCGCATGGTACTCCGCTTGATAATTTCTTCGCCAGCTTATGTTTTTCCTGTCCGCGAGAGATGGTTTGCTCGGGACGCGCAAACAGTTAAGTCTGGGGGTGTGATGAGTCCCAAATATATACACATTGATGGACTCATCTGGGCCGATTTTCTAGCCTATGCACTTCACTTTAGACATGTTTTCACTCATATTTGACACTTCATGCTAAGTGCACCTCTAGGCCCATTTTTGGTGTTATTTCATGTTCTTCATTTTTAGTAGTTTTCATGGATTGTTAAGTGCCACTTTCAGTGGCTGGATTCGTGGTTGTGCTGGAACAGGAGTCATGCGGGTGTTCCCGGTACAATTCTGTACAGGAACACTGCGCACGATCATTGTTTCTATTGCGCACGACCACTGGTCGTGCGTCGCTGATCGTGTGCACTTAACCCTATTTTTTGAGTTTTGTCTCGGACAGTGCGCACGACCACCAACGATATTGCGCACGACCACCGGTCGTGCGCCACTGTTCGTGCGCACTTAACATCAATTTTATGAGTTCTGTTTCGACCAGTGCGCACGACCACCTACGATAGTGCACACGACCACCGGTCGTGCGCCACTGGTCGTGCGAACATGGTATTTTATAAATTTCTTACATTGCAGGCTCCACCCAGGCAGGCGCACGATCACAGAACTCCAGCGTGCACGACCACTGGTCGTGCGCCAATGACCGTGCGCAGTATTTTCGCCAGCGCCTATATAATGTCCTGATCCGCAAATTAGGGATAATACAGTTCTGGGAGCGCGATTTACAGTCCGTACGCCGCCATTTTCCACTTCCAGCCACCTCCATCTCATCTCCTCAGCAAGGGGAAGTTATCTCCGGCCATTCTAAGCATTCCTCCATCGTCCAGAAGCATTCTCCGCCATCCGCAAGCACTCAAGCAAGCCGTCTCCAGTTCTATCCGGTGAGAAGAATAGCAATCCTGAGGTAGAAGACGACGGAAGCACGTGGAGAGGTCGTGACAGTCTCTCAACGCCGGAAGCACAGTCCGCCCGAGTCCGGAGGTAGCTTGACAAACTACCATTCCGGCCATGAACGGCCGCTAGTCTTCGTCCATTGGATGATTTCTTCCTCCCCCCTTTGTTGTACTTCTTTGAATCATTTAAACTTGAATATCATGATGTGTAGTTTAAATGCAATGGTTGTTTCCTCTCTGTTCTTCAGTATTTGCTTGTGATGCGTCTCGCCTCCACTAACACACTCACGCACTCATCGTGTTCGATTCCCGTTAGCAAGAGCTAAAGGCGATTTGCGAAGAGGTGTTTGCGACCCTCACTCTCCGCATTAGTGATCACTTCATTCGCATGCACACCGTCCATCCGCCTCACGAAGCTCGGCATCGCGGCCGCGACATCCATCTCGCCTTGCGAAGCAGTGATTTCGACCCGCATTTCTTTTATTGTTGTTAACAGTAGGAAACCAAATCAAACCCCCACTTTTTGTGTTTGTTCCCGCTTGTGTAACAATTGTCACACAACGCGATTCGTTCACCCAACCTGCATTCCTCAAGAGACCGACACTCGGGGATCTTATTCCCAACATTTATTACTTGCGCGACCGGTGCACTTGCCGAAATATCGCATCACCTATCATAGACACTTTCACTGCTGGTTCTGGTAGTAGTGGTTTGGGCCATGTTGCTGAAAAGAGCCTAAGTAAGTCAGTCAAAAGAAGAGCTGTTAAAGCAAAGGGTAAGGGTCCACAGTGTGCTCCAACTTTCAAGAAGGCGATTCTTCCTACGAACACCTATGATTTCGAGAGCATTTATGGTCACTTCAGCAGACCAACCCATGTTGAGCCTGCCATGTTGAGCATTTATGATCTCCACCCTTGGCTAGAGGAGGAAGATGACCAGCTACCATCGGATTTGCTTCAGGATTCGTGCTGAATCATATAGTATAAATCTTTATGAAATTATATTTTCTATCACACTTTTAACTGTACCTAGATTAATTTATTAAAAATACTTAGGCCCCTCTACAGAAAAAGTGGTCAACATTAAAGTTGTAGCCCTTGGAGTCTATTTTATTTTAAAATTGATATCACCCCAAAAGGAGTTCTGTAACTCCCTGTAAGTCCATTTTGGTGGGGCTGGTCCCTAGTGTAGGACAGCCACCATTTCTTAAATAACTTTTGATTGGGAAATGATATGGACTTGAGATTTGAAACATAGTCTACTTATACCTACACACACATCATATCCAAAGATGGGAATTTTAGGAGAACATTTTTCCAAGGTTTTTGTAATAATTTCATAAATCATATATTAATTAATTATTGGGTCAAATGACCTCCAATGCCCTCCAAAGTTTATTGGTAATTCTTAGGGTTATCACATGACCCTGGTAAAAATCCCAGCCCAATTGGGACTGATTTAGTTTGGAAATTGGTTAACCTAAGTTGGGTCTAATTAGGTCAAAATTAGGGCATGGTGTTTACCTTGGGGTATTGTGGTCAAATCTCCTCACCATGAGTTGAAACCTTGGCCAATGGTTTATGATCCCCTAAAACACCTTCATGAGTAAGATGGGGTGGTGTAGAGGTGGATATGCCCTAGGACCCTAGTTTTACCCCTTGGGGTGCATATAGAGCTTTGTGAAGGACATGTGGTCAAAAGCTATAGAATGGTCATTGAACTTGGTGGATAAGTTCATAGGGTGTAAATAGGCCCTAGGTAATTTTATAAGAATTTTAGGAACAATTATTACCATTGAAATAGGTCATAACCCCTTTAGGGAAATTCCTTATAAGAGAAATTTGCACGCCTAAATGGTCTTGGATGATGATGAAACTTTGGTAGTGTCCTTAATATCATGATATACACCTCTGGTAATTTTTGTGAATTTCATTAAATAATTTAATCAGTACTTCTTTCATAAGGCACCTGTTTTGATTTAGACTTAAGAAAAATATTTGGGGGTCCAATACTACTTTATAAATTATGCAAATTGGTGATAGGACATTTCAGAGCATTAGGAAGGTCTGTGAATTTTTTATAGAATTTTTGGAGACTTAAATCAGTAGGCTACTTCATAACTTTTACTATTTGAGGTTTTTCAAAATATTTATTTTAGTGAGAAAATGATTCCCTTAAATCCTGAAACTTAGTCAGTAGCCTTTTCTGATGAATACAAGAGTTTGGTAATTTTCCCAGAATTTTGGTGTTGAGCTTTTTGGTGGTTTCTTCATAAAACTACAATTTTGGGACAAATGGTAAATAATTAAATTAGAGGACAAATTCTTACTGGAAAAATATGATATGTTGTATTTGCTATTATTTTGTCATCCTAGAATTATCATAATTTTTGAAGAGCCATGATGAGTCTGGTTTATACAGTGATTTCTGGCCTCATTTGGGTTTATTTTAGTGTCATTGCACTTCATTTGCTGTTCATCTGCGCTTATAGTGATAGCATGGCGTCTCTGCGCCTTTTTGTGCAATCCTTTCTCCTTTGTGGCATATTTTTTCCTATATATTACTGTATGCCTGCGTTATGGATCCGGTGATGTGCACGGGTCGGGGTTATTTGTACTTTTCCTGCAGGTCCTGGGGTCGTGTGAACGTTCGGGATGGGGCGGGGTGATTTTTGGCCTAAAAAGCCTCTGATCGTGCGCATTCCTTCGTGCACGATCAGGCGCACGATCATTGATCGTGCGTTAATTCCCAGCCCAGATCGAGATCGGACCAAAGATATGCACACGATCACAGGCCTTTCTTCGCGCATGACCACTGGTCGTGCGCCCCTGACCGTGCGATGTTTTCTATTTTTCCTTTGCTACAGGTTGACTGCGCACGATCACAGTCATTCCTTCGCGCACAACCATTGGTCGTGCGCCACTGACCGTGCGCAGTACTTATTCTGCTCCTTATTTAAGGCGTTGTTCCGCGATTTTAGGGATAGCAGCGGGTTTTTGGCGCGATTTCTGAGCGCGACTCCGCCGTTCCACCTCTCCAAGGTCCCTCCTTCCATTCCTCCCCTTGGGAAAGCTTCATCCATTGATCCTAAGGTCATTCTAGGGTTCCGGAAGCATTCTCCGCCATCTACGGCCAGCATTCCAAGAGGAAGACATCTCCATTGGGTGAAGGAGAAGTGAACCCAGCTCTGAGAAGAAGACGGGCAGCGGTTAGAGGTAGTGACAGCCTCTGCATCCCGGAAGCAACCAAGGACTGAGCTCGGAGGAGGCGTGACGACCCCCCATTCCGACTACGATCCGCGGCGAGGCTTCTCATCTCGTGGTTACTTCTACCCCTTCTCTTTTTGTGATTTGTACTCTTAATGTTTGTAATGAACTGAATGAACATCTATTTGTCTATGAATGGAAGTTTATTTATGAACTTGTCTTTACGTTATGCTGTGTTGTGATGCGCTCCGCCCCCGCTCCACTTACACCCACACGTTCCAGCACCCGCTCTAGCAAAAGCTGGAAGCGATAGCGAAGAGGTGCCTTCGACCCTCATCCCTCACATCTGCACTCACCTCATCCATATGCTCACCGGCCATCCGCTAAGCGAAGCACGGCATCGCGGCCTGCACTAAACCCATCCACCAAGCGACGCGGTGATTGCGACCCGCATAGTGTTTAGTTTTCTCATTTCCCACTCTATAAAATCAACCAACCCCCTTCTTGTTTTGTTAAACTTAGAACCCCCATAATTAGTTTCCTAACGAGCAAATCGTATTCCCTAACTTGCGGTCCTTTGAGAACGATATTCGGGGAGCTACTCCCTACTTTTATTACTTGACAACGAACGGTGCACTGCCGTCGTACCGCATTTCGTGCCCGCTAATTAGCGGTGTGGAAATAGCGTGTCAAGTTTTTGGCGCCGTTGCCGGGGACTGCAAGCGGTTATAATTTGTTTGTTGGGAAATTAGTTTAAGGGTATTTTTGTTTTTGATATTTCACTTTTTGGTATAGTGTGCGCATGCATAGACATCATCCTGGTGAATTTGTAGCATTTGATCCTGAGATAGAGCATACTTTGCGGGCGCGTCTACGTGCGGCTGCCACCATGGATGTTAATGAAAATCAGGCTAATCCAGGAGTGGGAAATGCACCGGCCGTAGCTCAAGCGGCTGATGAGAACGAAGTGGTTAGGCCACGACCTAGGACCATGAGGGATTACACCACTCCTACTGTGGGGAGTGTGTACCCCGAATTAAGTCCGGCTATTACTAACAACAATTTTGAGATAAAGCCGGCCATTCTGAGTATGATCCACAATAATGCCCAATTCTCCGGGTTAACCAGTGAAGACCCCCATCTTCACCTAGCTGAATTTGCGGAGATTTGCGGTACATTTCGGTACGCAGGAATTGCTGATGAGACGGTGAAACTCAGATTGTTTCATTCTCCCTCCGCGACAAGGCGAAGGCTTGGCTCCACACAATACCACCCGGCGCAGCTACCACCTGGGACGCTCTGCAGACGAAGTTTTTGGCAAAATTCCACCCGGTGGACAAGGTTGTAAACTTGCGGAGAGAAATCGCAACCTTCCGGCAGCACGATCAGGATACCCTTGCGGAAGCATGGGATAGGTTCACGGACCTCCTCCGGAAGTGCCCCCAGCATGAGCTGCAGCCTTGGAGCTTGGTGGAAAATTTCTACTTCACAATTGAGCCCAATTATAGGGCCATGATTGATGCTGCTGCAGGCGGCACCCTGATGAACCATACACCCGAGAACGCACTGAGGATTCTCCAGGACACCGCCACTCATAGTTCGTTCTGGACTGCTGGGAGAAACGCCCCAAGGAATGCTCGTGGACTCTTTGAGGTGAGCACATCGGGCGCATCTGCCGAGGTGGCATCGGCACCTTATGACAATGTCTGCTACTTAAGAGGCATGCCCTCCCTCCTGCCCCAGTAATGGCCATTTCGTGTCAAGGATGTGGAAACCTCGGGCATCACGCATATGAGTGCCCCTCAGGTGAGCAACCCGCTGAATTAACTTTTGATGAAAGTGTGAATTATTTGAATGATCAAAATTGGGGTGTGCCATTTAACAACGCTTATAACCCGGACGTGAGGAGTCACCCGAACTTCTCATGGAAACAAAATGTGCCTAATCAACGATGGCAAGGAGGCTCGCATGAATTTGATGCGCAAGCCTCCGGTAGCCAACCGAGACCACCACAACCGGGGTTTGCTCAAAATGCACCACCGCAGAGGAGGAGCGCATTGGAAGAAATGATGGAAAAATTTGTTGATCTGGCTCAAACAAATATGGCCAATCAAACTGCGTCAATGCGGAACTTGGAGACGCAGCTAGGCTAATTGGCCCAGGTACTCTCCGAGCATACGCAAGGCGCTCTTCCAAGCAATACTGAAAAAAACCCGCGGGAGCAAGGCAAAAGCATTGCTGACGCGGATGGTGGTCAAGTGAGCCCTTGCGTTGTTGAATGTACTATCAATAACATCGAGGTTGCCGCGCTTTGCGACTCTGGTGCATCTCGCAACATTCTTGCTCTGCAAGACGTTGAGAGGTTGCACCTAACAATGAACTCTGACGACCGAAAGTCGCTGGTATTGGCTAATGGAGTGACTGTCGAAACTGAAGGTGAGATTCGTGAGGTTGTAGTGAATTTTAATGGAACGGTTGTGGTCACTGACTTTCAGATTCTCGGCCCTATGGAAAATGATTCCATGCCAATCTTGGGGGTTCCTTTTCTGAAGGAGAGCGGCGCAACCCTCCACATCGCCACCGGTTGTGTCACTCTACCTTCCATTGCAGCAAACCTTTCTGGATTATCTTATCTTCTGAACTTCCCTGTAAGTAAAAGTAAGTGCAGGTCTAATGAAGAGAAATCAGACTTTGACATGAAGAATCCGAGAGAGGAGGAAAGTATCACTCTGATGGAAGAAGAAGCAAAGCGGCTCACAAATAATGAGTTGGAGATACAAGGGAAAAGCAATGAGACCAAGGCGTTGGAAGTCATGGGAGAAGGCGGAGCGACGAGCCTTCCAAACAATGTCTTTATTGAGAAAAAGAAATGTAAACAATCTAAACAGGTTCATTGGGCTGATCTACCCCCTCTTGAGGGTGCAGAAATGAAGCCCCCGGCTGATCCCAATCCGACAAACACTATCACTCCTCCTGAACATGGTGCTCGGTGGCACTCTCCTTCAGTGGAAAAGCTGAAGCGGGAAAGAATCCTGCATGCTGCGCGCTTTGCAGCCCTCCGGCGTGAGAAGGAGGAGGTTAGGGGCAAGGGAGAGACATTTCCTTGGGCCCTAAAGCTTTCACCTCCTACCCATCTCGGGTGACTGGGGAGAACCACCACAAATCAGCATATAGCTGATGCGTGCCGGGATCTCCGGGCTGTGTTGTGTGCAATCTGTGATGTTTTTTTTGTGCTTGGTGGTTCATGTTATTTGCTGCGTAGTACTATCTCTTTAGCTTTTTATTATAAGACTTTTGCTGTCAAACTATAATACAGGTATTTGGTCCACCTTCAAGGACGTTAAACAAAAGGGCTCTTGGGAGACAACCCACTTGGGATCATTTGGTTCCGTTCTTTTTTTTGTTGTTTTCTTTGCTATATTTTTGTTGTGCTGGGATCCTTTTAATTGCAGGTCCGCATCTATTGGAGCACGGCGGGATCACCGCCTTCTGAACAAAATGCCATATCTTCTGGTATGCTCATTTCTGAGCATGGGGTAATCTCTCCTCCTAGCCTTCTTAAGCTTATGCCGCTATCAAACATATTTTTTTGCTTAGTATAAGTCTGGGGGAGTGAGAGTTATCGTTACCTCGTGCACAAGCACAGTGCACAGCATACTAGGATTTACACTGTGTTATATTGTAGCATTGTTCATTTCATGGCACACCATGACACCCACGTGAGCGCACTTAAATGTAGGCGCGCGACGAGTCTAACTAGTCTCGGTTGTGTGAATGGGAAATCACGGTGCTGGGTTAGGATTGCGAGACGTAGTACTTTGTTGACTCCTGTAGTGCTCCTAGTCGAGTGCTCATGTCTCATAGGAATTCGTGTAGATTCAATTTCTTTTTATGCTTTTAGTCTACATTTTTATACGAGCGTAAATATTGTTTACTTTACTCAATTTGGTGAATCCGGTGTGAAGCAAACGGTAGCATAGGAATGTGTGTAGACGTTCATTAGTCTCGTGTTGCCCGAGTCGGGAGGAAGGATTATCTTTCTCGGTGGCTAGAACTCACCCCAAGCGATTCTTGAAACATGGGTACACGGTTGGTCAACTGCGTGAATGTGATATAGGCCCTTATTTTGGCCCGGTTGAGCCTTTGCACCCTTTCCTATCGATATATCCTCGTTAGCCCAGTTGTGCCTACCCGTTCTTTGATTCAGCCCCACTTGTATCGCACCAAAGCCCAAAAGCCAATCCTAGTCACACACCCAAATCTGAGCTTTAGTTGTTTATTATTTTTGTGAGTTGGGTTGTTGATGTGGTGACATGTTTGTGAAATTGTGGATATGTTTTATTGTTTATTCGCTGAAAATGATAAGAAAAGAAAAGAAAAAAAAAATGATGAAAAAGAGAAAAAGATATGAGTTTGAATGAAAAATTCATTTGTAGAAGTTTAAGTTGGGAGTAGGCGGTGCACGCACCCATGTTGTTAATTCCAAGTCCGGGGGTGTATTGTACCCTCATGTGTGTGTGGTGATGAGGATAGTTTTCGGTGCTAGCTCATTTGGGTTTAGTGTCTGAGCCGTCGCTTTTATCTTTGTTTACCTCACCTAAACCCAAGCCTCATCTCAAACCTAAAGTCCTATTGATTCACGCATTTGAGTCATACCAGTGTCGTGGAGAGAGTGCGAACGGGCAAGCCTATGGCCACCGACATTGATGGATTTCAATGGAGTTGTCCCGAGTCCCGATCTTTGGCAACGCTCGCCTCAGCGTTCAGTTTACTTTCTTCCTATGTATGACCTTATGATTCACCGTGATTCACTTGTTGAGTAAACGTAATATATAAATACGCTCTTAGAAAATTATAAACTAATATGTATAATTAGAAATTTTGTCTACTAGATTTCTATGCACATGCGTATACGACTCCGCATATTACTCCGCCCTTGCAATTTCTAACCCAACTATATCTTTTCTCGCTCCGCCGGATTTGTTTGCTCGGGACGCACAAACAGGTAAGTCTGTGGGTGTGATGAGTCTGGTTTATACAGCGATTTCTGGCCTCATTTGGGTTTATTTTAGTGTCATTGCACTTCATTTGCTGTTCATCTACGCTTATAGTGATAGCATGGCGTCTCTGAACCTTTTTGTGCAATCCTTTCTCCTTTGTGGCATATTTTTTCCTATATATTACTGTATTCCTGTGTTATGGATCCGGTGATGTGCACGGATCGGGGTTATTTGTACTTTTCCTGCAGGTCCTGGGGTCGTGTGCACGTTCGGGATGGGGCAGGGTGATTTTTGGCCAAAAAAGCCTCTGATCGTGCGCATTCCTTCGCGCACGATCAGGCGCAGGATCATTGATCGTGCGTTAATTCCCAGCCCAGATCGAGATCGGACCAAAGATATGCGCACGATCACAGGCCTTTCTTCGCGCACGACCACTGGTCGTGCGCCCCTGACCGTGCGATGTTTTCTATTTTTCCTTTGCTACAGGTTGACTGCACACGATCACAGTCATTCCTTCGCGCACGACCATTGGTCGTGCGCCACTGACCGTATGCAGTACTTATTCTGCTCCCTATTTAAGGCGCTGTTCCGCAATTTTAGGGATAGCAGCGGGTTTTTGGCGCGATTTTTGAGCGCGACTCCACCGTTCCACCTCTCCAAGGTCCCTCCTTCCATTCCTCCCCTTGGGAAAGCTTCATTCATTGATCCTAAGGTCATTCTAGGGTTCCGGAAGCATTCTCCGCCATCTACGGCCAGCATTCCAAGAGGAAGACATCTCCATTGGGTGAAGGAGAAGTGAACCCAGCTCTGAGAAGAAGACGGGCATCGGTTAGAGGTAGTGACAGCCTCTGCATCCCGGAAGCAACCAAGGACTGAGCTCGGAGGAGGCGTGACGACCCCCCATTCCGACAACGATCCGCGGCGAGGCTTCTCATCTCGTGGTTACTTCTACCCCTTCTCTTTTTGTGATTTGTACTCTTAATGTTTGTAATGAACTGAATGAACATCTATTTGTCTATGAATGGAAGTTTATTTATGAACTTGTCTTTACGTTATGATGTGTTGTGATGCGCTCCGCCCCCGCTCCACTTACACCCACACGTTCCAGCACCCGCTCTAGCAAAAGTTGGAAGCGATAGCGAAGAGGTGCCTTCGACCCTCATCCCTCACATCTGCACTCACCTCATCCATATGCTCACCGGCCATCCGCTAAGCGAAGCACGGCATCGCGGCCTGCACTAAACCCATCCACCAAGCGACGCGGTGATTGCGACCCGCATAGTGTTTAGTTTTCTCATTTCCCACTCTATAAAATCAACCAACCCCCTTCTTGTTTTGTTAAACTTATAACCCCCATAATTAGTTTCCTAACGAGCAAATCGTATTCCCTAACTTGCGGTCCTTTGAGAATGATATTCGGGGAGCTACTCCCTACTTTTATTACTTGACACGACCGGTGCACTGCCGTCGTACCGCATTTCGTGCCCGCTAATTAGCGGTGTGGAAATAGCGTGTCAAGTTTTTGGCGCCGTTGCCGGGGACTGCAAGCGGTTATAATTTCTTTGTTGGGAAATTAGTTTAAGGGTATTTTTGTTTTTGATATTTCTCTTTTTGGTATAGTGTGCGCATGCATAGACATCATCCTGTTGAATTTGTAGCATTTGATCCTGAGATAGAGCATACTTTGCGGGCGCGTCTACGTTCGGCTGCCACCATGGATGTTAATGAAAATCAGGCTAATCCAGGAGTGGGAAATGCACCGGCCGTAGCTCAAGCGGCTGATGAGAACGAAGTGGTTAGGCCACGACCTAGGACCATGAGGGATTACACCACTCCTACTGTGGGGAGTGTGTACCCCGAATTAAGTCCGGCTATTACTAACAACAATTTTGAGATAAAGCCGGCCATTCTGAGTATGATCCACAATAATGCCCAATTCTCCGGGTTAACCAGTGAAGACCCCCATCTTCACCTAGCTGAATTTGCGGAGATTTGCGGTACATTTCGGTACGCAGGAATTGCTGATGAGACGGTGAAACTCAGATTGTTTCCATTCTCCCTCCGCGACAAGGCGAAGGCTTGGCTCCACACAATACCACCCGGCGCAGCTACCACCTGGGACGCTCTGCAGACGAAGTTTTTGGCAAAATTCCACCCGGTGGACAAGGTTGTAAACTTACGGAGAGAAATCGCAACCTTCCGGCAGCACGATCAGGATACCCTTGCGGAAGCATGGGATAGGTTCACGGACCTCCTCCGGAAGTGCCCCCAGCATGAGCTGCAGCCTTGGAGCTTGGTGGAAAATTTCTACTTCGCAATTGAGCCCAATTATAGGGCCATGATTGATGCTGCTGCAGGCGGCACCCTGATGAACCATACACCCGAGGACGCACTGAGGATTCTCCAGGACACCGCCACTCATAGTTCGTTCTGGACTGCTGGGAGAAACTCCCCAAGGAATGCTCGTGGACTCTTTGAGGTGAGCAAATCGGGCGCATCTGCCGAGGTGGCATCGGCACCTTATGACAATGTCATGCTACTTAAGAGGCCTGCCCTCCCTCCTGCCCCAGTAATGGCCATTTCGTGTCAAGGATGTGGAAACCTCGGGCATCACGCATATGAGTGCCCCTCAGGTGAGCAACCCGCTGAATTAACTTTTGATGAAAGTGTGAATTATTTGAATGATCAAAATTGGGGTGTGCCATTTAACAACGCTTATAACCCGGACGTGAGGAGTCACCCGAACTTCTCATGGAAACAAAATGTGCCTAATCAACGATGGCAAGGAGGCTCGCATCAATTTGATGCGCAAGCCTCCGGTAGCCAACCGAGACCACCACAACCGGGGTTTGCTCAAAATGCACCACCGCAGAGGAGGAGCGCATTGGAAGAAATGATGGAAAAATTTGTTGATCTGGCTCAAATAAATATGGCCAATCAAACTGCGTCAATGCGGAACTTGGAAACGCAGCTAGGCTAATTGGCCCAGGTACTCTCCGAGCATACGCAAGGCGCTCTTCCAAGCAACACTGAAAAAAACCCGCGGGAGCAAGGCAAAAGCATTGCTGACGCGGATGGTGGTCAAGTGAGCCCTTGCGTTGTTGAATGTACTATCAATAACATCGAGGTTGCCGCGCTTTGCGACTCTGGTGCATCTCGCAACATTCTTGCTCTGCAAGACGTTGAGAGGTTGCACCTAACAATGAACTCTGACGACCGGAAGTCGCTGGTATTGGCTAATGGAGTGACTGTCGAAACTGAAGGTGAGATTCGTGAGGTTGTAGTAAATTTTAATGGAACGGTTGTGGTCACTGACTTTCAGATTCTCGGCCCTATGGAAAATGATTCCATGCCAATCTTAGGGGTTCCTTTTCTGAAGGAGAGCGGCGCAACCCTCCACATCGCCACCGGTTGTGTCACTCTACCTTCCATTGCAGCAAACCTTTCTGGATTATCTTATCTTCCGAACTTCCCTGTAAGTAAAAGTAAGTGCAGGTCTAATGAAGAGAAATCAGACTTTGACATGAAGAATCCGAGAGAGGAGGAAAGTATCACTCTGATGGAAGAAGAAGCAAAGCGGCTCACAAATAATGAGTTGGAGATAGAAGGGAAAAGCAATGAGACCAAGGCGTTGGAAGTCATGGGAGAAGGCGGAGCGACGAGCCTTCCAAACAATGTCTTTATTGAGAAAAAGAAATGTAAACAATCTAAACAGGTTCATTGGGCTGATCTACCCCCTCTTGAGGGTGCAGAAATGAAGCCCCCGGCTGATCCCAATCCGACAAACACTATCACTCCTCCCGCACATGGTGCTCGGTGGCACTCTCCTTCAGTGGAAAAGCTGAAGCGGGAAAGAATCCTGCATGCTGCGCGCTTTGCAGCCCTCCGACGCGAGAAGGAGGAGGTTAGGGGCAAGGGAGAGACATTTCCTTGGGCCCTAAAGCTTTCACCTCCTGCCCATCTCGCGTGACTGGGGAGAACCACCACAAATCAGCATATAGCTGATGCGTGCCGGGATCTCCGGGCTGTCTTGTGTGCAATCTGTGATGTTTTTTTTGTGCTTGGTGGTTCATGTTATTTGCTGCGTAGTACTGTCTCTTTAACTTTTTATTATAAGACTTTTGCTGTCAAACTATAATACAGGTATTTGGTCCACCTTCAAGGACGTTAAACAAAAGGGCTCTTGGGAGACAACCCATTTGGGATCATTTGGTTCCGTTCTTTTTTTTGTTATTTTCTTTGCTATATTTTTGTTGTGCTGGGATCCTTTTAATTGCAGGTCCGCATCTATTGGAGCACGGCGGGATCACCGCCTTCTGAACAAAACGCCATATCTTCTGGTATGCTCATTTCTGAGCATGGGGTAATCTCTCCTCCTAGCCTTCTTAAGCTTATGCCGCTATCAAACATATTTTTTTGCTTAGTAT
The DNA here is from genome assembly GCA_033032865.1 of Dactylorhiza incarnata. Taxonomy (NCBI): domain Eukaryota; kingdom Viridiplantae; phylum Streptophyta; class Magnoliopsida; order Asparagales; family Orchidaceae; genus Dactylorhiza; species Dactylorhiza incarnata. The sequence goes on along the minus strand of JAWHQI010000259.1, from coordinate 3,917,221 downwards.
AAGTCTGGGGGAGTGAGAGTTATCGTTACCTCGTGCACAAGCACAGTGCACAGCATACTAGGATTTACACTGTGTTATATTGTAGCATTGTTCATTTCATGGCACACCACGACACCCACGTGAGCGCACTTAACTGTAGGCGCGCGACGAGTCTAACTAGTCTCGGTTGTGTGAATGGGAAATCACGGTGCTGGGTTAGGATTGCGAGACGTAGTACTTTGTTGACTCCTGTAGTGCTCCTAGTCGAGTGCTCATGTCTCATAGGAATTCGTGTAGATTCAATTTCTTTTTATGCTTTTAGTCTACATTTTTATACGAGCGTAAATATTGTTTACTTTACTCAATTTGGTGAATCCGGTGTGAAGCAAACGGTAGCATAGGAATGTGTGTAGACGTTCATTAGTCTCGTGTTGCCTGAGTCGGGAGGAAGGATTATCTTTCTCGGTGGCTAGAACTCGCCCCAAGCGATTCTTGAAACATGGGTACACGGTTGGTCAACTGCGTGAATGTGATATAGGCCCTTATTTTGGCCCGGTTGAGCCTTTGCACCCTTTCCTATCGATATATCCTCGTTAGCCCAGTTGTGCCTACCCGTTCTTTGATTCAGCCCCACTTGTATCGCACCAAAGCCCAAAAGCCAATCCTAGTCACACACCCAAATCTGAGCTTTAGCTGTTTATTATTTTTGTGAGTTGGGTTGTTGATGTGGTGACATGTTTGTGAAATTGTGGATATGTTTTATTGTTTATTCGCTGAAAATGATAAGAAAAGAAAAGAAAAAAAATGATGAAAAAGAGAAAAAGATATGAGTTTGTATGAAAAATTCATTTGTAGAAGTTTAAGTTGGGAGTAGGCGGTGCACGCATCCATGTTGTTAATTCCAAGTCCGGGGGTGTAGTGTACCCTCATGTGTGTGTGGTGATGAGGATAGTTTTCGGTGCTAGCTCATTTGGGTTTAGTGTCTGAGCCGTCGCTTTTATCTTTGTTTACCTCACCTAAACCCAAGCCTCATCTCAAACCTAAAGTCCTATTGATTCACGCATTTGAGTCATACCAGTGTCGTGGAGAGAGTGCGAACGGGCAAGCCTATGGCCACCGACATTGATGGATTTCAATGGAGTTGTCCCGAGTCCCGATCTTTGGCAACGCTCGCCTCAGCGTTCAGTTTACTTTCTTCCTATGTATGACCTTATGATTCACCGTGATTCACTTGTTGAGTAAACGTAATATATAAATACGCTCTTAGAAAATTATAAACTAATATGTATAATTAGAAATTTTGTCTACTAGATTTCTATGCACATGCGTATACGACTCCGCATATTACTCCGCCCTTGCAATTTCTAACCCAACTATGTCTTTTCTCGCTCCGCCGGATTTGTTTGCTCGGGACGCACAAACAGGTAAGTCTGTGGGTGTGATGAGTCTGGTTTATACAACGATTTCTGGCCTCATTTGGGTATATTTTAGTGTCATTGCACTTCATTTGCTGTTCATCTACGCTTATAGTGATAGCATGGCGTCTCTGAACCTTTTTGTGCAATCCTTTCTCCTTTGTGGCATATTTTTTCCTATATATTACTGTATTCCTGTGTTATGGATCCGGTGATGTGCACGGATCGGGGTTATTTGTACTTTTCCTGCAGGTCCTGGGGTCGTGTGCACGTTCGGGATGGGGCGGGGTGATTTTTGGCCAAAAAAGCCTCTGATCGTGCGCATTCCTTCGCGCACGATCAGGCGCACGATCATTGATCGTGCGTTAATTCCCAGCCCAGATCGAGATCGGACCAAAGATATGCGCACGATCACAGGCCTTTCTTCGCGCACGACCACTGGTCGTGCGCCCCTGACCGTGCGATGTTTTCTTTTTTTCCTTTGCTACAGGTTGACTGCGCACGATCACAGTCATTCCTTCACGCACGACCATTGGTCGTGCGCCACTGACCGTACGCAGTACTTATTCTGCTCCCTATTTAAGGCGCTGTTCCGCAATTTTAGGGATAGCATCGGGTTTTTGGCGCGATTTTTGAGCGCGACTCCACCGTTCCACCTTTCTAAGGTCCCTCCTTCCATTCCTCCCCTTGGGAAAGCTTCATTCATTGATCCTAAGGTCATTCTAGGGTTCCGGAAGCATTCTCCGCCATCTACGGCCAGCATTCCAAGAGGAAGACATCTCCATTGGGTGAAGGAGAAGTGAACCCAGCTCTGAGAAGAAGACGGGCATCGGTTAGAGGTAGTAACAGCCTCTGCATCCCGGAAGCAACCAAGGACTGAGCTCGGAGGAGGCGTGACGACCCCCCATTCCGACCACGATCCGCGGCGAGGCTTCTCATCTCGTGGTTACTTCTACCCCTTCTCTTTTTGTGATTTGTACTCTTAATGTTTGTAATGAACTGAATGAACATCTATTTGTCTATGAATGGAAGTTTATTTATGAACTTGTCTTTACGTTATGATGTGTTGTGATGCGCTCCGCCCCCGCTCCACTTACACCCACACGTTCCAGCACCCACTCTAGCAAAAGCTGGAAGCGATAGCGAAGAGGTGCCTTCGACCCTCAACCCTCACATCTGCACTCACCTCATCCATATGCTCACCGGCCATCCGCTAAGTGAAGCACGGCATCGCGGCCTGCACTAAACCCATCCACCAAGCAACGCAGTGATTGCGACCCGCATAGTGTTTAGTTTTCTCATTTCCCGCTCTATAAAATCAACCAACCCCCTTCTTGTTTTGTTAAACTTAGAACCCCCATAATTAGTTTCCTAACGAGCAAATCGTATTCCCTAACTTGCGGTCCTTTGAGAACGATATTCGGGGGAGCTACTCCCTACTTTTATTACTTGACAACGACCGGTGCACTGCCGTCGTACCGCATTTCGTGCCCGCTAATTAGCGGTGTGGAAATAGCGTGTCAAGCCATATCATGAGAATTTATTATACTTCATGTTCAATTTCATACTTTGCAAATGTTTGGAGAAATTAAAATAAATACTAAATAATTAAGGAAAAATATGATTCTCTGGATTTAGTCTTATAACATCATGATAGACCCCCAGTATTTATTTTGAGTCAGTTGGATGAATATTTTGAGTACCTCTAATTACAAGCTTCATATAGTTAGTTTGGTCTGGGTTTAGTAAAACTGTGGAACTTGGGTAACTAGTGGCCTACTAAGTGGGAATGCAATGTAGTTGGTGTACATGGTCAGGATGAAGAGATTTAGGTCACCAAAAAGGAGTTATATATTAAGAGTGCTTGGTGAGTTAAGTGTAAGATAGTGCTTGGGATTGACGAAGGATCATCTTTTCCCTAGCGTGTCATAAAGCACTTAGGTTTAACTCAAGTGAAATGATAAGAGGGGTGTTCTTATGGGTAGATACCAACAACACTAAGTGTCTTGAGAAAGGGAACTTTGGGGTGTCTTCCCATTACAGTTCCTAGTACCGTAGCGAGCCCCTTACAGGGTAATCCTCGGGATGTCCAAGATTAACCATAAGTCGTAGGAGTAAGAAGTTATTATACAAGATTTAACTTAATAATACTCTCACCCACACCCCGTTATCACGGGAATATTAGTCAATTTCGTCTTACGAGCGGTAGGCTCGGTGGTTGTAGCAATAGACTAATTAATATGGTGAGCTTGTGACTCAATAAGGTTTGTTGGTACGGACGGGTTGGTTCGGCGAGTCGGTGGCTCGGAAGGTTATGGTCATGGGCGGGTTAGCCCGGGGAGCTTATGGATCGGGATATAGTAGAACATGTTGCATGTGCATGAAGGTGGTGGGTCTCCGATATTGGACGGTCGTTCATACCGACGTCAATATGTTGACTCGGCAAGTGTGGAATTTGCACTTAGCCTTGAAAGTCTGGTGGTCCAGCCAATAAGAGTACGCAGATGCTCCACGGTTTTGCGTTGAGGCGTACGATAGGTCTAGGTAGGGTAGTGTGAATACCAACCTAGAGGTGGGCGAGGCCCAACCCACCGCTTCTGTTTGCCACTACGGGAGTATCCTGGGAGCCTTGCTAGCTCCAAAAAGGGGGAACTAAAGGTCTATGCGCGTAGAGTCGAAGTGTGTGAGTTGCACTTGTATGAACATAGAATAAACTGCATAACTCTCCATGTCATGGCATAAACATTGCATTTCAACCCCTACCCCTATCATATAAGTTGGTTATGGGACTTCTTATACGATAGGCCTTGCTAAACGACCCCTTGGTCTATAGGTTTGTATGGGCATTCCTATAAATCAATGGTTACTTTTCTATTTTATACATGTCTTTACTTACTGCACTTTACTTATTCATGCTCTTTACTATGCTTTACTTACTGCTTCATTTGTTTAGATACACATGTGTAGTTGTAGTTATTCATGTAGACTAGATTCGCCGTCACCTGCTTATGTTTTTACCCCTTGCTGTCCTCCGCTTCATCCTCCCACACGGTGCCTAGGAGCCATTGAGGGTGGGGTGGGGAACATAAGGCTTAGTCTTTTTGACTAACGGTCGGTGGACCATATCATTTTAGGAGACCGCAGCGACGGAGCAGCACCTGAGGCCGGTGCAGACGGAGGCAGGACAGTGCAGTACAAGAGCACAGTATTCAGGATCAGTGAGTGATTAGGTGTTAGCTTCCGCGAGTGATCTTGTAGTGAGGATATGATGTACTGGGCATGAGCCTTTCCTTCTTCTTTATTATTGCAACCCTTGTTATCTTTTTATTCAGTTATATCATGTGGACATTTTTATATTTTTCATGTTGATTCTGTGGACTTGTCTTCTTTAATGCACTTTTCTTTGTGATCGATTTGGCCGACAGGATCGGCGTTTTGTAGTGGCGACCTTTCCGAGTGAAGGTGTCACCGCAAAGCGGTGGTTCTGGGCCTAAGACCCGGTGTTTGGAAAGAAAAAAAAAGGGTCTAACAGGGGGTATAGCTTGATCTCTGGAGAGGCTGGCAAGGTGACAAGTATTGGTGCTGGAATACCCCAGATCGATTCCGCTCCCGGGCTCTCACTAGACGGGGTGTTTCAGGTTGATCTCTGGAGAGGCTGGCATGGAGGTGGACTCCTCACGAAGGTAGGTCAGAAAGTTGCAGGTTGATAAGTCTTCAGTACTGTCCAGGGCCTTCTCGCTCGGCGAGAAGAACGGATTTTGCACAGCAATAAAGGGGCTGACGAGACCCTCGCAGGATGACCTCTTAGGAGAGGTATCGCGAGCTGCATCCGCGAGAAGGCCTGCAAGAACTCCAATGGAGGGAGAGGGGTTCTCGCCGGGAGGGGGTATATCGTGCGAGACCTTAAAAGAAGGGGTAGTCCTAAACCCCAAACCCAAGGTACAGCGTAGAATCCACGCCAAGACGTGAGGAAAAGCGAGACTAAGCTAGAGCGGAGTCTACGCCATAACCGTCGAAGCACGCGAGAATCGTCTTGGCGAGAATGACAAAAAATATGCGGCATCGCGATATAAACATTCAAATAATGAGGCAGAAGAGATGAACAAAATGAACATGGCATAGAAGCTGTGTTTACACTTAAACAGTCCAATTACAATTTGCGGCGACCTCGCCAGCCAAAATGGAAACAAAAACAGAATATCGATGATTCTCAAGAATCGCTCACGGACTCCTCCTCGTCGTCGCTGCTGTTCACCGGCACGAGAGGGATGAAGTGCTCCGGGGCGACGTCTTCTAATTGGATGTCGGCCGCGTCGGCAGACATTAGTCCGGCAACCTTCATCGCGTTGAAGATGTAACGTGCCGACTCGATTGACCCCAGGCGAACCTCCTCGTCCCGCGTTCGCCGCTCTTCCTTCAGGCGGCGGGGAGAAGGGGGAATGACGACATGGGCGAGCTCGCAATTTAGAGCTTTTAGCCCGGCCACCTCGCCCTCCAGGTCCTGGATGCGAGAGTCGGCTCTTCCGGAGGCCTCAACATCCTGTAAGTAAGATAAATTAAGGGAGCGAAATGGCCGAAGGAGAGGAGGGTGACGAGGTCTAGGTAACTCACCACACCGCTCTCTACGACGAGTAGCTTCTCCTTCAGCTGCGCGTTCTCGGCGAGAAGCCCATGATAGGCCCTCGCGAGGTCCATGTTTTATTGCTCTAGTTGCAAGCAGCGCCTCCCCGTCATGTGGGCGAGCTCGGCGGAGCGCAACTGAGACCTCGCGCTTTCGAAAGTGAGGGTCCTCGCAGTCTAGTCTTTGTAAGCCCCTGCGTCCTCTCGTCCATAGAGGACGAATGAGAAATCAAAGGCATGACCGCTGACGGTCGCCTTCTCCACCCAGGTAGGGAGGATGCTGGAGATGTCCGCCCAGTTCGTCTCCGGCTTCCAGTTCACCAAGAGCTCGTTGGTCTCATCCCGACGCCTCTGGCCGAGACCGAAGTTGTAGTGGTTGATGGGGATGGGCGGAGTGGAGGTTCTGGCAGCCTCTTGGTTGGGCTCGTCGCCCTCACCTCCCGCGGAGAGGTCGGTAAGGTCGAACTCATAAAATGCGGCCTCGCCAGGCTACTTCCCCTTCGAGGAGGTGAGCGAGACCCGACTCTTCTTATTCTTTTTCTTCAGCGGGGATCTTGGGGGAAGGCCATGGCTACTAGAAGCCCCCGATCTCTTGCGAGAGGATGGATCACCTGGTGTGATGGCGTCTCGGCAAGCCTCCGCCCCCATGGTCGCGATAGAAAGGGTAGCGTCGGTCTTCCGATTGCTCGCGTAGGGGGGATGGAGGGGGAGATCTCGTGTTGGAATTACAATAAATACGGAGTTACTTGGAATAGCATGAGTTATTGAGCGAGATCTTTAACTTCCCCATCGAGCACTGGAAGCAGCGAGTCAAGGTTGCGGCGGATATGAACAACCTCGAAGTTCTTCTTGCAGAAGAACTGATAAAGGACGGCGTCATGGCCGCCGAGGGCAGTGGGCCGATAGGTGGTCTCGCCGTGTTGGACTGGCGAGATCAGGATATTGCCGAAGTTCCCCTTGACGAGGAGGAACTTCTGGGCCCAGAAGTGGACCTTGATGACGGTCTCGATGACTTTAGGACCCGAGCCCACGAAGTAGGCAGTCTCGTCCTTATATGCGCGGAAGGAGAACAGCTTCCGAAAAACCGGAAGGCTGAACTCGATGTGCTCCTCGCGCAGGTAGCTTGCGAAAGCTGTAATCACCGCCAAGGCATTAGGGGTAAGCTGACCCTGAACAACGCCATAATGTTTGAACACCTGGAAAGCAATAAGAAAACCAGGATTAATTTATATAATGAGCGAGACTTGACCTGCAGAGAATAAGAAATGAGCGAGAACGATTATTGCCTGGCGGATTTCCGGCCACAAGGGGAGATGCAAGCCGACCGCGAAATGAGCGGTGGGGATGGCCAGCTCGTCGACGAGTGGCGCATTGATCACGTCGTCCTCGCTAGGGCGGCGCGCCGCGAATGGTGGGGTGATGTAGTCGGAGACCTCGGTGAAGTATTCCTCATCTGCCAGGTTGCAATGAAAGAAGTCATGCTCGGCGAAAGCCTTAGCAATCTTTTGCCGGCCCTCCGACTCGTTAGCATCACCGCCCATTTTGAAAACCTGCGAGAAAGGAAATAGAACGGGAACTGGAAGGAGCGAGAGCTCTGAAGCAGAGGAGGAAGAAGGTTGACAGTAAATGCGGTGGTTGACTCAGCTATGACAGCCTATTTATAGCAAAAGTAAAAGGGCGGGAAGAATCCCAAGCGCCGGTGAGCGCGGTTAGCCAAAACATCACATCACGACTGCGGGCGATAAAGGTCTGCGAGGTTAGTACAAGCAACATCTTTGCGAGAACAGCACAAGCAAACATAATGGCGTAAGGGGGGGGGGGGGGGGGGGGGGGCGCCGCCTGATACATTTAGCGAGAACAGAGGCTCCTCGCGAGTACAATATAACATGAAAAAGAAACGGACATGTTAGCAGCGAGCGAGAACTAATAAAAAACTAGTAATAATTATTATCAGACGAGATAAAGCCAATATATGAGTTGCAAGCCATTGCGAGATTGTCCAGAATAGCGGCACTCAATAACAGGTAATAAGAGTTCGCGACAACGTAGAAGTTAGCGAGGATCATGGGGCAACCACTTCCACCTACCCCCTCCCCGCGACCCGGACCACGGCGGTACACTAGAATTGTAGTAATCCTCGGCCGCGCGGCCCCCCCGGTCCACGAGGAAGGCGTAATCGCTCATCCTCGCAATATGCACCTCCGGCGTCGTGACGTTCTCATCATGATCACGTTGTCTCACGGTCTGGAGCCTCGCACACTCTTCCATCAAGACAGCATGCCTATCCTCGGCGGCCTCTCTGTCCCATCTCGCTTGCAGGTTGAGGTCCATCAGCATCCGACCATGTTTTCTAAGCAACTCTGCGGCTCATTGTTTCATCATCTCAGAATCTCGCGGATCCCCTAAGAAGTCTTCCACTTGGTCAGGGAGGGGGGACATCTCGTCGTCGCCCAACTCGGAATCGGTAGGCGGATTTTCAGAATTCTCTACGAAATATTACGAAAAGGTTAGATAGCGCGCTTGAGTTCGCGCATGGCAGGGGGCCGTTAAAATGCTTACCCAGAGGGGGCAAGAAGTCTCAGGGAAGCCCTGGAAGACGTTACCATAGTGGGGGTAGAGAGATTTACCCAGGCCAGATAGGCTGCGCTGTTGGACGGAGGGAGCTTTGGCGGTATAGAGCCACCGGTCTCCTCGCTCGTCATGAGTTTGAACCCTGGTCTATCTATAGTTTTGTCGGGAGGAGGTGGAGATGGAGGCCGCGATGCCTGGTGAGTCAGGGATTTTCGGGGCGAGACTGTAAGAAGCATGGAATAAAGGTCAGATAGTTGACAAAAGGAGGGCTGGCATGCGAGATTAAGGGCGTACCTGCAACATTTTTCCCAGTAAGATTTGTATCCGCTGGCGGACTTCTGCGAGACCCACCAGCAGGTTCGCCAACAACCTCGTTCGGCAAAGCATCCTGCGAGCAAGCAAGTCGTTAGAGCGAATCTATTGGTTTAACTAAAGGAATAATTTCTACCTTCACGGGGGAGGGGTTATGGGAGGAAGAATCCACCAACACGAAATCGCCCCCTATTTGGCAGACCCCTTTCGCCTTCTTGGTCTTTGGCGTCACTACAGGGGGCGGGCGAGACATCCAGGCGGGAACTTTTACCGTGGAGGATAGCCCGCCAACCTTGGCAGCCCTTAAGCGAGCTTCAACTTCTTCGGAAAGCGGCATCTCCTGGCGGCTACAGTATGGGACAAAAAGAAAGAAAAGGAAGTGATGGCGCACGTCACTGAGGACTCGAGACGGTATTTATATCCCTCAGGGTGGGCCCTACCAAAGATTCCTGACAAATCATCAAGGGGCTGGCGAATACCAGGGGTTGGATGTTTCTTCGCGAGCCTAAACATCCTCGCGAAGAGCGGGGATTGTGTACAACCCCGATATTCGCCAGGCGAGGAGGCACGGCTTAAGAAGGCAACAGGATGAAAGAAGTAATAAGAGAGGAAGACCATAGGGCCAAAGACCTCGCGAGAGGGGCCTTGGAGAGGTCTCTCCCGGAAGGCTCGCTGAGAGGCGAGCGAGAAGGGTCAGCGAGATGAACGCTCGCAGGCAGTTTGAGGAGGCTTTCTGAGTTCGACGAAAGGAGTCCCGCGTTCGACGAACTTTCCGAGTTCGTCGAGCTCACCTGCGGTCGTCGAGCTCACCCCTGTTCGGCGAAATCATCAGAAGTCGACGAAGTGTTCTAAGCTCATTAAAGCTAAAGGGATGGTCTAGCAAGAGGAGTCATGAGATCCTGATCTCGGCAGATATCATCAAAAGGCTGGGCCAAGCAAGGGGTGACAAACCAATACCTCGCAAGCCGCTGGCAGAAGAGACTTATGTTCGGAAAAGAGGTGTTCAGCGAAATGTGCTCAGTGCGCGACAAAGTCAAGAGGCGGTCTCGCAGGGAGGCTCGCGAGACCGGGCCTCGGCGCCTGGCGAGCTCAATTCTGTGTTCGACGAATCGTTTCCCACGTTTGACGAACGACTTGCTTCAATCAGCATCTCAGCGGTCGACGAACAACCCGTCTCAGCGGTCAGCGAATAGTTTAACGTTCTGCATTCGTCGAACTCTTCTGTGATCGTCGAAGTGCCCTGCGTTCGACGAAATGTGTGTTGCGCTCGACGAAGTCAAGAGGCGGTCTCGCAGGAAGGGTCGCGAGACCGGATCTCGGCAGATACCGCCAGAATGGGCCAGCGAGGTCCTCGCAGGGCGATCGCCTAGGAGAGGCATCTCGAGCAGGACTAGCGAGAAGGCCCGCGAGAGCTTCGGCAGTAATGTTCCCGCAGTTCCTTTCCCATAGGTTGATAGGGCCAAATTACCCTTTTACCCCTAGTGGTCTGCCTTTAGCATCTCCAAACAGCAGAGTTTGGTTGTTAGCAGACCCATTTGGGGTGCGGATAGTAAAATCAAAAGGCGGGATCCAGCTATTTGCAGTCCAGATCAGAAAACCTATAAATAAGACCTAAAGGGCACCTTTGGAGAGGACTTCACTTCAGCTTCTCTCTCCTCAGGATCTCCTTGGCTAGCATTTCCAGAGCTCTCCAAGGTGCCCGAGTCTCAGCTTTGGCTTGGGAGGGGAAGCGCTCAACGATCTTCCGGGTTAGTGGAGGGACCTCCTCGCTGTGACTAAGGTCTTAGTCATTTTCCTAGTCTTCAGTCTACCTTCTTCAAGTGATCAGTAAGGGCTAGCTGCCCCTCATATCGGTGAGGGCCCTGAGCTTCACAAGAGGCCGAGAAATCGGTTTCAACAAGGCCATATATTGTAATGAGATGATTATTGAATGATAAAAAAATTGAATCCTAAAATTTGAATCCCCTCTTTTGGTTTCCTCCTCTCTCTCTTTCCCTCTAAGAATTTCGGCCCTCCTCTTTCCTCTTGGTCGCCCCTCCCCCTTGCCTCTTTCCTCTTGGTCGCCGGCCAACATCTTCCTCCTCCCCCTCCGTGGCAAGTTTCGGCCATCTCCCCTCTCCCTCTCCTATTCTTACTCCTCTTGGGAAGATTTCGGCCAAGGTGAAGAAAGAAGAAGAAAAGGGTCGTGGTTTCGTGGAATCAAATCCGACGTGAAGCGACGAAGGTGAACGAGTTCCTCTCCATTGGACGCGGCTCTGGTGGGTCCGTTGAAGAACAATTTGGGCGAGTGCATGCTTGAGGATAATCCCATCTCAAGCGGGGTAACAAAATTTCTTCTTGTGAGATTTCCCTCTTGTTAATTTCTTGTGGTGGTAATTTTGGCGTGATCTTCGAAATCACTTGAAAAATCATGGTTTTCTTCGATTGATTTACGTTCATCTTAATTGGTTTAAATTCGTGAGGATTGACGAACCTTGTTTTTTTTGTTGGGAGAGATCTATCGTTTCCGAAATCGTTATTTTCGAAGGATCTCTTTTGGTACAACACTTGCTCGATCGGATCGGGTGGATCCATTTGGCTAGAGAGAATTTTGGCCTACATTCAATATTCGATCTCTAAGGGTGTTTCCGACCGTACGTTAGCCTTTGAATGATAATATTGCATAACGTGGTTGCTGCGATTAATTATTTGTGCGAACGTAGAATTGGAATGTAGAGAGAAAATTCAAGTTTGTTCGTATCGATCGTGTCGGAGAGCGTAGTCTGCATCAATTTGGTATCAGAGCCAGGTTCGTGTCAATTTCTTAATTGACGCATTCCTAAAGTTTTCTTAGAACGCCGACACACACAATCTTCACACGATTTCGAGTTCAAAATTTCAAAATTTTAAAAATTTTAATTTCTGGTCTGCGAATAGTGGCCTAAAAATTTTATTTCTCTGCGAAAATCGAAAAAACAAATTTCTGGGAATTCTCCATATTTTTATCAGTAAGAAAATCAAAAAAATATTTTCATTACCCTAGTCATTAGGCGGGAATAAATTTGATTTCGTAAAATTTGGCCTCTTTAAAATTTCTGGTATGCGAATAGCGGCCTTAAAATTTTTATTTTTTAGCAAAAATTAAAAACAAAATTTATTACAAATCTGCGTACTATTTTCTACAGGAAAAAAAAATAATTTATGGAAAGTCAAATTCAAATTTTTGAAATTCAAAATTCAAATTCAATATTCAAATTCAAAATTCAAAATTTTGAAATTCAAAATTCAAATTCAAAATTAAAATTTTTGAAATTCAAAATTCTAATTTTAGAAATTCAAAATTCAAAATTTTGAAATTCAAATTCAAAATTTAAAATTTCGAAATTCAAAATTTTAATTTTCACATTCAAAATTCAAATTTTTTGAATTTCAAATTCAAATTTTTGAACTTCAAAATTCAAATTTTAGAAAATCAAATATTTCTGGAAATTCAAAATTCAAAATTTGAAAATTCTTGTTTTTTCATGTGTTCTAGTTAGAACGTTTGTGCACTTAGACTCGTATTGCCACTCACCTCACTACGAGTATGGCCCCTGACGTGTATGTTTCCCTTAGACAAAGGAATCGTTCAGTTGCAGAATACATGGGCCTTTTTGAGGACATGATGGTTAGGTGCGATATTATGGAGATGCCTGAGATAACCCTCTCACGGTTTCGTAGGGGGCTCAATCCCAACATTCAAGGTAAACTCCTCCGCTACTGTCACACTGACCTAGCTACTTGCTATAACGTCGCATTGGAAATTGAGAAGCACCTAGCTCACAAGTCTAGGACTCGTTCGTTTGAGAAGGGAAAGACCTTCTTAGTACCTTCCCCCTCTTTACCCCTGAGAGATAAGGACACGTTCCGGTCCGCTGACTCGAACTCGGTAGCCATCACAGTTAGGGATGCCATGAACCCACGCGGTGAGAGTATTCTAGTATGTGAGGGTCATCCCAAAAATATTATACATGATGCTGGGGGCATGTCTGACCTTCATACTGTCGAGTGCCCTGCTCCGTCAGCGACCTCGGTCTTAGTAAAGTCTCCTCCAAAATGTTCTGATCTAGTTGTTGACTTTTCTGAAAATTATGAGTTAGTGTCGTTGATTGCGCCGACCGCTGACGGCGATGTCATTATTCAGGAAGATCATAGCAATGATCAGGAAGTAGATTACCCTAGTGATATGGATGAGGAGCTACCCTCTGATCCAATTTTAAAATTGTATGTTGATTCTGATATGGATGAGGATCTCCCCTCTGATCTCACATGTCCACGCATTTCTAACGAACCACCAAATCAATTTACTAGTCTACCGCCGAATGAAATCGTGCACGGTTATAAGGCACCAGTGCCACTTGACTTGATTCTGTTACCTTCATCTTATAAGTTAAGTCAATTTGCACAAGACTTTGCCTCTCACGTTCATAATTTACACAAGCACATTAAGGACACGCTAGCTACTCAATACGCATATTATCAATCTTATGCTAACGTACATAAGAGAGTGTCTCACTTGAAAGTTGGTGATTTGGTTATGGTACGTCTCATCCCTGAACGGTTGCCTTCGAGCATCATAAAAAAGTTAGCAAATCGGCGAGCGGGTCCTTTTCGAATCTTAAAGCGATTAGGAGAAAATGCTTTTCTTTTGGAGTTACCCACTGATTGGGGAATCTCCCCTATTTTCAATGTTTCGGATTTAACGCCATATATTTCTCCACCACTTGAATTAACCGACTGTCCGTTTGGTTCCACTACATTTTCTAATGGGTTGGGGGGTGAGCTTATGCCCGGTTCGCTCTCTTCTTCAGTTCCTACTGGAGGTACGTCTAATGTTGATGATGAAACTTTTTCTCCTTATTTGCCTAACGCATTTCCAAGGGTTCCACAGACCTTTGCTTTGTCTTACAGGTGTTTATTGATGCCCCACTCATCGGTGATGAGTGATTTTGAGTGGAGGAGGATTGATTGCGATGACGCCCCTCCATATGTTCGTGACCAGTTCCTTGACGACGCCGACTTGACGCATTATTTTGATCGCTGCCGCAACACTACATTTGAAGACTCGGATGGACGATGCCGCAACATCACATTTCAAGATTATGATGGTCGATGCCGCGACGACAAATATGGTGCACGCCAACGCCGCCCCTTTTGAAGAACGCCATCACCGCAAGGAATTTTAAGTTATTATTATTCAATTATAAATTATTAATTATCATTATCATGTTTATTTATATTTTGGTCTGCATTTAGTGAGGTTTATTTTTTTTAATTAGGGATTATATATTTCCTTATTTTCGTTATTTGATTTGGGCTGCATGTAGCCATAAGTTATTCTGCATTCATGATGGACTATTTTTGAGCCATCTAATTTTAGAATTATATCTTGGAGGAGATTGAATGGTGTAGCCTATAAATAGGCCATATATTGTAATGAGATGATTATTGAATGATAAAAAATTTGAATCCTAAAATTTGAATCCCCTCTTTTAGTTTCTTCCTCTCTCTCTTTCCCTCTAAGAATTTCTGCCCTCCACTTTCTTGGCCGCCCTTCCCCCTTGCCTCTTTCCTCTTGGCCGCCGGCCAACCTCTTCCTCCTCCCCCGCCGTGGCAAGTTTCGGCCATCTCCCCTCTCCCTCTCCTATTCTTCCTCCTCTTGGGAAGATTTCGGCCAAGGTGAAGAAAGAAGAAGAAAAGGGCCGTGGTTTCGTGGAATCAAATCCGGCGTGAAGCGACGAAGGCGAACGAGTTCCTCTCCATTCGACGCGGCTCTGGTGGGTCCGTTGAAGAACGATTTGGGCGAGTGCATGCTTGAGGATAATCCCATCTCAAGCGGGGTAACAAAATTTCTACTCGTGAGATTTCCCTCTTGTTAATTTCTTGTGGTGGTAATTTTGGCGTGATCTTCGAAATCACTTGAATAATCATGGTTTTCTTCGATTGATTTACGTTCATCTTCATTTGTTTAAATTCGTGAGGATTGGGGAACCTTGTTTTCTTTTTGTTGGGAGAGATCTACCATTTCTGAAATCGTTATTTTCGGTGGATCTCTTTTGGTACAACACTTGCTCGATCGGATCGGGTCGATCCATTTGGCTAGAGAGAATTTTGGCCTATAGTCAATATTCGATCTCTAAGGGTGTTTCCAACCCGTACGTTATCCTTTGAATGATAATATTGCATAACGTGGTTGCTGCGATTAATTATTTGTGTGAACGTTGAATTGGAACGTAGAGAGAAAATTCAAGTTTGTTCGTATCGATCGTGTCGGAGAGCGTAGTCTGCATCAGCCAGCTTCACACATTTCATACTTCTGCCATTCTTCAGAGCTGTAGAATGTACCCCTGTCTTGTTTTCCCTGCTGGAATAAAGTCCATGTGTTTAGGATGATATCCGTTGAGCAAGGGCTCCATTATTCAAAATTTGGGTTTTTCTTTAACTCTTCCATTCTCCTCCTTTTTGCTTCTTGTTCTTTTGGATCAGCAAAATTTCTTTTACTTTTCCTTGCTTACCTACTCCCACTAGCAGGCTCGTCCACAAAATACCCATGGTAGCTATCAGGCTCTTGATATTATTCTGGTGGGATTTCAGGCAATGCACTGTGAGAGGGTTCTTCAGGGAGATTGCCTTCAGGAATTAGATGTTGGTAGGCAATCCCATAGTCAATAGGTGCAAGATCCATAAAGAACCTTACTTCATTGGCTAGCCACTTGGCATGATGGATTGATATTATCTCCCCCTTTCTGGCTTCTGAAATTATATCTTTAGAGAGGGATGCCTGAAAGGCCTGAAGTTGTCTACCCAGAAGATTATTCAGATTTCCTATAGCATCCATAAGAGTTCCCTGAGATGCTCTGACAACTTGAATGAAGGAATTGGAAAGATGATCCTGGGTGACTTGAAATTGGTGCAGTAAAGTTGTACCCACATTGGATACTAGCTCTTGAGAGACCTGAGCAGAAGATGATATTCCCTGAAGTACATTGTTGATGGCATCTTCAAAATCAGTAAAGGTCATATCTTGATTGTGGTTAATTGACTGCAGATTATCACTTAGAGTAGTCAATCTATCAAGTACAATGTTCAGTAGTTATCCAATCAGATATGTGGCTTGATTGATGTTGGCTATCTTAGTTCCATATGCAAAACAGCTTCTGAATCAGGTAGCTGCTCATGTGCTGGATTTACCTCCTCTTGAGGTGCTGGAGCACTGTCCATCATAGGGGTTTCTCCTCACAGAGGCTCCCCCTCAATAGTAGTCAGGGGTTCCTGGGCAACTATAGGAACTGGTGTAGGGTTCTTTGAGCCTTGAGTAGAAGATTCACCTGCTTCCTTCTTGGTGAACTTCTTCTCCCACCTACCTATTATCTTTACATCTATCTTTTTGAGATAGTGGAGAGGGATATAGATTCTGAAACTTTGAGAAGATGAGGAATGTAGTTCTTGAGGTATAGAGATAAAATTCTTCCAAAGTTTGGAGATCTTATGTGTTCAGTAATCTTTTCAAACACAAGATTTCCCCAGTCAGTCCTTTTGTTCAAGACCACTCTTGTTGAAACCGACAACCGGTCACTTGAGTTTGGACCCACTGGGGGGTGTAGACCACACCTACTTATCCCTCACTTACACTCTTGACTGTGGATGGAGAACTAGGAACAAACCCAAGGCTGTAGCGATGAGGTCCTACCACACACACAGAACATCTTAGAGAGCTTCCCCTCCCAAACCAATGCTCAGCCGGTCACCTTGGAGGGCACTAGCAGCCAACCAAAAACTAGCCTGGAGGAGAGAGTTCAAAAGATCTGGTCTCCTCCAAGGTGCCCTTAAGGGTCTATTTATAGATTCTCTAGCCTGGTCTGCAAATAACATGAATCCGCCTTTTGGTTTTACTAATCGCACCCCAAATTGGTTTGCCAACAACCTAACTCCGCTGTTCTGAAGGGCTATTGGTAGCCCACAAAGGGTATCAAGGTAATTTCCCCCTCAAAGCCTTCTGGGTGAGTGGTCCGTGAAGGAACCACTCGTCAGGCTTCTCGCACACTAGATTCCACCGGGCGAGTGGTCCGTGGAGGCGCCACTCGCCTAATACCAGGCCTGCTTGGCGAGTGGGGCTCCGCCCACACTCGTCTGGCCTCCAGCGCAGTCTCCCTTCTAAATGGGAGAAGTGCCTTGCGGATGGGACTCACACTCGCCCGGATGCTCCCCTGCCTCTTCTGGCCTTGGCAAGTGCTCTGCTTGACATAGATCTTGCCTCTTGACCCCTTTTGGACCTGGGGACCCACTCGGCGAATACGGGATTGTACACAATCACCGCTCTTTGCGAGCGAGTCTTACACTCAGAAAGGAAAGTCCAACCCCCAATATTCGGCGAGTGCTTTGCTGACCTGGAGGCAATCTTTCTTGTGGGGCCCTGTATTTTGCTATAAATACATCCCAGGTTGCTGCCTTCAAAGTGCATGTCCTCCAATCACTGTTCCCTTTTTTCAATCGATGTGCGGAACAGATCCATTAAGGTCCCTCCAACCGGAGGATCGGACTTGGCCAGCCAATCCGCATGGGTACTCTCTTCCCTTGGTATGTGCCTGGTGGAGAAGGTTTTGAATGTTCCGATGAGTCCAGTCACTTTGGCTAGATACATCATGAGTGTGGGCTCTCTTGCCTCGAACTCGCACTTTACTTGTGAGGCTATTACCATTGAATCTGTGAGGACCTCCACATTGTGAACCCCCAACTCCTAGGCCAGACGCAGGCCGACGATCACTGCTTTGTACTCCGCCAGGTTGTTGGTGATAGGAAAGTTTATCACTATTGCCTGCTCTATTTTCATTCTGTGGGGGCTTTCCAATGCCACTCCCCCTCCTAGGGAGTTCCTTCCTGAGGCCCCATCCACCATCAGCTTCCAGGGGACGAGACAAAGGGCCTGCTCCTCTTCCATCTTGACCACATAGTCTGCCATGAAATCTTCCACGACTTGAGCCTTCATCGATAGCCGCGGGATGAAGGTGATGCCAAACTCGCTTAGCTCCACTGACCACTTTGCGATCCTCCCTAAGTGCTCTACCCACTTGAAGATTTTGCGAAGGGGGTGGTCAATCACCACTTGGATTGAATGGGCCTGTAAGTATAGCTTGAACTTCCTGGCCGAGATGACCAGAGCGAAGGCCAGCTATTCTAATATTGGGTACCAGAGCTCCGCCTTCTTTAGAACACTACTCACGTAGTAGATGGGCAGCTGCTTCTTACCCTCTTCCAGGACCAAGATGGAGCTCACGACTTCAGCCCCAACTCCGAGGTACAAGGCTAGGCCATTTCCCTCCTTAGGACCCTGGAGCAACGGAGCCTTGGTGAGTTGATTCTTCAGGGCTCGGAAGGCCTCCTCACACTCCTTCGTCCATGAGAACTTTTGATTGCCTCAAAACACTTTCAAAAAGGGGGAGCATTTCTCTCCTTCCCGGGAGAGAACCCTACTCAACCCTGCGAGCTTTCCAGTCAGGCGCTGAACTTCCTTAGGATTACATGGCAATCCTAACTCCATTATGGATTTGACTTTGTCCGGGTTAGGCTCCAACCCTGCCGGGGTAAGGAGGTGACCCAGAAACTTCCCATTGCCGGCCCCAAAGATACATTTTGAAGGGCTCAACCTCATCTTGAACCTGCGCAGGGTGGCGACGGTCTCTTTAAGGTCTTGGAGGTGGGATCTCACGTCCTTGCTCTTCACCATGAGGTCATCCACGTACACCTCCAAGTTCCTTCCTCTTTGTTCCCGTAAGACTCGGTCCGTCATCCTTTGGTACGTCGCCCCTTCATTTTTTATCCGAAACAACATCATCTTATAGCAGCAACACACCTCTCTCGTGATGAAGGAGACGTCTTTGACGTCTGGTGGGTGCAACCTGATCTGATGATAACCTAAAAAAGCATCTAAAAAACTAATTACAGAAAAACCGACGGCTGAGTCAACCAATGCGTCGATCCGAGGCAAAGGATAATAATCCTTAAGACAGACTTTGTTTAAAAGTGAAAAATCGATACACATTCTCCAGCGGCCATCGCCTTTCTTTACCATGACGACATTGGAGACCCATCCTGGATACTGGATCTCCGAGACAAACCCTGCTTTGCGGAGCTTCTCCACTTCTTCTCGGATTGGCTCCTACAGCTTGTCAGCAATAATCCTCCTCTTCTGTCGGATGGGGCGAGTTTCTGGCTCGAGGTTGAGTCGGTGGCAGGCCACGTCCGCATCGATGCCTGACATGTCGGCCATGCTCCATGTGAACATTTACATGCTCCCTTGGATGCACTCCAGCATTTTCCTCCTGTCCTCTAGGCCAAGGCCCCCACTTACCCCCACTTACCCGCACCTTCCTCCGCTGTGGAACTTCAAGCACTGGTGGAAGGATGAGGGAACGCACCAGAAGGTGCTGATGAGAGGGTGTCCAAAAATCCCATTATAGCTAATCGGAGCATCAACAATGACGAACCAGCAGATCCTCGAGACCCCTCCCAATGTCACCTGGAGGCTGACTCCTCCCTCAAACTCCTTCCTCTCTCCTGAAAATCCAAACAACGGCCCATCCGAGGCCTGCACTCTCTTCGCCTCCACCTCCATTGCGTCGAATGCCTTCTTGAAGATTACATTCACAGAATTCCCGATGTCAACTAAGATTCGGGAGACCGTGAAGTTCTCGATTGCCGTTTGGATCACCAAGGCATCATAGAACAGGTCTTCATAGTCTGGCATGTCCTCCGACGAGAAGGTCAGCTTCTCCGAGGGGGTGGGGGTGGGGGGTGGGGTTTGGGAGGTCAATGCGATGCCCCTCCTAAACATTTTTTGGAAGCTCCTCTTGTGAGTTTCCTCTATCCCCACCCCACCATGGATCACTCTGATCCCCTCTGGCTCCTACGTCTGCCCTGTCTTCACACCTTTCTTCCCCCTCTTTGGGTAGCACTTGTTCTATCCTTACTGGTCGCTGCTGCTGCTGACCTCTTTCCCCCATCTCCAGAAACTCTGGGCAGGTGGCCGTTGCGTGGCCTTCCTCCTAGTGGAAGTCACAATAGGGCAACGCAACCCTGCCCCCTCTTCCTCCTCTTCCACTTCCTCCTCTTCCTCATCCTACTGCCATGGTTTGCTCCTAAGGGGGCTGAGGGGGTCTGGGACCTTGCCTCCATCTTGGATGATTACCATCCCATCCCCCCTTCCCCTTCCCCCTTCCCTGGTAACCTCTTTCCTGACCTCGCGATGGTCCCTCCTGGGGTCTCTAAGCCAGCCAATTATTGGGCTCCTGATGCATCCAATCCCGCTGCTACCCCCAAAAACTCTGACCTTTGGGCTAATCTCTTCTTCTTCCCTCCTGCTGCCTCACCTCTAGATCGCTCAGTCTCGCCAACCTCTTTGCAAACTCTGGGTTGGCGGCCTCCCCTTCAATCTCTTCCACTGCCCACTCCATCAATTCCTCGAAGGATAGAGGGGCCTTTCGCTTCAGGTTCATTTTAAAAAATCCCTCCCACAGCCCCACTATGAAGGCCAGCTGGAGGGTAAACCCTGGCACCTCCTAGACAAGTAGGACCTCTTCCTGGAACATATCCACATAATGGGCCAGCAACTCCCCTGACCCTTGCTTTATTTTGAAGAGTGCCTCCGCATCCTTCTTCCTCTTTTTTGATGTCGAGAAGCATAGCCGGAAGCTCCGACGCAGATCCACGAATGCGTAAATTGAACCCACGGGGAGCTAGTGGAACCAGTCCCTCGTCTTCTCCTTCAGAGTGGTGGTAAAGAGCCGGCGCTGGAAGGCATCCGACATTGGAAGGATCAAGACCATGTACTCGAACCAATGTAGGTGTAAGACCGGGTCATCCTTGCCGGTATAATAAGACATCGGTGACCCTCTGAACCCCTCTAGAACTGGGACTGAGAGGATCAACTCGCAAAAGGGACTACCGTCCCCTGCTCGGCGAGTGGTCCTCTCACACGGAGTCAGCTCGCAGACCTTCGCACTCGCCGGGCTACTGAAAAGCTGCCTCCCTGGGAGATCTCGCGCATTCGCCTCCGCCGCAACCTCCTTCCCGAGCCGATGGTCGGGAGCATTCTCGCCTATTGTTGGGGCAGGACCACTGGAACTGCGGGTGTCTGGCTCTCGCTCCTCGTGGTGAAAGCTAGCTGTAAGGTCTACAGGATCTCTCGCCCGAGGCCTTCAAACATTTCCATTGTCACCTCTTTTGTGGGTGGCTGTGAGTGGCCCTGGTCGGATCCATCTCCTCGATCTCCAGCCATGAAGCTCAGCTTGAGATTTTCTTACACAGGCTACGGTCCACGCTCACTGCACCAAAAATGTTGAAACCGACAACCGGTCTCTTGAGTTCGGACCCACTGGGGGTGTAGCCCGCACTTACTTATCCCTCACTTATGCTCTTGACTATGGATGGAAAACTAGGAACAGATCCAAGGCTGTAGCGAGGAGGTCCCGCCGCACACCCGGAAGATCATAGAGAGCTTCCCCTCCCAAACCAATGCTCAGACGGGCACCTTGGAGGGCACTAGCTGTAAGATCCCAATATTCGTGTGCAAGTAAAGTGGAAATGTTCTGAAGCTAAGGAGCTAGCGTCAAGCGCTAGTGCTAGCGCCGGCGGTAGCTCTTAGACACATCAGTAGCATCTCGATGCAGGGACTTGTGTTTATCGACGAAAGCATCAAGACACCTCGACGAGTGCTAGCATCGGCGGTAGCGCTAGCGGTAGTTTCATCAACGAATGTGTCCCGTCGACAAACTGAGTTGAACACAAGAGGATTCGTCGAGAAAATGATAGCGCAGGCGGTAGCTTTAGCGCCAGCGGTAGTGTGTTAAATGGCATAATACTTTAGAATAAATTATTGAACACAGTTAGGATAGAAAAATATTTAAATCTCTATTCACCCCCCCCCCTCTAGAGGATTCTCAGAGGCACACTGTGCACTTTCATAGGAAATCTCTAAGGCTTCCAAGTCCTGATCAGACGCGAATCATGCATCTGAATCCAGCTGGCCTGCGCAGAAGCCCTCCGGCTCAAAGCATCTGCGACAACATTTCCCTTCCCGGGAGTATAGTGAATCTCGAATGTGTAGTCCCCCAAGAACTCCATCCACCTTCGCTGTCGCATATTGAGCTCTTTATGATTTAGCAGATACTTTAGGCTCTTATGGTCTGTAAAGAAATCAACCTTCACACCATACAAGTAGTGCCTCAATCGGTTTCACGTGAAAATATTCAATAAAGTGGTGACAAGTAGTGCCTCAATCGGTTTCACGATATTGAAATCCAGACAGAATACAATGATCTTCTTACACAGGCTACGGTCCACGCTCACTGCACCAAAAATGTTGAATCTGAACAACTGCTCTTCATCACCACTTTATTGAATATTGCTCATTCCACTTGTTGTGCACGTTCTTTGCCCACTCTCGAGTGAATTGGGGTTTTTCCACTCGTGTGTGTATTTGTACTGCATTTTTTCCACTCGAGTGAATTGGAGTTTTGACCCGCATTTCATTTCTGTGTAGTAATTTAGGAAACCAAAATCAAAGCCCTGATTTTTCCTTTAATTTACTCTCGTAATTATTTTCACAATCTGAAGAGTCAAACTAACCACGCGTATTCCTTGAGAGACGATATTCGGGGACGTACTCCCAACTTTATTACTTGTGCGACTGGTGCACTTGCCGTTACCGCATCAAGGTTTTGGCGCCGTTGCCGGGGAATGCAGGTGTAGTTTGATTTTGGTGTTTGAGTTTTAGTTACATGAGTTGTTTTTTTTTCTATTGTTTTCGGGTTGTGTATATGCAGGAGCGATGTCATGTTCTTTACTGCCTCTGTCACAACATGATGAGGATACAACCTATTTGGAGGAGAAATTCTTCAAATTTGCTCAAATTATAATTCAATGCCTTGAAACGCGGCAAGAGTTTATTGATAGATTGACTATGCAGGTTGAGACTTTGTTGTCTCTTGCCTCGGCCGTGTTGCAAGAACCTCCTCCTGATGTGATAGTGGTACAATCAGAACCTGCAGGGAGTGAAATCGGGATCACTCCCTCGACTAATGATTCTTTATGTTCTTCTTCTACTTTGTTTCTTGACACTCTTTCATTGGTTACAATTCAACAGGAAGAGTTAGTGTTGGTCATCCAGGTGGAATCTGATTATTTCTCATGGGAGGATGTTACTTGTGACATTTCTTCCTCCTGCATTGCTCCTACGGATGTTGAGTCTACTCTCGCTCCATCTCTTCCTGTTATTTCTAACAACGTTTCATTTAGTCCCCCGCAGAATTTGGAATATGCTAACCCATTTTTGGGCAGTCGGATGATGCATTCCTGGCAGGATAAGCATGTTGCAGTGGCAGACGATATTCCTCTGTCCACTCCAGTGTCACCACATGTGCTTCCCCTAAAGGACTGGCTGCAAGGGGGAAAGCGATTTTTCTTTGAAGAAATACTCTTGGAAGAGAGAAAGAGAAAAAAAGAGGAGACTTGGGGATGGAGGCTAAACCTCTTACTTCGTTGCCATCAGTTGTGGGTCTCCGGACCTTTTTCTTCTATCTGCAGTTACTATTTTAAATCAACATATAGTTGATTTCTCCATATGGTTGTGTAATAATACTACGTAGAATTGGATGATCTCCTCTCTTTAATTTTGCGTGAATAATTCTATAATCTGCTAATACAGGTATTTGGTCCACCTTAAGGACGTTAAACAAAAGGGCTTCTTGGGAGACAACCCATGGGGGAACCATTCGGTTCCGAACTTTCGTTCAGATTTTTGTTTATTATGTTTTGTTATTTGCTTTATGCTAACATCGCAGGTTTAAGCTCTCGCTTGGGGGATGAGGTAGGAGAAATTTAAAGAAGGAATTACCGCACTTCTGGCATGCTCATTCGTGAGCATAGGTCCACTCTACCCCTATTTTCATTATTCATGAATTCTTTATTTTATATGGCTTTGATCAAGTCTGGGGGAGAGATCGAGTTATGCACATGCACGCGCACGCACTTTGCATAGCATGTTAGAATGTGCTGAGTTAGGATTTTCAATTTTGTTGCACACATTGCATACATTTTCACCTAGTCACGCGTACTTGATTGCACGCGCTTATCGGGTTTGCTGCGAGGTTCCCTGCTCATAAGAATTGTATTATTAGTGTATGAGTGAGGGGTGGAGAAAAATGTTGACTCGAGTAGTGCTCTAGTCGAGTGCTCCCGTCACGCCTAGATATTCACTTAGAGTAGAATAAAATTCAATGTTATAATTTAATTATTTCTATTATAATAGTTGCAATTTATTTTACTCTATTGGTGAATCCGGTGAATCCAACGGTAGCATAGGGTCGAGTGTACCAGGATTAGTAGTAGCTTATTACTAGGGTCGGAATGAAGGATAACCTTTCTCGGTGACTAGAACATGCACTAGGCGACTCTTGAAATGATTGCGTTGAATAACTCGTTATAAAGCGTGATGTGGGCCGTTTCTTGACTGTTTGTGCTTTTGAAATCCTAACCAATGTAATCACCCTTGCAAGCCCACTTGAGCCTACCTATCCTTCTTGTTTAGCTCCACTTAAATTTCACCAAAGCCATACGGCCAAACCTATATTCGCACCAACAAATGAGTTTGAAAGAAATTTTTATATCTATCATGTTTGGTGTTATCTCTGATGTGTATGGTAGCTTTGAGAAAGCTAAAGGAGAAGTTTACAAAGTGCTTACAAAATATATATATGTCGAGAAGTGAAAATAAAAATAATTGTGCAAAAAGAACTTTCAAATATAATCTCTCGATAAAACAATGTATGGTCGGCTTAGCACACACCTAGTGTCCAGTTGAAGTCTGGGGGGGGGGGGGGGGGTGTGGTTCTAGAAATTGTTGTATTTGTGATTTTATACTCTTGAGTACTCTGGTTATGTTGAGTGCGATGCCCATCGTTCTTCTACTTATCTAACCTAAACTCAACCTAAGACAAATCTTAACCTATAAGTCCTATTGATTTTAGATATGATTCATCTCATGCAGTGGAGAGAGTGCGAATGTGCAAGCCTATGGCCACCAACTTTGAGGGATTTCTTAGGAGATTGTCCCGAGTTTTGGTTCGAGTAATACTCTACTCATTAGTCACGCTATTGTCCCTTGTGCGCGACTGAAAAATTCACCGGGATTCACCATCCGAGTAAACTAGATTTCAAATTACTGTTCTAGAAATAGTTAAATATAATCTTGAGTTAAATTCTATTCTAACGTATTTCTACGCACATGAGCATGCGACTTCGCATGGGTCTCTACCGCTCAAACTCACTCTAACACCCAATTGTTCCGACGGGAGAGCTGAGTAGTTTGCCCGAGACGTGCAAACAGATAAGTCTGGGGGTGTGATGAGTCCAATATTTCCACTGATTTTGGGACTCATCTGGGCCATTTTTCACTCATGTGCACGGTCATTTTCACGTAGAATCACCACTTTATTTAATATTGCTCATTCCACTTGTTGTGAACGTTTTTTGCCCACTCTCGAGTGAATTGGGGTTTTTCCACTCGTGTGTGTATTTGTACTGCATTTTTTATGTTTAGAATGTCTTGTTAAGTGCCATGAACGGTGGCCCCTTTGTGCGTTTATGCTGATTCGGGGATCGTGCAGGTTTTCCACGTACAAATTTGTACAGGAAGACACGATCATCGACACAATTGCGCACGATCACTGATCGTGCGCCGCTAGTCATGCGCACTTAACCCTTTAAAATCAAGTTCTGTCATTCAAATCGCACGCTCACTGTCTACAGTGTGCACAATCACTGATCGTGCGCCACTGTCCGTGCGCCCTAATATTTTCTGTAAGTTTTCTGGTACAGGTTTTTGCCCATGCAGAGCGCACGAACACTGCACTCTAGTGAGCAATGTTTTCTAACAGTGCGTATAAATACCCTCCCTCGCGGATTAGGGCGATGCGGCGGGGGGGGGGGGGGGGGGGGGATCCAGTTTTGGGGCGCGATTAAACCGCCATTTTGGGAAATTTTCATCACATCTTCATCCCCCTTCCATTCCAATCATCCGGGAGACTCCACCGGCGATCAAGAGTTGTTTCTCTTGTTGGGTTTTTCTAGAAGCATACATCACATGTAGGCGCAGCGGAATAAAAGAGAAACAATCCAAAAGACTTTGATCGGGCCATGAATATTGAATCAAGAAGTTAACAAAATGCTAGGTTTGAAATTACCTTGGCGGGATTGGATCAAATTCAACCTAGATGCTCCAAGAAGAAGATTGCCTTCGTCGGCTTTGCAAGAGTTCTCACGTAGAATAATGTCTACGTCTCTTCAGCAGTCCACACGAGCCGGGAGAAGAAGACTACACCTTGCGCTTCCACGGATTGCTAGATCCGCATCAGGAAGAATAACACCGGCGACAATCGTCGGAGAGGAAGTCGGCGGAGGCGATTCAGACGGAACTCCTTCCGTCTAGGGTTCGAGCGTAACTCCTTCCGTCGGCTTCTATTCGTCAGTCATGAGAACCCTAAAAGAAGTTATATTTATACCCAAAGGATAAACATACTTCTAGAAGAATCGTTATCCGCAGACCACACAGCAGAATAGGGGCTTCTGTTATAATTCGTCGAGATTCCACGGAACAATCCGACGAATCCCGACGAATTCGACGAATCATATCAGACAGCAACATTTGCCGAGTTAATGATCTCTGTGACAATTCGTCGAGATTCCACGGAACAACCCGACGAATCTCGACGAATCATGTCAGACGGCAACATTTGCCGAGTTAAGGATCTCTGTAACAATTCGTCGGGATTCCACGGAACAATCCGACGAATCCGACGAATTCTATCCGTGTAAACCCGACGAATTCAGACAGCAACATTTGCTGGACTTCCCCCATTCTATATGGTGATTGGTAACCTTTACCAACATAGTCAATCTTCCAACTTCTCCACATGCTCTTATGTGCGACCCTGCAGGCTCATATCGCGTTGGCAGTGACATTACATGTTTGACCACTTCTAGATCACAATGGTAACTCCAACATCTCTACCATCGGGGAGCCCTTCTGGCCGTCAGCAAAGCTTTCCTAGCGAGCGTTCTTCAAGTTGTTGCGGAGAAAGTGGAGATCACCGGAGAAAGTGACAAGACTCCGGCACCGGAAGAATTCTTCGACCGAGATCGGAAGCGAATTGACAACCCGCTATTCCGGTCGTGACCGACGGTTCTCCTTCTTGAGTGGTTTTCTCTTAACTTTTCTTGTTATAACAAGTTGAATATTTGTGTAATGAACTTGAATGATTTGTTTGTCTAAGAATGAATTATTTGGTGTTTACATAATCTCTTTTATATTGCTTTGTGTTGCGTTCGCTTACACTTACTCCACTCCACACACTCCCATCCATTCACGTTTGCATTGGGTTAGCCACGGCTAACGGAGATTTGTGAAGAGGTGTGTGTGACCCTCAATCATCACAGTTACTTTCCATCCACGTGCTTTCCGAAGCACGACATCGCGGCCGTTGCATCCATCCCGCCTTGCGAAGTGGAGTTTTGACCCGCATTTCATTTCTGTGTAGTAATTTAGGAAACCAAAATCAAAGCCCCGATTTTTCCTTTAATTTACTCTCATAATTATTTTCTCAATCCAAAGAGTCAAACTAACAATGCGCATTCCTTGAGAGACGATATTCGGGGACGTACTCCCAATTCAACTCGCGTTATAGCAACGTTACCTTCGCTAGGCTCCACATTGGCGAGTTGGTCGACATTCTTTCGCCAGAATACGATGTCGAATTTCTTATCTTTCATCGCCAGGAAGAGATCCTCGTGGCCCCCATGGAGGGAAGGGGTGACAAACGCCGCCGGCGGTCTCTGTTGCGGGCGAACAACTATCTGCGAGAAGTTGCCAGATACGAAGATAAACTTCTCATTCCAGCGATGAACCTTGTTCGAGGTTCCCGACACCTTGCAGTGGTGGCTGCCGAAGTAGACGACCCCCTCCTTGGATGCAGCAATATAGAAGATCTTCCTAAAAACTTTGAGATCGAAAGCGATCTTCTTGGTTCGCATGAAGCACAGGTAGCCGACGATGATGGCCACTCCATTCGTATTGATCTATGCGGGTACCCACCCATAATACCTCAAGATCTGGCAGACCTCGGGCCAGAGGGGAAGTCGCAAGCCAACCTCGAAATGAGAGAGGGGAAAGGCGAGCTTCCCATCTGAGAAAGTATTGATTCGCTCTCCGGAGGCCGGCAGGCAGGTGCGGAAGCCCTAGGCGAGGTAGTGGTGAACGAACCGCTCAAGATCCTCAAGGCGTGTAACGGATTTTTTGAATTTCTTTGTGATGAAGGTCTGGGTATAGCTTAGGCGGCGAGCTTCGACATCCACAGAAGGCACCATCGAGAAGGGAAGAATCTTGCCGGGTTAGTTGGATACTTGAGAGATTTTGGGAAAGCATATCGACTTCGGACCCTCTACCCCCCTATTTATAAAAATCCCATGGGGGGTTCGTGACTTTACTACACGCGAGATGCTTGCCTACTCGCTTGATATAAAGCCGCACACCACCAATATGAGCGACAATCACAGGAACCTTCTTGCAACAACTAAGCAACAAACAACAGAAAACATAACAACCCTGCAAAAGATGAAAACAACACAGGCGCGACTAACCAGCAAAGTTCAAAATTACTACATGCAGTTTGAAATTATTACAAATGGAGTCCGAATAATGTCCATAAATTACAAGAGAAAGTTGAAGGTCCTAATTCGCAGAAGGATCACCGCGTCTATCTGAAGTCAGGCTATGTCGCCCGGAAAAGCCGAGCTGACGAGCGAAACCCATCTGCTCCTTAGCCCTCGCAATAAGTTCCTCGCTGAGGCAAATATGCTCTTCCAGACGAGTAAGAGCCCCGAGGGATCCCATACCCGCCCGTATGCCGCAAAGGCCCGCCTTCAGCAAATCCTGGTGATGCTCCACATCCGCAATCCGCCATTCCAGCCCGGTGATGTGATAGTGTTTTCCTTCCGAAGTCTCCAACCGATGCTCAAACCCCTCGATATTCGCACACGCCCCTCTAGCTGAGATATGCGACGATGTACCTTGTACGCCATCAACCTTTCAACTTTCATCTCAAGGTCGAGATAGGTAGAGGCCATCTTCGTCCTATACTCACGAGTAGGAAGGCCCAATGCCTCGATGAAGGCCAATCACGGGGACATCGCTCGAGATGAAAAAAGGTTGAATTAGTAAAAGAGCCGCAAGAATGTAGTTCAGCACATCATTTATACCTGCTCACGCCGGTGCTGCCCTCGGTTGATGACGAGGAGAGGGTGTTCGTCGAGGAGCATCTCGGCAGGGAGGTGAAGCTATTCGGTGAGGAGACTGCAAATGCCGAAGACTAAGTCGCTGCCGAGGAGGAGGAGAACACCGTGGCGAAGGCTAGCGCCGAGGATAGATATGTTGGCCCCATGAATGTACGCCCCATTTATTCCCTCCACCAGAGTGATTAGGCGGAGGTACCACGTCGTGCTGTCGAGGAGGAGGAACGTTAGGCAAATACTGGGGCACCGCCCAGCGAACACCGGACCTCGCCGATGGTGAAGGTTGGGTACGAGGAGTTCCGGATGAAAAAGCCGTCTACGAAATGGTGACTCTGGAGTTCTTCAAGGTTACCCGCCCTAAACGGATACCACCGCCTTCCGCGTGCTCTGATAAAGGGGGAGATTGGCGAATAGGTTCCTGCTGCGGGATAACACGTGTGGGGATGACCGGGGGAGGCGAAAGGTGTTCGACACTCAAGCGTTCTTCTGCCAGAGGCATCTGCATATTCGCCTCCGTCGGAAGCTCACCTACAAAAAAGCGTCAGCATCAATGAAAATGCAGTATCACGATTTCAGTAAAGAGGCGATTATTACCTTTTTGGAGAGGGTCGGGAAGGGTGCTTAGCCGCTCGTCCTCAACATCCGGTTGGAGGGATTCATCACCCAAAACCTTCATCGTTCGGTCGGGCTGGGGTCGATTCAGGTAAGGAGGTCGCGGGATCAATGCGAGTGCCCTCCTCGCTAGGCGGATTGCAAGGGCAATCAGAAGATTCACTCTTCCTCTTGCGCGTATTGGAGCTCTTCGACTTCTTCATCATCTTCCTCAACAGCTTGGCCTTCGCAAACATCTCCTCGATAGTCAACATCTCGCCGTGTATAAAAAAGTGGCGTGCCATGGAAGGATTATCCCCCTCTATTTATAGATTTCGAAGGACCCCCTTGGGTTCCAAGTAAGCTAGATACTCGCTAGATCAGCTCGTCGAATACGGGTTAGATGATTCTTTTCGAGCATCTTCATTACTCACAAAGAGCGGAGATTGTGTACAACCCTTATTCTCTGAGGGTGGGCCCATTCAAAATCCACGTAGGCAGGAATCAAAGTCAATGGTCAAACCAAAGATATCAGGCAGCTTATCAGGACTATGCAACCTCGGGTGCGAGTAACGCCTTACTCGCCCCCAAACTGGCAACAAGGAGTAAGCCCCCGAAGCTATTCAAACAGACGAGCGAGAAGGTCAAAGGCCTGGACATACTCGCCCATAAACGACTTTCATCAACCAACTCGCCAGCCTGCGGTGAGATCTTTACCTACTCGCTCGATCAAGACTTTACTCAACCATCTCAAAGGGAGCCAGGCATAGTCTCCTTCATCCCATCCCTCAAGACTTGTCTATAAGTAGACCCCAAGGGGTACCAGGAAGGGCACTTGTTAAAAAACTAGAGCCTCATCCCCCATATAGGCGAGAATCCTCCCTAGCTAGTGCCATCCTAGTACAAAGCTCGGTCATTCAATGGATGTGGAGGAGAAGAATCCTATGAGCACTTGGGGTTCTGTTTGTTGTTTCCGTTCTAGTTTCGTCATAGTTACCAGTCAAGCCGTCTGGTTGGGCTGCTGGGCGAGTAGCCTCTGGCTGCATTGATCTGAATTTTGGAGTCGGGATTTTCCTGGCTTCAACAAGTAGCTTCTTCAGCTTCTGCTTCATGATTCTCATTTTGGAGATTTGGCTCTTCAGTTGACACTTCTACTATTTCTGGAATAGATTCCGGTGTAGACGGCTTATTATTCTCAACTGTCTCTTCTTCTCTTATTTTGAGGGTCTCTAATTTTCCTTCAATTCCTTCACTGGATGAACTAGAAGAAGGATTAGGCAGCATGCTGCTCTCATCAAAAATAATTTGTACAGATTCCTCAATTGTAAGAGCATTCTTATTGAAGACTCTGTAGGCTTTCCTATGCTTGTTATATCCTACAAAGACACCTTCATAGATCTTTTCAAAAAATTTGGTAATGTAGTGCTTATTGTTTTTCAGCACATAACATTTACTTCTAAAGATTTTGAAATAAACTAGTGTTGACTTCTTACCCTTAATCAACAAATAAAGAGTCTTAATATGGTTCAATTTGATGAGTGCTCTATTTTGCACATGACAGGTAGTGTTGACTGCCTAATCCCATTGGTATTCTAGGAAAGAGGAGTCACTTAGCATGGTCCTACCAGCTTTAATAAGTGTTCTATTTTTCCTCTCAGCCACCCCATTCTGTTGGGGAGTTCTGGGAGAAGAAAACTCTTGTAGGATACCTTCTTCTTCACAGAATTTGGTCATTGACCCAGAGTAAAATTCAGTTCCATGATCACTTCGAATTTTGACCACAGAGCTGTTTACTTCATTCTGAATTTATTTGACAAAATTCTTGAATGTAATTAGGGTATCAGACTTGTATTTCAAAAAGAACACCCATGCAAATCTAGAGTGATCATCAACAATAACTAATGTATTAGTCATTCCTCCTAAGCTGTGCACTGCCATAGGGCCAAATAAGTCCATGTTCAGTAGGGCACCTAGTGGATTCTTTGTCCTGTATGCTTTTGAATGAAGTTCTTGTTTGCTTGCCCATTTGACAAGCATGACAAAGACTCATCTCTAAGCAATCTAGCTTAGGAGTTTAAAATCCCTTATCAAATTCTTTGTCATTAATATCCTTAGAGGCTTGTAGTTAATGTGGGCTAGTCTCTTATGCCACTTTACACAAGCGGACACTCCATCATTTGCTTCAAGACATACATGCTCATTTTTCTTAATGCAAATAAAATTTAAACAATAAATGTTGCCACTCCTAGTTCCTATTAGGATGGATTCATTTTTAGAATCCTTGATCAGGCACTTATCCTTGTGGAAAGAAACAACACATCCCAAGTCACATAGCTGACTTATGCTTATAAGGTTATGTTGCAACCCTTCCACATAAGCTACTCTTGTGATAGTGATACTACCATTTGTGATCTTACCATAGCCCTTGACTACACCTCTGTAAGATCCTCCAAATTTAAATTTGGGTCCATCTTCTACAGGTGTAAACTCCTTCAATAGGATTCTTGTTCTAGTCATGTGCCTGGAACATCCACTGTACAAGTAACACACATGACTCTTAGTGGTTTTTGGACATACCTGCAAGATAAATACACTTCCTTAGGAACCCAGTCTCTATTGGGTCCTAGGTTCTTGTTATAAAATAATTTAGTAGCCTGCATTCTAGTTGCCATATGGGAATTATTCTGGACAGTTGGGTTGAACCAACAGTCTAAGGCAAAATGCCCTAGTTTCCACAACACCAACATTCAAATCTATTGTATCTAGATTTTCTTGTGGTATTTGGTCTGACTAAGTTAGGATGTTGCTTGACAGCTAACCTTCCCTTCTTGGAAGCGGAAGGGTTTTCCCCAACATGGCAATTTCTGAAGGCCTTTACTGGAGGATTCTTTTGGGGTGCAGATAGTGCACTCTTCCCAAGGAAAGTTTGTCTCTTGCTTAGCCAGGTAAAGGGAAGCTTAAGACTACTGTCTACCTTCTTTATTTCTTTGCATCCATAGATGCTACTGTGATCATATGAATTTGTGGGTGTGATCACTTTTCTAAAGATAGTCTTTTTTGGGTAGATTTCCCATTGCTTTCACCTTGAGTGTGGCCCAAACCTTGCTTATTTGTATGTGAAAAGCTATCAATCAAGGGAAGAACCCTACAAGTCTTACAATAACTCAGATCTTCAGCAAGATCTTACCAAACTCAGGCTCACCAAGAACCCTACCAACTCAGATCTATCACTAGATCCTACCAGCTCAGGCTCACAAAGAACCCTACAAAGTAATACAGAATGATTGTTATAGAAGAAAATACTTCAGGATGAAAGCTTTGAATATCAGGTCTTCTTCTTCTTCTTGTAACAATAAGCCCAAAGATCTTACGGATTAGTGAACCTTTCTTTAGAATCTTCTCCAGATCTTCATAGTACAACAGTGAAGTCTTCTTCTGGTTGATTCTTTTCTTTCTCTGTAGGAAGTATGTATGAGAATTAACTTGAGAGAGAATACTGAGCAAGAACGTGTACTGTAGATGAAAATATCTCCTTTAATATTGCTCTGCCACTTTGCATAAAACCCCTTGTTGATTATTCCTGATGGGCAAAACTATGCTTGCAAACGATAACGGCAAGTGTACCGTATCGAATGTAGTATAGGTTATTAAAACAAGGTCGTATTAGACTCGGGGCGGTTGAATACTCTTACTTCGGAAAATCTCTATTATTTTATTGAATATAATTTGTGGTTGGTTGGTTGCAAAAAATGAGAAATAGTTTATTTAAATTAATGAATTAAAAGTTAGTACTCAACCTTGAATCACCTTGGAAAAATAAATAAAGAAAGAAATAGAACTTCTAATCCTCTTTAAAAGAAATGCTTGACCGTGGAGGTTCCTAATTTATGAACGTACCTCTCTCGAGGATACGCCAAACTGAGTTTAGGTTGATCAATCGAACTCTCGTTCTAGAATTGAAACCCCTAAAGCTCGCTTTATCGAAGTGAACCCCTCTATTGGATATAACTCCAATCCGGGAGATTTATGTCGTCCTCTCTCGAGGAGTGCATTCAAATCTCTTTATCCTTAAAGTGATCGATTCGAACTCAAAACCTCTCGATTATTTGACTACGAAAACAAGAATGAGATTAAATATCGATAATATAATCTCAATCAATATAAGTTCAAGGATAAATCTTAAGCGATCTAAATAAGAGAAAAAGAATTTCTAAACTGAATTATGGATTATATTTTCCTTGGATCATCTCGGCCGAGTACTAATGAAATTTAGCTACTCATGGAGATGGAGGAACTGATGAAATACAAGAGGTGCATAATGAAGATTGAGAGCAGAATAAGAGTAAAAGAGCTATTTTATTAATCGAAAGGGAAAATTACAACTAGGAAACAAGAGATTACAAACCTGAAATGAAAGTGCAAGCTAAGGAAGAAGATTACAAGCTTAAGAATAATGAAAGCAGTGCAAGAAAATAACTTAGAACTCCCAAAATTCGTCCCCAAACATCTGGAAAAGCTCCCTTTAAATAGCTGAATTTTTGGTGTTACACGCCCTTGGTCACGCCCGTGACCTGGGGCGTGTAAGGGGCGTGATCGAAGCGGCAGCGGAGAGGGCGCCTTCTTGAGTAATTGCGAGCATTTCGGCCGTGTCACGCCCTAGGTCACGCCCGTGACCTGGGGCGTGTAATCCTGAAATCTGGCTGCTGGCGGGAAACTCTGGCTGGAAGAAGCGCGGGCCGAGTCACGCCCGTGACCTGATGTCACGCCCTCGGTCACGCCCGTGACCGAGGGCGTGTAATTTTAATTGACGTGGCAGCGTGCTTCGGATGCTTGTGGCGGGTCGTGGCCGTGACATTGGGTCACGCCCTTGGTCACGCCCGTGACCTGGGGCGTGTACTTGGTGAAATCTTCACGGAGCGTCCCCGGAGCGGCAGAAGCAGGTCCGGAGTATTTCGTAGGTTACACGCCCATGGTCACGCCCGTGACCTGGGGCGTGTAATTTTAACTTTTTGCTCGAAACAGCCCAGAAAACCTGTAAACACAAAATAACCTTAAGTTAGCTTATGAAATAACAATGGAAGGATTTATATGAAATAATTCCTAAAAATAACATAATTTTATATAGAAAACATAATAAACCTAAACTAAAAGATGAGTAAATAAATTACTCATCAATTCCATAATCAATTTTCCCGTTTAAAACATCTTTTAAAATTGGCAAAATTTCATCATTAATTACTGGCCATTCTTGGAACTTGCAGAATATAGAAATAATTAATTTCTTCATTAAATAATGTGCAACGACTATACTCTGTAGAGAATATATCATTTATTACTCCTTGATTTGTGCGCAAGATAGGCGGCGTGCACATTCCCTGAATATCAATCTCCAAGAATGTTTGCACATTAAATGTTGCTACAACTGTTCAAGATGATAATATTCCTTCAAGACGATATCGTCTTGATCAGTGTAAACGACATATATTCTTCACGACGATATCGTCGACATACTTCCTTCTTCACGACTCTACTTGATATCTCAACAATATTACTTCTTCAAAAGAATATCGTCGAGATGTTTCCTTAGATATAATATAACTTCAATCTTCAAGGCGATATGTCTTCTTCAAGATGGTATCGTCGACATGCATCCTTCTTCAAGACTTTATATAATATCTCAATGATATTACTTCTTCTTGATGATATCATCGAGATATTCCTTTTCATATGGCTTAGACTTTTCTTCAAGCTGATAGCCTTTCTTCAAGACTATATCGTCTTGATCTTCTAGACGATAAAAGATCTTCAAACCGATGTTGTCGAGTCATCTGAATTTTGTCTTTCTCAACTATAAGCTATCTTCAATCTTCAAGACTATATGCTTTCTTCAAGACGATATCGTCGAGATATCCTAACTTAGTCTTATCAATGATAAGCTTCCTTCAAGACAATATCGACGAGATATCTGAACTTAGCCTTATCAATGATAAGCTTTCTTCAAAACGATATCATCAAAATTGATTCGACGATATGATATCTTCCTCAATGATTCATTTGTTGAGACTTGAGATGATATTTTACTTAGTGATTTTTATTACTGTTATTGTCTAGATACTAGTGATGTAGCTTTGTTGTATCTGTCACAACATGAACTTAAACATGCCAACAAAAACAACTTAGCTTATCTATGCTTGTGTTCCTTCTTCAAATCTAGAGACATTGAAGGCATAATACCCAACAAATCTTTTGTGGAGAAAGTTCAAATTTCTAATTAGGTTTCAAAGTATAAAAAATTGAATAACAAAGAAAAAGTTATTAATAAAAATACTTCTACAAAAGACGATTTTCACTCTCCAATTCGAGAGGAGTATCGTTTTGCAAAAAATTATAATCCTCATAAAATTCTGAGGAGCCACTATTATAAAACTCAGTATATTAACTATCATATCTCAAACCATAACACTAAGAATCCACCAAAATATGAATGGAGACCAGTGTGAAAAGAAGATAAATCAACTTGTTATGAAAAACCTAATATCTCTTTGCCTTCTCACAATCTTCCACGATCTATTTGGGTACCCAAAGGAACTCACATGAATAGTTCCTTTTGGATATCCAAATCTCTTTCCATCTAATCGTTTGTTAAGTACATGAAGTGGTTTTTCATAAGAACATGATTTGATTAACGTCTCCACTTCATGTAAATCCAAAACAAATTATTGATAAGAACGTGAGAAAAATTACTTCAAAGAAGCATAAGAACCAGATAAAGGAACCTGCAATCCAAAAACATTATCATTAAACAAAAAGGATAGCGTCGCGCGCCGGCAGTAGTGGCAATTTTTTTCAAAACATGTTTCAACACCTGTCTTATTACAAAACTCAAATAAAAGTGACCCTCGGTTCATCCTACTTCTACCACTACTCAGCCTCATCTAGGAGCTACTGACCATCATCTTTGACTCCGCTGAATAGAATACTGTGGTGGATCCTCTGTCGAGATATCCCATTCCCTCTGCTCTGGTGATGATGGATTCAACTTTAGTGCCCTTATCATAAACTTCATCATCTTTTTGATACCATAAAGTTCCCTCTTTACGTGACCTACCACCCGCCTCACCCTCGACACCTCCTCCTCCACTCGGGTGAACCACTACCCCATATCATCTCGATAACGCTCAAATGATTCGTCTCGAGTCTCTTGGACTGAAGCTCTACGCCAGAGTGGTGGTTGGGTGGACGAAGATGGCTTGTCTGGTAGTGATGTCGATCAGAGGGATGCGGTGCTGTAAAGGGTAGGAAAACAATTGATCATGTAAAAACCATCCTCAATGGTGGGGTACTTCTGTAGAATAACCCTCTGTATAATACCACCAAGGGGTAGGTTGTTATGTCGCTGTCGGGAAGGATCCTGCTGTTTGTAAGTATACCAAATCAATAACAGAAGTAAGTCATCCACATCAAACCTCTCCTCCTCAAGAATATGATATGAAATAAGGCTGAGATGCGTCGTAATATTTGCTGTATCGCCCAACTTCAGCATAATTGTGTGACGTAAAATGTCATGAACCGCAAAGGCATCTAATGTGAGCGTTGCCACTGAATTGATCAAACTCCTGCATGACCTCTGATGTAGTACTAAATTCAACTAAATCTAATCTCTCTCTGATGATTAAAATTATTTGAGAGCGCCGCAAAAGCTTTTCGGGTGCGGGTAGAATTCGGCGGACGCGTTCGAGGTGTCTCGCGAGTACTCCTACTTCGAGGAACTAACATTTATCCTACTTCGATGAATAGAAGTAACGGTCTTTACTTCTTTTAGAATATTGACGAGTACACCACGACGGAGGCGCCGAATTCATTTAATTTTTTATAGAAAAGGAGAGTTTTTTGCGAGTCTTTGTATCGTTATTATCCAAACTTATCATTTCAAATGGCAAGTATACCTTATCGCGTATAGTACAGGATAAATTTGTAGAAAATTATCAAGGTCGTATTTTTCCAGGGTCTCGTCGAGTACTGCTACTTCGAGAATACGACTATTGTTTTATCGGATAAAAATGTGATTTAGAGAAATTAAAAATACAGAAAATGAAAGACAGAAAGAAAATTACAGAATTGAAATTCCATATTTAAAAGATAGAAATGCAATCTCTACCTGAATAGGTAGAAGGGAAATAAATGCGTGAACGAGTTCCACCCAAACGGGTAGACGGGAAATAAATGCGTGAGTGAGTTCTACCCAAAAAGGTAGACGGGAAATAAATGCGTTGCAATAAAATAAAACTAAGCTATTAAAGGAAATAACGAAAATATAAGTAACAAAAACTAAAATAACGGAAAGAAAAATAAAGGAAACGGAAAACAACGAAAGCCATAATTGCGGGAACGAAAATAATGAGAAAGAAAATTGCTTCCAAATGAAAATAAAAGAAAACATTATATTCGGCTCTAATCTCTACCACGTCAAGGAAGAAAAAACAAAAATTACGACGGCGAATACTTTTGAATCAAAGCGAAAATAAAGATAACATAATATTCGAATTAAAGAGAAAATAAACGGAAACGTAATATTCGGCTCTATCGATTCCGTGTCAAGGAGGAAAAAGAGCGAAAGTTACGAAGAAGAATAAATTCGAATTAAAAAGAAAACAAAAATTACGGCAATAAATAAATTGCTAACCAAAGCGAGAAAAAAATATGAAAAATGCAGGAATTGAAGCTAAGATAGGAATTAAAAATGCATGACATAATTGAAACTACGCTACGAATTAAAATTGCAGGACAGAAATAAAGCTAAGCTAAGAATTAAAATTGCAGTGTAGAAAGGAAATTGCAGAATTGAAATTGTACGAAATAAAAACTAAGTTTATTTATTGCCATAATAAGGCGTTTATATGAAATAAAAAGACAAGAAATAAAAATTGCAAGGAATAAAACATTACAACATCAAAAAGAAAATACAAAAGGAAATAACAAAAACAACACTTAATTAATTAATTACATAAAAAAACATAAAAAGAAAATACAAAAAGGTGAGGAAAAAATACAAAAAGGTGATCTGCCGGTCTAGCTCTGCCGGTCTGTTCTGGCGGTCTACTGGTTTGCCGGTTTGTTCCTGGTTATTGCGGTCTCTCTCTGGGTTTGTTCTACTTGGTCTGTCTATCTTCTTTGTAGAAGACCGGGCGGTCTGTTCTTATGTAACCGCCTGACCGGGCGGCTTGTGTTGGCGATCTGGCGACTTGTCTGAAGTCGGCCAGATGGTTCTTGGTTTGCTCCTGGTGATCTAAGGAAGGAGCGTTCTTATGCCAACGCGATTTGTGCGCAGTCTCGTGTTCGCGCGACTTGTGCGCGATCTGTCTGCTGATTTGCGGTCTTGGACGGAAGGTTGTCCAAGCTGTCTGATCGCGCGGTCTTCCTTGTGAGACCGCTGGCGATCTGACGGGTGGTGATTGTATCCCTCCTGTGCGGTGACGACATCCATCTACCCGCCTATAAATAGGGGTGCATGGCCCATCATTCATACCGAGAACTGTAAGAACT
Source organism: Dactylorhiza incarnata (assembly GCA_033032865.1). Taxonomy (NCBI): domain Eukaryota; kingdom Viridiplantae; phylum Streptophyta; class Magnoliopsida; order Asparagales; family Orchidaceae; genus Dactylorhiza; species Dactylorhiza incarnata. The sequence continues at coordinate 3,877,832 of JAWHQI010000259.1, read as the reverse complement.
GAGCCTGGGTTAATTCGTGCGGTCTCAACTTTGAGGTCGGGCGGTCTCAGAAGCGAGTTGACTGTTTGTTGTGTTCGCAGGTTTGCGGTCAGCAGGTTGCGGACTCCTTCCTTGGTGATTTCCAGCTGCTTGAATAAATAGTTCGGCAGCGGTCTATCTGCGGACTGGTTTATGGTGTTCTTGTGTTGTTCACATCGAGCTCAGCGATCAGGCGACCTTCAGCAGTTAGGCGATCTGAGTTGCGGTCTGGCGACAGCTGTTCTTCGTTCAATTCAATAAGCTCCAGTTCGTGCAGTCTGAGGTGGCGGTCTTGTAGTGCAGGCGGCCTGTCTGTTTTCTGTTCGCGCGATCTCAGGTCAAGCCGGGCGATCTCTGGAGTCGAGCGGTCTGTGCGGTCTCTGCTTGTCAAGCCGCCAGTTTTTCTTTTTGGTGTTTTGTTCTTCTCTCCTTCGTGATTCTTATGAATCATGTCTCGCCATGTATACCTCGCACTGTAAATCAAGTTTGTGATTCAATAAAGTCTTTTGTGTTGCTGTGTGGTGATGGCGCAAATCTTAGCACACCGCTATAGGCGGTAGTAAGACTGCGGCACGAAACGGCAGTGTACCGATCGTTCAAGTAATATAAAATGGGAATGAATCCCCAAGTATCGATCTCAAAGGAACACAGTAAGGTGGAGTTTATTATCGAGGAAGGACTTGAGATTGAAGTCCTTTCGAGCGGATGGATGCGGAAATGGGGGATTTGGTTTGTGGAAAATACAAGAAAACAACTTAAACTACTCCTATGCAATGCCGCTATGCAATGCTTCGCTTAGCGGGATGGAGACTACGCAGGCCTTGAGCGTGCTGCGTTGCAAGGGCGGATGGACGAGTAGACAAGCGGAATCGAACTGTGCAGGCCTTGAGCGCACTGCTTCGTAGGGCGAATGGATTACACGGGCCGCTATGCCACGCTTCGCTAAGCGGATGGACGAGTAGGCAAGCGGATGGAATGGTTCGCACCGGCGGAGTCGGAATGGATTACACGGGCCGCTATGCCACGCTTCGCTAGGCGGATGGAAGAGTAGGCATACGGATGCGGGTCGCAAGCACCTCGTCGACAAGCACGCCACTAGCAATTGCTAGTGCGGCACACGAACGTGACGGCGGGATGGAGGATGGATGCTGGCGCACCTCGTACACATATGAACAAAATATAACTTCACATAGACATGAAATTAAGATTACAAGCACGATTCATAGTGTTCATCATCAATACATGAGAGATCTAGCTACAAACACATCAATAAGAGAAGAACAAGGCAAGAAATCGACCAAATCCGAAGTCTCATTGTAGATTCACAGTTGGAATCGCCGGGTTGTCAATCCGCGTCCACGCTCGGTCCGCAACTACGTCCGGGGTAGAGAGAGCTGTCACTACTCTCCAATGAGCCAGTCTTCTTCGTGTCACGATCCGGTAGAGGTTGCAAACTTAATATTGCTTGATGGCGATGGCGGCTAGATCTTCCTTTGAAGCGCTAGGACGAAGGAGGAGGCCGAGAGGAAGCTCCGGCTCAAGATTGGCGTGAAGAACAAGCCCAGAGCAACTCCAGATGGTGGGTGGCGATGGAGGGGCAAAATCGAGGCTCTGGAGCGAGAAAACGGCAGACTGGAATCAACCCCCCGACCTAATTCGTGAGCTGGTCTTTTTATAGGCGCTGGAATAAACAATGCGCACGATCAGTGGCGCACGACCAATGGTCGTGCGCACTAGAATCCTGTGATCGTGCGCCTGCCTGGGCGGAGCCTGCAATGTAAGAAATTTATAAAATAACATGTTCGCACGACTAGTGGGGCACGACCAGTGGTCATGCGCACTATCGTAAATGGTCATTCGTTCGGTCAAGACAGAACTCAAATTTCGGGGGTTGAGTGCGCACAATCAGTGGCGCATGACCAGTGGTCGTGTGCAATAGAACCAGTGATCGTGCGTAGTGTTCCTGTACAGAATTGTACCGGGAACACCTGCACGACTCCTGTTCCTACAGAAATGCTGATCAGGCCACTGAAAGTGGCACTCAACAATACGATAAGGCTATCAAAAGAAAATAAACATAAAACACACCAAATTAGGCCAAGAAGTGCACCTAGCATAGAATGACAAATATGAGCTAAAACAAGGCTAAAGTGTAGTGGAAAGACTAGAAAAACGGCCCAGATGAGTCCATATATGTGTATATAATTGGGACTCATCATGTGGCATTGTGGTTGTTTGGCTATAACTCAGTTGATGCAACTCCTGTTTACTCCTAAATGATTCAAATTCAAAATTTTAACATGGTATCAGATCGAGGTTGTTGGAGTGGATAAGCAGTGTTCAACTTGAGTTACCATCGTCTTTGTGAAGAAGAGACCACATAGATTTCCATGGAAGGTGGATACCCAAGAGGGCTTGGTATTGAACTCCTCACATCGACTAACCATAAGAAATGGAGGTCATGTATGGAGAGTTACTTACTTGGCGAGGATCTATGGGAGATAGTTGGAGGAGAAGACTCACAAGAGGTGTTTCTAGCTGGAGATAATATGGCATAGGTGAGACTTTGGAGGAGGACTAATGCTAAGGCAGAGTTCACACTCAAGAGGGCTATCTCACCAGAGCTGTTTGATCACATCATTGGATGTAAATCTGCTGCTGAGATTTGGACGTCTTTGGACGGGTTGTTTAATAAGAAGAATGTAGCTCGGCTACAATTTCTTGAAAATGAGTTGGCGAAAGCCTCTTAAGGTGATCTTTCTATTTCTACCTTCTTTCTCAAGATGAAGAACCTCACAGCAGAGATTTCTGCATTGGACCCTGATGAGCCCATCTCGGAGGCAAAACTGAAGAGGCATATCATCCGCGGGTTGCGGAAGGAGTATCTTGCTTTTGTGACTTCAGTTCAGGGTTGGGCAAATCAACCATCTCTGTTGGAGCTGGAGAACATACTTGCTTCATAAGAAATTTTGGCAAGACAGATGGCGGGGACTTCTATCTCTAGGGGAGATAGTGATGTGTTGTTTTCTGGGAAGAAGAAGTGGGAGAAGAAGAAGCCGGGTCATGATGGACCCTCTACTTCAGGTCAGCAGGATAGGGTTTATGCTCCTAAGTCTGATGGGAAGAAGAAGGGAGAGGGACCAAGGTGCTTCAGGTGCAATAAGACCGGCCACTTCAAGAAGGATTGCCGGGTTAATCTTCAGCCAGGACATGCAGCGGAGAAGAAGAAGCCAAAGTCTGATGAAGCTGGATGGGGAGGAGCCTTTGCGGCTAATATGATGGCTATGCCCATTAAGGCCTTGGCTGCCATCAACTTCGAAGAGGATTGGATTGTTGATTCAGGATGTGGGCATCACCTCACCGGGGATGAATCAAAGTTCTCTTCTTTGGCGCCTTACTCAGGTAACGATGCTATCATAACGGCTGATAATTCTGTTCATGCAGTCGAACAAGAATGAGTTGTCTCTCTGAGCAGTGATAGGGGTCAACTCACATTGAGGAGTGTTTATCACGTGTCTGGTATGAAGAAGAATCTCTTCTCTGTGACCAATGTGGTAGATGTCGGTTATCACGTTCTGTTTGGCCCAACAGAAGTGAAGTTTCTTAAAACTCAACCGGAGATAAAGGGAGATGTTATCCATGTTGGAAAGAGGGTGAAGGACTTGTTTGTGTTATTGACAAGTACCTATGTTGATAAAATGAAGACCAATGATAGCGCGGCTATCTGGCATGAAAGGTTGGGGCATGTAGGCATGGACAAATTGAAGTCTATGACGGTAAGGGGCCTTGTCAGGGCTTGCCTAGATTGTCCTCCTATGGAGACGGTCATGTTTGTGCGGGATGTCAGTTTGATAAGTCTCATTGACTTCCATTTGATAAATCACAAACAAGATGCAAAACGCCGTTGGAGTGCATTCACGGTGATTTGATGGGACCGAATGCCACCCCAAGACTTGGAGGCAACAGATATATGTTGGTTTTGATTGACGATTACACCAGATATGTCTGGGTGTATTTTTTGAAAGAGAAGTCGGAAGCTTTTGCGAGGTTCGTGGAGTTCAAGGAGCTGGTTGAAGGTCGGTTAGGCCTGCGGGTGAAAAAATTGAGAACTGATAATGGTGGGGAGTTCACCTCTGGTGAGTTCTCAAGTTTTTGTAGGAAACACGGCGTTCGGAGAGAGCTCAATTGTGCCCATACTCCTCAGCAAAATGACATTGCAGAACGGAAGATCTATCATCTGACGGAAACTTGCAAATGCTGGCTTCATGCCAAGAGTATCCCAAAGTCCTTCTGGGCGGAGGGAATGTCTTGTGCGGCTTACATCATCAACAGGATGCCTCTAAGTCCTATCAACATGAAGACCCCTCACGAACTGATGTTCAAGGAGAAACCAAGTGTTGCACGCCTTCGGGTGTTCGGTTCAACCTGTTATGTGCATATTCCTGATGCTATTCGGACAAAGCTAGATGTGAAAGCAAGGAAGCTAGTCTTTGTTGGATATGATGAGTGGAAGAAGGGATGGATATGCATGGATCCTAAGACTCGAAGATCTTTTGTATCTCGGGATGTGGTGTTCGATGAGGTGACTTCCTACAAGGGGAGTTCAGGAGTTGAACTACCGGAGAATAGGGTTGATGAAGAAGGGAAGGCTATGGAAAATCTTCAAGTGGAGTTGCCTGTTTCACCAGGAGCTCCTGCTGTGTTGAGCTAAGAGATAGAGGCTTCAGGTTCTGGAAGCAGGGGGAGCGATGCTCCAAGTTCATCAGGAAGAGGAGCTATCACAGAAGCAGCAGCTGAGGAGGTGGCTAGTCAGGTGCAACCTCTTAGGAGGTCGAAGAGGACTATTAAGCCACCTGATCGATACACAGGAGGAAACATGGTGAGCTTCGTCTCATGTTTCTTTGTTGGTCCCTTGGATGAGAGGGAGCCATCGAGCTTTGAGAAGACCAAAGGCGTGAAGCAGTGGGACATTGCTATGCAAGAGGATATGGATGCTCTCAAGAAGAATGAGACTTGGACATGCAAGTGGGTCTATAAACTCAAGAAGAAGGATGACGGTACGATCGAGCGATACAAGGCTTGCCTTATAGCTCGCGGGTTCTCACAGCAGTATGGTGAAGATTATGATGAGATGTTTTGTCCAGTGGAAAAGATGACTTCGGTCTGATTTGTTATTGCTTTGGCGACTTCAAGTGGATGGGAGATTTGGCAGCTCGACGTTAATAATGCCTTCTTATACGGCGAGATCGACAAGGATATCTTTATGATCCAACCGCTGGGCTTCATCTTGGAGGAGTGTCCGGACTATGTCTGCAAACTGAAGAAAGCCCTGTATGGTTTGAAGCAAGCGCCTCGGGCGTGGTATGGAAAGATCGCGGAGTATCTTCTATTCTGTGGGTTCTTTGCATCAGACTCTGATTCTAGCTTGTTCGTCAAGAAGGAGGGGGTGCTTCGGGTTATTATTCTGCTGTATGTGGATGACATGATTGTCACCGGGAACTCGAAGGAGGCAGTAGCAAGGCTGAGAGACGAGCTTGCTATCAGATTTGAGATGAAGGATCTGGGTGAGTTTCACCATTTCCTTGGACTCGAGGTTCAGAGGCGGGAGAGCGGAGTGCTCATTTCTCAGGCCGGATATGCGGAGCGGATCGTTCAACAATTTAGCATGGAGGAAGGGAAGAGCAGCTCTATACCTCTGTAACAGCATCATAAACTTCGAAAGGATGAGGGTAGAGTTCTATCTGATCCATTAGTGTTCCGAGCTCTGGTTGGGAGCTTGATCTACTTGACCATCACGAGGCCTGATATTGCTTATGCAGTTGGCAAAGTGAGTTGGTACATGGCGGAGCCACGGAAGCCTCATCTTCTAGCGGCAAAAGGAATTCTGAAATATGTGAAGTCGACCTCTGATTTGGGTCTCCTATATATGATAATGCTAAATCTAGTTAGTTTAATTAGGTTATTTTTAGGTTTTTTACTCTTACTTTTTGCTTATTGTTGTTTACCTAAATGCAATTTTGGTTCTTTTTCCTATTTTTAGTGCTAACTTAAGTTTTCTGAATTTTCAGGTCAAAAATACAAAATTTCCTAAGTCACGCCCTAGGTCACGCCCGTGACCTAGGGCGTGTAAGTTGCTGTTTCCAGTTAAGCTACTGCCACCATAATTCAGAAGATCTGATCAGACACGCCCAAAGTACACGGCCGTGACACACAAGTCACGCCCGTGACACGCAAGCCACGCCCGTGAACAGCTCAGATTCGACCAGCTGACCACCGAATTGGTCACGCCACTGTTACACGGGCGTGCTTCCAGTCACGCCCGTGACTGCCACGTCAGCCAGCCGCCAGTGCCCATGATCGCCGCCAGCACCCATGACCGGACTAACCACTGAAATGGTCACGCCCTCAGTCACGGGCGTGACCTAGGGCGTGACCCATCAAATCGCGTCAGAATCGTGCGCCGAACCTGATCCAAGCCGCAGAATTGATTAAACAATGTCACGCCCCTAGTCACGGGCGTGACTGAGGGCGTGACCGAGGCAGAAAATTTTCTATAAATTGAAATGACCTCCAAGCTTTCCCCATTCAGTTTTTGGAGAGAGAACTAGTGCTACTACTCTATTTTCAGTAATTTTCATGTCATTTTATTCTCTTTCTCTCTCTCTCTCTCTTATTTCAATGCATTTCCTTTTCTAGTTTTCATATGAATGTTGTAATGCCTTTGTAATTTCCTTTCATAGTGTATTACTAATGTTTAGTAGGCTTTCCATGCAAATGTAATCTCAGTTGAACTTTTGTTTAATAAAAATTGTATGTTTTTGTTCTCTTAAAATCTTCATCATTTCTCTCTCCTACCCCTCCACCATGAGTAACTAAATCCTCATAGTACTCGATCTTGATGATCTGAGGATGAGTTGATCAAGTTATGATCCTTTAGTCTTCTTTCACTTTCTAAAGTGTTGGGCCTTAGATTTACTCTTAATTAAAATTTAGTGGAGCTATATTATCGATATATAATCCCCACCTTTGCTTTCATTCTTGGCTAGCCGAGAGGCCGTTAGTCTGAAGTGAGCACTTAAGAGTAAAGAGAGTTACACACGTTTCTCGAGAGAGAATGACGTAAATCTCCTGGATTGGAGTCAAACCCAATAGCGGGGTTCACCACTTAAAGCGAGTTTTAGGTTTTCGAATACGGGACGAGAGTTCGGTCGAATTTTCCTAAACTCAGTTGGGCATATCATCCAGAGAAGCATGTTCAAACTATAGGAACCCCCACGGTCAAGCTACCCTTACTTTATTAAGTTTTAAGTTTGCTTTTGAATTTTGATCAACTTAAGCCGAAGTAAGTCAAGATCGAGTGCTATTTCTTAATCATCGTTTAGCCGTACTTTTACCCAGCTTTTATTTCAACTTAGCAGACAAAACCTTCCAAAAAATTATTAAGATAAAATAATACTAATTCGTTTGAGTATAAGTAATCAATGGTTCTCGAATTTTAATACGACACTTGTGTTCCTATACTACAGTTCGATAGGTATACTTGCCTTCTCGAATTGCTAGTTCGGATTTTATTTCGTGCAAGCGGAATTTTAATCATCAAGTTTTTGGCGCCGTTGCCGGGGACTCGCATTTTGTTGATATTTTGAAAGAACGAATCTATTACTTTTATCACCTCTTTTTTCTCTCCTCTTTCTTGAAAAACAAAATTAATTCAAAAAAAAAGAGTGACCTTTTCTTTTTCGAATTTCTCAATCTTATTTTCCCTTCTCTCTTTCTAGTTAATGACCCGAGCGAATCCGTCAGAACTTGTAGACTTGGACCAAGAACTTGAGCGTACTCTTCGGAGAAAATCGCAAGTTCAAGATCCTACATTCCAAGAACTGGCTGAGGATTCGGAGTCGGTTGTTAATATGGGCGAACCTAACCAAAATGAAGTCCCCAACATGGTTGCGGCCCCTGAATGGACTATGTCCCATTATGCAAGGCCTAACCTGGAAGGGACGGAAACTAGTATAGTCCGCCCTGCCATAAATAATAATAATTTCGAACTAAAGCCAAGCATAATTCACATGGTGCAGCAATACGTGCAGTTCGACAGATTACAAGATGAAGATCCGAATGCACATATTGCTAGCTTCCTTGAAATCTGTGACACCTTCAAAATAAATGGTGTTACGGATGATGCAATTAGGCTAAGACTCTTCCCATTTTCTTTAAGAACAAAGGCTAAGCAGTGGTTGTCAACTCTACCTAGAGGTTCTATCACCACTTGGGCCCAGTTAACTGAAAAATTTCTAACTAAGTATTTTCCACCTGCGAAAACTGCTAAGCTTAGAAATGATATATCTTCTTTTTGCCAAATAGATTCTGAAACGCTATATGATACCTGGGAAAGGTATAAAGAATTCTTAAGACGTTGCCCTCATCACGCTCTGCCTGTATGGTTACAAGTGCAGACATTTTATAACGGGCTAAATCAACATACTAAGCAAATGATAGACGCCGCTTCCGGTGGTACCTTAAATAACAAAACCCCGGAAGCCGCTCTTGAACTATTTGAGGATATGGCCATGAACACCTATCAGTGGAATGTGCCAAGATCCCGCCCAAGCAAACCTGCAGGTATGTACGAAGTGGATAACGTCTCCCAGCTGGCACTACAAGTGGAAATGCTTAGCAAAAAGATATCTGTAATGAATGCTCCTTCCGCACCTCAGGTTTGGGAATTCGCAAAAGCCACCTCCGAACAAGCTGATTACGTAGGCAATAGAAATGCTTATAATAATTATTCTGCTTCTAATTTTCATGCACCTGGTTTTCAATTACCAAATAATTATAATCCTACGCTGCGTAATCACCCGAACTTTTCTTGGAGTAATCCTGCAAACACAACTCGCCCGCCTCTACAAAATGAATTTACACCACCTCCACCCCCTGTTAACTTTCAAAAAACTCCATCTTTGGAGGAGATGTTTTCAAAATATATAAGTACGAACGAAGCAACCGTCTGGAACTTAGCCGGATCCGTTAAAAATCTAGAAAACCAAATCGGGAAGCTCGCCAAAATAATATCCGAGCGACCGCCCGGGACTCTTCCCGCTAACTCCGAGCCCAACCCGAAAGAGCAAGCGAAAGCTGTAACTCTTCGGAGTGGGAAGGAAGTATCCGGTCCGGTTAGCGAAGAGCCCGAGGCAAGATCCGCCCCTATTTTAAAAACACCACTCACTCAAACAGATTTTATCACTCCACCTCATATTTTCAAAAACAACCCCGCCCCGCCTTATCCTTCTCAACTCAACAAGGAAAAATTAGATGATCAATATCATCGCTTCCTGGAAATGTTTAAGCAAATACACATCAATTTGCCCTTCCATGAAGCGATATCACAAATGCCCAAGTACGCTAAGTACCTGAAGGATCTTCTAACTAATAAGAAAAAGCTAGAAAATCTATCGCACGTAACTTTAAATGCTGAGTGTTCCGCCGTCCTAACAAATAAATTACCGAAAAAGGCTAACGATCCGGGTAGTTTTTCTATCCCGTGCCTCTTTGGTGATCTATTTGTAAAGAACGCATTGGCCGACTTAGGAGCAAGCATCAACTTAATGCCATTCTCCTTGTTTAAGAAGTTAGGAGTGGGCACCCTTAGCCCCACACGTATGAGTATACAACTAGCAGATAGGACGATAAAATATCCGCTGGGAATTGTGGAGGACGTGCTCGTAAAAGTAGACAAATTCATCTTCCCGGTGGATTTTGTCATTTTGGACATTGAAGAGGATGTCGAGGTTCCCCTAATCCTTGGCCGCCCCTTCCTTGCCACCTCCCGTGCTATCATTGATGTGAGTAATGGTAAGCTATTCCTCCGAGTTGGAGATGATGAAGTAACCTTCTCCATAACACCCTCTATGAAAAATACCCTAGAAAATGACGATTCGTGTTTTTTCTTAGATGTGTTAAGTGAAGACCCTTCTTTTTGTATTTCTGAAAATGGTTCTTCTTCTTTTTGTTCATCTTCAAACACCTCCACTGAAATATTACAAGAAATGAAAATGGTCATTGCTCCCGCCCCCTCAAATTTTCAAATTAAATCAAAAATATTTGAAGAAATTACTTTTGAAAAAGAAAAGTCTTTCAAATCTTCATACGAGGAACCTCTCACATTAGAACTTAAAGAACTACCCAATCATTTAAAATATGAATTTTTAGAAAAAGACTCTAAGTTACCAGTAATAGTGTCAGCCCATTTAAGTGGATCTGAAAATGCCAAATTACTAAAAGTTTTACAAAAGCACCGCCAAGCAATTGCTTGGCAGATTTCTGATATTAAGGGCATAAGTCCATCTTTCTGCATGCACAAAATTCTAATGGAAGATAATTCACATAATTCTATTCAACCTCAACGCCGATTAAACCCAAACATGAAAGAAGTAGTAAAGGATGAGGTCGTGAAATTATTAGACGCAGGAATTATCTATCCAATTTCAGATAGCAAATGGGTAAGCCCCGTTCAAGTAGTTCCTAAAAAGGGAGGTATCATGGTAGTGCTAAATGATAATAATGACTTAATCCCAACACGGACGGTGACTGGGTGGCGTATGTGTATTGATTATCGCAAATTGAACGACGCCACCCGCAAGGACCATTTCCCCTTGCCATTCATCGATCAAATCTTAGAACGATTATCCGGCCATAGCTTTTATTGTTTTCTCGATGGTCTCTCGGGCTACTTCCAAATTCCCATCTCGCCCGAGGACCAGGAGAAAACGACGTTTACTTGTCCTTTCGGCACCTTCGCCTACCGAAGAATGCCGTTTGGCTTATGTAATGCGCCGGCAACATTTCAACGGTGTATGTTGGCCATTTTCGACAAGTACGTAGAAAGTATTATGGAGGTATTTATGGATGACTTTTCCGTGTTTGGTGATTCCTTCGATTTTTTTTTAGAAAATTTAGAAAAAGTGTTAGAACGGTGTGAGGAGACCAATCTCGCCCTGAACTGGGAAAAATGCCATTTCATGGTACGGGAGGGATTGGTTTTAGGTCATAAGATATCAGCAAGAGGAATTGAGGTCGATGAAGCAAAAATAAAAGTGATCAAAAAACTGCCACCGCCAACCAACGTTAAGGCCATAAGAAGCTTTCTAGGACATGCCGGTTTTTACCGGCGATTTATAAAAGATTTTTCAAAAATTACCAAACCCCTCACTCATCTTTTAGAAAAAAACACTCCATTTATTTTTGATGATACCTGCTTATCTGCTTTTCAATTAATCAAAAATAAGCTAATAAATGCGCCAATTATGATAGCTCCAATCTGGGACCTTCCATTCGAAATCATGTGCGATGCAAGTAGCTTTGCGGTGTGTCACAACCCGCATTTTCCCCGAATTTAAGAATATCAGAGTATGAGAAAATGCACGTCGTGATGCCACGTCATGCAGGAGACAACTGCAGACGCTCAGGCGGGAACCTATTACTTATTAAAATAAACCATGTTTTCATGATAATTCGTCATTTGAAATCATTTATAGGGTTTGAGGTAAGAACTGTGTCTCTCAGTTCGTGGATCAACTAGTCCACCGAGAAAGTATATTTAATTGCAGCGGAAAGTACTTGATTTAGTTCACTTAAAATCCTTAAATGTATGCAATGTCAGGATATAAGTCAATGATATGCACATGACTAGGCGTATTATAAGTATAGAAAATGCTTTTAGGCGACTTTAAAAATAAGATTTTCAGTTCAAAAGAATGCAATGAGGATGAAGGAAAAGCCATTTATAACTATAGTGCACCTAACATAAATTCTTCCCAGAGAGTAAGATAACATAGGATCTAAAAGTAGTGGCATAATCTGGCAAATAAACTATAAAGTATAAAAAGGGGCACAATGGGCGTCAACAACATGACACTAACCCATTGGCACCAACTAGTATGTCTGAGCACAAGAAGTAACTAAAAACAACTACCTCGCAACAGCGGGGTGAACAGCTACAGAGACTCTGAACTTCAGGCTACACCACTAGCCGCTACGGCTCTGAACCTGAGGCATTCAATAAAACGAAGAACGCCTCAGAAAGGGATTACAAGTGGCAGAAAACTAGCAGAAAATCAAGCAAGGCATAAGGGGTACCAACCCAAGCCAAATTTACCGAAAGAGAGCTCTGAACAAAGAACCAACAAGCATCAAGTGCACTAAATATCAAAAGAGAAACAACACGTTCATTTATTTAGTTTTATCAATTATAGAGACTGATCAGCTCAAATTATACGGGAGCAGTTAACTACCTCCGCTACCCAAAGCCCAAAACCAGGTGGGGGTACCACTAGACCCAACCACCCAGACACGACTACCGTGCAAGGCTGTAACATTTTCCCCCACTGTCCCCCAGACACAACTACTGTGTAAGGCTAAAGACAGTAGTTCTTATTACTTAAATTTTAATTAAACACGGGATGCTGCCCGAAAGGATAATCACTGGAAGGCCCTAAGAAATAGGGTCAAGATGAAGTACACATCGATCAATATGAATCATAAGAGTGACTCAAATGTTAACGGACCACAACGAGTAAAAAGTGGTTCAAACGAGAGGGATTCGAGATCAGGAGCGCCGAAGGGTCACTGGCAATCATCTAAGTACACCCGATGGGACACGAGATTCAAACACAGAAAAAAAAACTCAACGAAATCACATGCGTTCTGGGCGGGGTTCCAAAGGGGCCGCGCCCCTGGCTGGGTCTTAGGGGCAGAGCCCCTAACGGGGTCCAAGGGGCAGCGCCCCTGGCGGTGGTCTCGAGACATCAGAAGGAATTCTCGAGACATCAAGGAATTCTCGAGACAAAGCAAGGGATTTCTCGAGACATCAAGGAATTCTCGAGACAAAGCAAGGGATTTCTCGAGACATCAAGGAATTCTCGAGACAAAGCAAGGGATTTCTCGAGACATCAAGGAATTCTCGAGACAAAGCAAGGGATTTCTCGAGACATCAAGGAATTCTCGAGACAAAGCAAGGGATTTCTCGAGATATGGAAAGGATTTCTCGAGACAAGACAGGCAATTTCTTGAGTAATAAGCAGTTTCTCGAGACATAAGGTAGGTGATTTCTCGAGGCAAGCCGGGATCTCTCGAGATTTATACATTTTTCGAGTATTGGCCAAAAATTCTGGGCTTCAACTAATTTTTCTAGAGGGAAAAAAAAATGTGGACATTTAGGGTGATCTCAAAAGAGAGTTCAAGAGTTTGAAATAGCCAACAACACTCCAAGATCAAGAGTTAATATGATGCAATACAACCGTAAGCAAGAAACAACACTCCAAACACAAAGAGAAGGAGAAAGAAAAATGCCACTTGCCTTAACCTTGCAAACTCGAAGATCTCCGCTCCGAAAGCTATGGATCGGCTAGGGAAACACACGAGCACAGATTCCTGAAACTTTTCGGGTCGAAAGAAGGGGTTAGGTCACTATCCTAACTCCAAAAATTCCATAAAACGGGCAAAGCTTACCGCTAGAACGAAGATCTCGCCGAGAGCTTTCCAAATCTTCTCTCCAAACGCGATTCCGACTACTACGGCCCTAGAAATTGCCGATCGAATGCTCCTCGAAGCTCCGCACTCGCCCTTTCGCTCGGCGGCTGATTTGATCGAGAGAGGAAGAAGATGAATAGGGAAAGGGATTTTAGGCTTTATATAAGACCTGATTAATTAATTAATTAATTAATTAATTCCCCAATTTACTTAAACCGCGAGGGAAACTAGATCACCTCAGATTTCTACGAAATTCGCACCTTAACTGAAACACGGCGCTACGAATCCAACGGCGAAGTCAGAATTCAATTCCGACGGGCCAAACTCGGGCTAAAGCCTCCCGAAGCTAAAATCTTGAAATCCACCCAAAATCTTTACCTTAACTCGAAACGATGCGAAAACTCGCACGCTCGATCTACAAGACATACTTTAACTAAGCTAAGGCTCAACACACTACTAGACGAGCTGACATAACGCCCTTACGCCAAAATTACATCACAGAGGGTACGTAAAATAATTAACGAAAATCAGGGGCGTTACACGGTGGGAGCCGTTTTAGGACAACGTATATCTAAAAACTTCCACCCTATTTTCTACGCAAGTAAAACACTTACATCCGCGCAAGCGAACTATACCACAACGGAGAAAGAATTATTAGCAGTTATTTTTGCATTCGACAAATTTCGACCTTATATTACGCTTTCAAAAATTATTGTTTTTACGGACCACTCGGCCCTCAAATATTTACTTTCTAAACCGGATGCCAAACCACGCTTACTCCGCTGGGTCTTACTCCTCCAGGAGTTTGACTTGGAAATCCGAGATAAAAAGGGGGCTGAGAATTTGGCCGCAGACCATCTTTCACGATTAGATAACCCGTTTATTGAAGATTTAAATGAACAAACTTTTAATGATTATTTTCCCGACGAGAAGTTATTATCAGTCAACACTACTCCTTATCCTTGGTTTGCAAACTTCGCCAACTACTTAGTAGCTCGAGTCCTCCCAAAAGAATTTTCCTATCAGCAAAAGAAGAAATTCTTCTCTGACCTGAAGAATTATTTTTGGGAAGACCCATATCTGTTTCGAGTTTGTGCAGACCAAGTAGTAAGGAGATGTGTTTCTTTCGAAGAAGGACAAAATATTTTCAAACACTTACACGAAGGACCGACTGGTGGGCACTATCAAGCCAATCGGACCGCTCACAAAGTGCTAAGTGCAGGCTTTTATTGGCCTAGCCTTTTTAAAGATGCCCAATCTTTTGTGAGACGGTGTGATAGCTGCCAATGGGCCGGAAATATCTCAAATAAAAATGAAATGTTGCAAAATTATTTCCTCGAGTGCGAAGTTTTCGACCTTTGGGGAATTGATTTTGTAGGTCCTCTTCCTTCTAGCCATGGTAATAAATACATTTTAGTTGCGGTAGACTACGTGTCTCGATGGGCAGAGGCCCAAGCTCTTCCTACCAATGACTCCCGAGTCATTATTATTTTCTTAAAAAAATTATTTTCTCGATTCGGTACTCCTAGGGCCATCGTTAGCGACAGGGGTTTGCACTTTTGTAATGCACAATTTGCAAAAACACTTTTAAAATATGGCGTTACACATAAGCTTTCAACTGCTTACCACCCCCAAACTAATGGCCAGGTCGAGGTAGTGAATAGAGAAATCAAACGTATTTTAGAAAAAACTGTTTTCACCTCACGTAAGGACTGGTCACATAAACTAGACGATGCTCTATGGGCTTACCGAACAGCGTACAAGACCGCCATCGGTTGTACACCGTATCGGTTAGTATATGGGAAATTGTGTCATTTACCGGTCGAATTAGAACATCGTGCTTTCTGGGCCCTTAAATTTTTAAATTTTGATCCCCACTCCACCGCCGATCTTCAAAAATTCCAACTCAACAAACTCGATGAGTGGCGCTCCAATGCGTATGAAAATAATAAATTATATAAGGAACGAATGAAATGCTTTCACGATAAAAATTTAAGGCACCCGAAAACATTTAAACCAGGCGACCAAGTATTACTTTATAATTCTCGGCTACGTTTATTTCCTGGAAAGTTAAAATCTAGATGGTCAGGTCCTTTTAATGTAAAGGAAGCTTATCCGTATGGAACTGTTTTGATATCACACCCAGATAAGGGTGATTTCAAGGTTAATGGGCATCGTCTAAAACTTTATTTTTCTGGTGACAATGTTGACATGGACAGTGAAAAACTTCTTTTGTCTGGACTGTAATAATTTGGATTAACTTTTGAACTCTATTCTTTTAGTCGAGCTCAAACGACATTAAACAGAGGGCGCTCTTGGGAGGCAACCCAAGGCTTTTAAAATTTGTTGTTTTAAATTTTCTTTGGCCCTGGGTGGCTCCGATACTCTCAACTTCGGCGATCACCTGCTTCAACATTGCTGGTTTCAAGAAAAATTCAAGATGATATTTCATGGAGATTCAAAGCGCCAACAAGGGGGAGCGGCATCACACATCCTTTCAAGCCCATAAATCCAGGGAAGTGCCTGTTTCAGTTTTAATTTCTTTTCTTAGTTACCCCTTCCTTCACTCTCCTTTTCCATTGAGGACAATGTCTATCGTAAGCTTGGGGGAGAATGTCTTCTTTTCTTTTGTTTTAGTAGTCTAAATTAGATTTTGGTAAAATCAATAGTACCCCTTGCTTTATGTTTTGTTTTTCCCAAAATATTTTATATAGCCTTAGTTAATTTCAAAATTTCTAATCCTACTTTTAATTATGTTTCACAAGTAAATTGTTGACTCATGTAGTGTTCTAATTCTAGGTAGCATGTTAATCTGAAAAGTTTTTTCTAAAATCTTGTACTTTCCTTATCGTTTTCTCTTTTATCTTCTTTACTTTCGTAAAAATTCTTCATCCACTATTTTCCTCTTCATTTTTAGATATATTTTGCAGGGTTAACTTTTGATTTATGTAGTAAATGTGAATAATCCTAGACGCTTATTATTCTTATTTTCAGGATAAGTTCATTAGTCTTTATTTAATATCTAGGGCTTACTTTTTGAAATCCTTCAAAACTCATGCTTTAAATAAATTTAGAGAGCAATGAAAATGATTTAGGCCATTTTTTTTAAGTTTGAGCCTTCATGCCAACCCTTAAAAAGAAACCCTTTGTTAACCTCTTTTGAGCCTTTTCCCATGTTTTATTGTCACCTCCACTTATCAAATTTTTCACCAAAGCCAAAATTTCCAAACCTATTTGAATCACACTAACACTTTGAGTTTTATTTAAATTTCTAAAAGAGTGTGATTGGTTTATTGCATAGAGAGCTTCAAAGAAAAGAATTTGCTCAAAAAGGAGATATTTTAAGCATATTTGTATTAGTTATCTTTGCCAAAATTTCAAAATAAAAAAAATGACTATGAAAGAGAAAGAAAGAAAATATGCTATATGCTTATAATGAAGGATTGCCTCTTATCATTCATATCGAAAATTTTATAAAACTCATGTTTATGGTTTAGTGTGATTATAGCAATCACTTTTATCTTCGATTTCCATTCCAAATCATATGCCTAAACCAAACATTTCGGTCCTAATAAAGTCCTCTTGATTCATGCTCCTAAATTTGCTTTAGCTAAGTAAAGAAGAAAAGTAGAATAGTTAAGTCTTGGGTATGAATTTAGATCCTTGTTCTTAGAATGATATAATTATAATTTGTCTATTAGGGTTTAGTAACAATTCAATGCACTATCTCACTTGTTACTTTGCTCAATTTTATTTTAAAACTTTTTAGTTAAAATTTTGGATGATTAATTTTTGTTAGTAAAGGGTATAAAAATTAAGCTTAAATAAAGTACTTATTTTAGGTTTCCTTTTCACTATTCTCCCTACTTGGAATTTCGCAAGGTACTCGTGTTTAGCAAAATTAAATCTTTTTGATTAGTCATTTTGTTTTATTAGCTAAAGCATATTTCTTTGCTTGGGGACAAGCAAAGTGTAAGCTTGGGGGAATTTGATAATGCTAAATCTAGTTAGTTTAATTAGGTTATTTTTAGGTTTTTTACTCTTACTTTTTTCTTATTGTTGTTTACCTAAATGCAATTTTCGTTCTTTTTCCTATTTTTAGTGCTAACTTAAGTTTTCTGAATTTTCAGGTCAAAAATGCAAAATTTCCTAAGTCACGCCCTAGGTCACGCCCGTGACCTAGGGCGTGTAAGTTGCTGTTTCCAGTTAAGCTGCTGCCACCATAATTCAGAAGATCTGATCAGACACGCCCAAAGTACACGGCCGTGACACACAAGTCACGCCCGTGACACGCAAGCCACGCCCGTGACCAGCCCGTGAACAGCTCAGATTCGACCAGCTGACCACCGAATTGGTCACGCCACTGTTACACGGGCGTGCTTCCAGTCACGCCCGTGACTGCCACGTCAGCCAGCCGCCAGCGCCCATGATCGCCGCCAGCGCCCATGATCGCCGCCAGCGCCCATGACCGGACTAACCACCGAAATGGTCACGCCCTCAGTCACGGGCGTGACCTAGGGCGTGACCCATCAAATCGCGTCAGAATTGTGCGCCGAACCTGATCCAAGCCGCAGAATTGATTAAACAATGTCACGCCCCTAGTCACGGGCGTGACTGAGGGCGTGACCGAGGCAGAAAAATTTCTATAAATTAAAATGACCTCCAAGCTTTCCCCATTCAATTTATGGAGAGAGAACTAGTGCTACTACTCTATTTTCAGTAATTTTCATGTCATTTTATTCTCTTTCTCTCTCTCTCTCTCTTATTTCAATGCATTTCCTTTTCTAGTTTTCATATGAATGTTGTAATGCCTTTGTAATTTCTTTCATAGTGTATTACTAATGTTTAGTAGGCTTTCCATGCAAATGTAATCTCAGTTGAACTTTTGTTTAATAAAAATTGTATGTTTTTGTTCTCTTAAAATCTTCATCATTTCTCTCTCCTACCCCTCCACCATGAGTAACTAAATCCTCATAGTACTCGATCTTGATGATCTGAGGATGAGTTGATCAAGTTATGATCCTTTAGTCTTCTTTCACTTTCTAAAGTGTTGGGCCTTAGATTTACTCTTAATTAAAATTTAGTGGAGCTATATTATCGATATATAATCCCCACCTTTGCTTTCATTCTTGGCTAGCCGAGAGGCTGATAGTCTGAAGTGAGCACTTAAGAGTAAAGAGAGTTACACACGTTTCTCGAGAGAGAATGACGTAAATCTCCTGGATTGGAGTCAAACCCAATAGAGGGGTTCACCACTTAAAGCGAGTTTTAGGTATTCGAATACGGGACGAGAGTTCGGTCGAATTTTCCTAAACTCAGTTGGGCATATCTTCGAGAGGAGCATGTTCAAACTATAGGAACCCCCACGGTCAAGCTACCCTTACTTTATTAAGTTTTAAGTTTGCTTTTGAATTTTGATCAACTTAAGCCGAAGTAAGTCAAGATCAAGTGCTATTTCTTAATCATCGTTTAGCCGTACTTTTACCCAGCTTTTATTTCAACTTAGCAGACAAAACCTTCCAAAAAATTATTAAGATAAAATAATAGTAATTCGTTTGAGTATAAGTAATCAAAGGTTCTCGGATTTTAATACGACACTTGTGTTCCTATACTACAGTTCGATAGGTATACTTGCCTTCTCGAATTGCTAGTTCGGATTTTATTTCGTGCAAGCGGAATTTTAATCATCAATATAGGAGAGGGTCAAGCTTGGAGTTGCTTGGATATATGGATGCTGATTACGGGGGAGACGTTGATGATCAGAGATCAACGTCTGGTTTTGTCTTTATGACGGGCCCCACAGCTATTTCTAGTTGCAGCAAAAAGCAGGACTCAGTGTCTGTATCTACCACAGAAGCGAAATACAAGGCTTCGGCCTTGGCATCTCAGGAAGCCGTTTGGCTCAGGAGGTTGGTAGAGGACGTTCATGAGGAGGTTCGAGGTCCCACTATGCTACGCGGGGACAATGAGAGTGCTCTCAAGCTGGTTAATAATCTAGTCTGTCACGCGAGGACCAAGCATATTGAGATTGAACACCATTTCATTCGTGAAAAGGTGTTGGGAGGATCTCTTATGGTTGAGCATGTTCGGAGTGCGGACAATGTTGCATACATCTTCACAAAGCCGCTGCCCGCTGGCGAAGGGACCATTTACTCGGTTGCGGAGTTTACTCGGGATAGTTTCCACTTCCCACTTCAAGGGGGAGTGTTGAAATTATTGAAGTGAAGTGGAGGTGACCGGGCGGTCTGATTTTGGGTGACCGCAGAGACCGCGCGGTCTGTGTCAGTGATCTGCCGGTCTAGCTCTGCTGGTCTATTCTGGCGGTCTGCTGGTTTGTTCCTGGTTGTTGCGGTCTCTCTCTGGGTTTATTCTACTTGGTCTGTCTTTCTTCTTTGTAGAAGACCGGGCGGTCTGTTCTTATGTAACCGCCTGACCGGGCGGCTTGTGCTGACGATCTGGCGACTTGTCTGAAGTCGGCCAGATGGTTCTTGGTTTGCTCCTTGTGATCTAAGAAAGGAGCGTTCTTGTGCCCGCGCGGTTTGTGCGCGGTCTCGTGTTCACTCGACTTGTGCGTGATCTGTCTGCTGATCTGTGGTCTTGGACGGAAGGTTGTACAAGCGGTCTGATCGTGCGGTCTTCCTTGTGAGACCGCTGGCGATCTGACGGGTGGTGATTGTATCCCTCCTGTGCGGTGATGACATCCGTCTACCCGCCTATAAATAGGGGTGCATGGCCCGTCATTCATAACGAGAACTGTAAGAACTGAGCCTGGGTTAATTCATGCGGTCTCAACTTTGAGGTCGGGCGGTCTCGGAAGCGAGTTGACCGTTTGTTGTGTTCGCAGGTTTGCGGTCAGCAGGTTGCGGTCTCCTTCCTTGGTGATTTCCAGCGGCTTGAATAAATAGTTCGGCAGCGGTCTATCTGCGAAATGGTTTATGGTGTTCTTGTGCTGTTCGCAGCGAGCTCAGCGATCAGGCGACCTTCAGCGGTTAGGCGATCTGAGTTGCGGTCTGGCGATAGCTGTTCTTCGTTCAATTCAATAAGCTCCAGTTCGTGCGGTCTGAGGTGGCAGTCTTGCAGTGCAGCCGGCCTGTCTGTTTTCTGTTCGCGCGGTCTCAGGTCAAGCCGGGCGATCTCTGGAGTCAAGCGGTCTATGCGGTCTCTGCTTGTCAAGCCGCCAGTTTTGCTTTTTGTGTTTTGTTCTTCTCTCCTTCGTGATTCTTATGAATCATGTCTCGCCATGTATACCTCGCACTGTAAATCAAGTTTGTGATTCAATAAAGTCTTTTGTGTTGTTGTGTGGCATTGTGGTTGTTTGGCTATAACTCAGTTGATGCAAATCCTGCTTACTCCTAAACGATTCAAATTCAAAATTTTAACAAAAATTGGTTGAAGATCACACCAAAATGGGCAATCCAAGAGGGCTGATTAATGAGGGGGTAAGCATCTATTTATAGAGAAATCTTAGCTTGTTGGAGAAGCTAGGTGTGCGGATAGAGGTTTCTAGAAGGTGATGGGCTGGAGGAGCCAATTTTGACTTGAGAGCTATGGGGTGCGGATAGAAGATATCAGCTGGCGGGTGACTGGTAGCTGGCTGGAAGGTGCTGGAAGGAGGTGCGAGCTGGCGGGCTGGAAGGCTTCTAGTCGATCGACGGGACATGAGGCCGATCGATGGGATGGCAGCTCGATCGACAGGAAGGAGGGCTCTGGAAGATCGAAAGGACAGCTGCTCTGGAAATCGATGAGAAGCTGGCTCGATCGACAAGAAGGCGACTCGATCGACGGGAAGGTAGATTATATCTTGGCAAAACTTGAAAGGGCTGGTTTCGATCCTGCGACCTCAAGGGAGGCTAGCTAGACCAAGTCCACTAAGCCAAGCGAGCTTCTCTGTTTGAACACCGAAACATATATATATATATATATATATATATATTATAATATGGTAAAATAATAAGTATTATAAAGACGGGAAGGGAAAATCGACATCCCGTCCCGTCGGTCGACAGGAAGGGATGTCGATCGGGACTTAGGCTAGCGAGAAGCTGATCGACGGGAAGGGCTTAAAGAAAAATCGACTGGATGGGTTGTCTAAGGAAAAATCAACTTCTCGTTCAGTCGATCGACGGGAAGCTGAGTTATTACTTAATTTTTTATTTTACATATATAAATATAGTTTTTATTTAATAAGTATTTACATATATATTTATAAATACTTTACAAATACATATATTTGCATATATTTTTACAAATTTAATTAAACATTTACATACTATATAGTTTCATATATTTATATATATATATACTTAAATAGTTTCTTTTTACATAAAAATATGTAAATATAAATATAAGTTAAAACAAATCATTTATTCAATCATTTATAAGATATATTACAAATTTTTAATAATATTATACAAAAAATTATATAGAAAATAGGTATATTTTTCTATTCATCAAATACCCCCATACATAAGCTTTTGCTATTCCAGAGCAAAAGTAAGGGATACCCATAAGACATTAATAAAATATCTAATTTACTAAAATTTTATTTAATCAAAAAGTAAGTTTGAAATACATTTTAGGGAATTAAAAAGGTAAGTCCTATATTATGATAATGATTTAAAAAGAGCGAAAATGTTTTAGCCAACAAGACTTTTAAAGTTAGCTAAATAGCGACCTAAATGATTGTAATTACTAGCACCATGATTAGAATAGAATTATAAAAACTTTAACTTCTTAAAGAAATTTTTAAGAATAAATAAAAACCTACTAATTATGCTCTCCCAAAATTTTTAATTTATATCTAGGTTTCAATTTTATTGGCTAAGGGGTAGGGGAAAATGAAAGTGCACAGTTAACCTCACTAGAATTCTCTAGAGGGGGGGGGGGGTGAATAGAGATTTAAAATATTTTGTGCAAAGTTAATATATATATATGTGTATGATCACAGATTAGAGCTTCCCACACACACCAACAAGAATTAAACAGATAAAGAAAGTAAACGCAAGAAAAGAAATCACAGCACAACACAAGAAAATATAGTGGTTCCCCAAACTTTGGGTAGTCCACTCTTCTACCCCCTTGGTAGGAATTCACTATCTTGCACTGAGTCTTTTGATAAGGAGACTCTTAGAACCACCCTGAGTCTTTTGACAAGGAGACTCTTAGAACCAACTGAGTCTTTTGAAAAGGAGACTCTTAGAACCAGTACAACTGAATTTTTTGAAGAGTGATTCTAAAAACTCTTTTACAGTATGTGGGTATGAAAATGAGAATAGGAAAAAAGAAGTATTTAAGACAAAAATGAATCTTCTTCCTAGCAAGAAGATTGGAAGCACAAGAGGTAGTGAATTAAATCTCCCTTCTATAGTGAGAAGGAGATTGTAATCTTTTCAGAATTTTGCAGCAGTATGGCTTCAGAAGCAGAAGAAGAAGAAGACAGCTTGATGGTTGCTGCAGAACAATTTCACTATTCTCTCTTTTTCACTTTTTGGGAGCTTTTCCTCTTTTTCAATGTGTATATGGTGGATCACTTGTTTTTCTTTCTCTGCCGACCTCCTTAGTTATTTATAGCTCTGTTCATTAAAATAACACTATAGGAGAGTAATCAATTAGCAGGTAGAGTATTAGAAAGAAAGAGAAATTTCCATAACAGTTATATCCATAGAAGGAAATTATTCAATCTGATTTCAAATAATGTCCATAAAGGAATTACTCAATTTAGCCAAGAATCTATTAGAAGAAAGAATGATTCAGAACGGCTATAAAGAATAAATTGATTCCATATAAATCAGATCTATAAAAGAAGGAAAGAGATCTGGCGATTTTTGAATTAATCATATAAATTGACGTGCGTCGATTACTATTCGACGTAGGCGTCGAATTCATCCTGGCAGAGCGTCGAGAGGAGAATAAGGAAAGTGCGTTGACTAGGGTGCGTCGACTTCTCAAGATACGTCGACTAGAAGTCAGAGCTACGTCGACATAGGATACGTCGAATTCTGCTTGGAGCTACTTCGACTCATTCTGAAAGGAACGTCGATACAACTTTGACGTTGCGTCGAATACTATTCGACGCATATTGACCTAACCTTGATTTTCCTTTCTTAGAATTCATATTTAACTCTTTTTCAGGGGTTAAGAGAAATCATTTTCCCAACAATCTGCCCCTATTTGTCTTAACCCTATTTAGAGAGAAATTGTATTTAGCATATAATTAACATAGCAAAGCATTTGTACAGATAATGAAGATTTCACACAATCAGAAGCAAACTTCATGTTCAGACCAATCATAAAGTATATGAAGCATTGTTTTCAAGTATTATTCAGGAGGGGTAGGAGGAGTCTTTCTTTTTCTCTTGAATACTATTGTGGATTGCTCTTTCCCAGTAGCAGGTGACTCCCTCAGCTCCCCCTGGGTCTCATCCATTTGCTCCCCATGAGTCTCAGCTCCCCCTGCCCCTGACTCCTGAGCCCCTTCTTCAGCCATCACAGCATCTGGCTCTTTCTCTTTTCCAGCATCAGCTTCATTTCCTTTTTCAGTTCCAGCAGCTGGTTCATTTTCTTCTTTATTTATAGCAGTATTCAGCTCTTTCTCACCTTCTTCCTTTTCATCCTCATTTTCTGCTCTGCTTCCCTCCCATTGTAGTAGTGCCACTTGATTTGCAGCATCTCTTGCTATGTTGAGTACCTCTATTGTTTGTTCATCATTGTGTAGCTCAGGTACTATCTCATTTCCAATTGTCTTGAGCAGTGCAAGACTGTCAGATTTTGAAGAAGGAGGGGATTTGTGTGAGGGAGATTTAAGATTGGAGGGCTGCTCTTCATCTAGCTTCTCCCCCTTCTTGACCTTCTTGGCCAAGGAGGTTAAGAAAGACTTGGTAACTCTTGAGGAAGAGAGAGAGTTCTTCAGACTTTGCGCATTGGCACTGACCTCATCTATTTGGGTGTGCATGTGAGGGATTGAGGAATGAATCTGGGAGCAGTGCTCATCCAACATTGCTTGGAATGTTTGAGCTGCTGATGCAATGCACTGAGTGAGGAGAGTTTCAGTGGATGCAGATGGTTCATGTTGTGGTTGGGGATGAGGAGAGAGTGGTGAAGGTGGTGATGAGGCTGGAGAGAAGTTAGTTGATACATGAGGTATGGGTGATAAAGGAGGTGGAGAGGATGAGAAAGTCAGAGGAGGAGGAGGTGGAGAAACTGTTGTTTGAGGAGCAGGTGTTTGAGAAGAGGTAGGTAGAGTAGGAGTTGTGAGGGTGGTAGAGACTATTTGAGTGGATGATGGTGATAGTGAAGAATTGTCTCTTTGAGGAGAAGGAGGAGGAGATGGATGAGCAGGAGAGTTAGGAGGAGAGGGATTCCTTTCAGGAATGGAACCAGGCTTGGGGATTTGCCTAGTCCATTTGGAGAAGAGGGCAATGGACATCCTCTTTCCAGGAGGGATAGGAATTCCTTTTGACCTACAGAGGTTAGGGAAGGAGTGGAGGAGTACTTGACTCATAATCCTCATGTAGGCATTCTCTTTGTGAGAATATCTAGAGCCTATCATCTTGAGCAGACAGCTGGCCCAGTCTATTTTCTTCTTCAATACAAGAGCCCCCATGATGTTCAGTTGCTGCTTAGGCACTGCATCATGGGTAGATATCTTACATAGTAGTATCTTTCCTACTATATCTGCTAGTAGTCTATACTCCTCAGAAAAGTCTATTTTCTTTAGATGGGTTGGTTTATCCCTTGAAAACTTCATGATGGTTAGCAGATGCTTGATTTCATCAGGTGTGAGGTCTATTGATTCATCACCTAATAAAGAGATGATGAAGACTTATGAGGTTACTCTTTAGAAATTGATTTCCTTTCCCTATTTTAGTTGAACAAAGATTATATTAGGATATACCTGATGGAAGATCAAAGGTGGTCCTAATATGTTCTGCAGAGATTGAGACTGGTGTCTCATAGATTGTTCCCTAGATTTCTCCTTGTTCAGATATTTGAACATGAGTTATCAGCTCTGTGAGCTCTGTTTCCAGGAGCTTGCATCTTGTTGAGATGAGTTTGTCCAATCCGGATTCAGTGAAGAGAGCTTTGATGTTCTTATAGTTCTCTGCTGCTGCTTGGAAGGATTCGAGGTCGATATCGAACCCAGATTTTATCTTGGGAGCCATTGTAGATCAGTGAGAGAGGGAAAAGGAATCGGCTGGACAGAGGAGCAAGAAGGATAAAGGATGCAGAGTAGTGAAGGTTTCTAACTGAAGAGTCTTTTTAAGTCAGGTGAAGCGTCGAAACGGGACTCAATTCGAGGCATATTCGGTCGAAACGAGACTCAATTCGAGGCATATTCGGTACATCAGTGGATGTGACCGAAAATATTTAGCATTGCCGCTCGTTTTTATGGAGTCGACATTGCGTCGAGTGGAATTCGACGTAAGCGTCGATACAGACCGCGTTAAGATGTTAGGGTTTCGTATCGATGTATGCGTCGATTTCACTTTTTGAGTTGAGTCATCGACGTTGCGTCGATTAGAAGTCGACGTGACTTTTGATTTTCCTGAAAAGTTCTAGGTGTTTTATTTCTTTTCATCTCTTCCTAGCCCTAAAGATTTCTAAGTCAGTCTTGGACAACTTTCTACAAATAGTTTGATTGATTGTGCCAACATTGTTTGGCAAGGTGTCCAGGTTTATTACATATATAGCATTTGATTATCTTAGTATTGTGAGAATTTGAGTTTAGAGAGGTATGGAAGTGTTGTTTAGAATGGAAGGTTTGATTAAGATGGGAATTTTGGTTAAGATAAACATTTTGGTTAGGATAGAGGTGTTGATTTGGATAAAAATCATGATTGGGATGAATGGGTTCTGAATATGGGTTAGGATGAAAGGATTTTGGAGGAAAGGTATTTAAGTTGCTCTGAACTTTTGTGCGTCGATATCTATTCGACGCATGTTGATAGTCGCGTCGATTTGTATTCGGCGCTTTCTCCAGATGGCATCGATCTGATTTCAACGCATTGAGAAAGTTGCGTCGATTGGAAGTCGACGTGCTTTTGTTCAAGCGTCTAGAAGAGGTCGAGGCATCTGAGAGGTTGCGTTGAGTATAAGTCGACGCACTATCATTTATGCGTCGATATGAAGTCGACGCAATTGTATCTTCAATTTTCATTTTACTTTTTTCTGTTTTTACTCCTTTATGTGTTGTTTTTCTTGGATTAGTTGTTTCTTCAGATGAAGTTTGTGAGTCATCAGCTGAATAATATGATGTCTCATAAAATTCCTTTATTTCTTTGAAGGAGTTTTCTTCCTTATCTTGTGGGTCTTTTTCTTGGTTTGTCCATTTGACAGGTTTAGTGAATTTTACAGGGCTCATCCAAGCAGGTTTGTTGGATGGAATTAGGCTGATTAATGGATCAGCCCCTAGCCCAAGATTCTTGTGTCTTATTTTTTGTTTTTCTGTGATTTCCTTAAGAGTTTGGCTTCTCATTTTTATTGATTCTTCAAAGGCCTTTGCCTGGGATACCTTATCCTTAAGGAACTGATTTTCTATTTTAGCCTTTTCTACCTCCTTTTCTATGATGTTAGCCCTTAATTCATAATCTTTAGAGCATTTAACTTCTCTATTTCTCTGGTTTTTAGCTACATTGATTTGTTCTTTTAGATCTTTAATTTCTTGTGTTGCTTTTAGTTGATCTAGACACATTCCTATAAAATCATTTCTGAAGTTATCACTTTGAAAATCTATTTTATCAAACATGCTTACCTCATCCTTATCCTCAGATTCATCTATGAGAATAAGGCTATCTTCTTTTTCATCTTCAGAAGATATGCTTTCTTCTGATCCTGTCTCACTCCATGATTTAGCACTATCATTATTCTTTGATCCTTCAAGGGCCATCAAGCATAGATCTTCTTGCTTAGGTTCTTCATTGTCACTCTTGGAAGAGGAGCTGTCCTCAGAGTCTGTATCACTCCAGGCTTCTGCTATAAAGACTCTTTCTTTCTTCTTCCCCTTTTTCTTGAGATCTTTCTTTGTCTCAGCATTTTCTGGACATTCTGGGGCAATATGTCCAGGTTTCCTGCAGGAATAACAAATAATTTCTTTAGTAGGAGTTTTGTCATACCTTGGTTTTGACTCTTTCCTTCTTGATCCATCTGTCCTGACCCATTTCTTGAATTTTCTGGCCAAGAAACTGAATAGTTCTTCTTCAGTGATAGAGCCTCCTTCCTCTGTTGCTTTTAATGCTATGTTCCTGTCTTTTGAGGAGGTTGGGATGTTTTCTCTTCTCTTCTTCTCTTCTCTGGTTTTCAGCAGTTGCTCATAGGATCTGAGTTTTCCTAAGAGAGCATCTGTTGAAATTTCCCTTTGACCTCTTGTGTCTCTTATTGCCCATATCCTTGAGTCCCATGAGCTTGGGAGACTCATCAGCAATTTGTCATTGATCTCTGTAAGAGAGATTTCTCTATCCAAGTCCCTTAGTTGATTGATGATCAGACTAAATCTGTCATACATCTCAGAGATGCTTTCTTCATTCTTCTTTTGGAAGTTCTCATATTGAGAGATCAATAGGGCCTTCTTATCTTTTCTTTCATCAGCACTTCCTTCTACCATTTTTATGAGAGCCTCCCAAATTTCTTTGGCTGATTCACAATCAACCACCCTTTGAAAGATTTCATCAGAAAGGGTTGAGACCAGAATATTTACAGCCTTTGCATCACATGTTCCTGCCTTTTTCTCTTCAACTGTCCACTCAGCCTTTGGGACAAGTGTTTGAGTCATTTCACCACTTGAGTCTTTTCTATAAGGCTTGGGAGGACCTGTCAAGATAACATTAAATAAGTCTTCATAAATGGAATTCATATAAATCCTAATTCTTGTCTTCCAAACTGCAAACTTTTCATGATTGCACATTGGTGGTCTGGTGGAAGCATTATCTTTGATTTGTGCCATGTGAAAAATTATTGTTAGAGAAATATATATTTATAAATAAGAGGTAGGATCTTTTTGAACAAGGAGTTAACCTTTTTAGATGAACCTGGCTCTGATACCAATTGAAAGTGCACAGTTAACCTCACTAGAATTCTCTAGAGGGGGGGTGAATAGAGATTTAAAATATTTTGTGCAAAGTTAATATATATATATGTGTATGATCACAGATTAGAGCTTCCCACACACACCAACAAGAATTAAACAAATAAAGAAAGTAAATGCAAGAAAAGAAATCACAGCACAACACAAGAAAATATAGTGGTTCCCCAAACTTTGGGTAGTCCACTCTTCTACCCCCTTGGTAGGAATTCACTATCTTGCACTGAGTCTTTTGATAAGGAGACTCTTAGAACCACCCTGAGTCTTTTGACAAGGAGACTCTTAGAACCAACTGAGTCTTTTGAAAAGGAGACTCTTAGAACCAGTACAACTGAATTTTTTGAAGAGTGATTCTAAAAACTCTTTTACAGTATGTGAGTATGAAAATGAGAAAAGTAAAAAGAAGTATTTAAGACAAAAATGAATCTTCTTCCTAGCAAGAAGATTGGAAGCACAAGAGGTAGTGAATTAAATCTCCCTTCTATAGTGAGAAGGAGATTGTAATCTTTTCAGAATTTTGCAGCAGTATGGCTTCAGAAGCAGCAGAAGAAGAAGAATGCTTGATGGTTGCTGCAGAACAATTTCTCTATTCTCTCTTTTTCACTTTTTGGGAGCTTTTCCTCTTTTTCAATGTGTATATGGTGGATCACTTGTTTTTCTTTCTTTGCCGACCTCCTTAGTTATTTATAGCTCTGTTCATTAAAATAACACTATAGGAGAGTAATCAATTAGCAGGTAGAGTATTAGAAAGAAAGAGAAATTTCCATAATAGTTATATCCATAGAAGGAATGTATTCAATCTGATTTCAAATAATGTCCATAAAGGATTTAATCAATTTAGCCAAGAATCTATTAGAGGAAAGAATGATTCAGAACGGCTATAAAGAATAAATTGATTCCATATAAATCAGATCTATAAAAGAAGGAAAGAGATCTGGCGATTTTTGAATTAATCATATAAATCGACGTGCGTCGATTACTATTCGACGTAGGCGTCGAATTCATCCTGGCAGAGCGTCGAGAGGAGAATAAGGAAGGTGCGTTGACTAGGGTGCATCGACTTCTCAAGATACGTCGACTAGAAGTCAGAGCTACGTCGACATAGGATATGTCGAATTCTGCTTGGAGCTACTTCGACTCATTCTGAAAGGAACGTCGATACAACTTCGACGTTGCGTCGAATACTATTCGACGCATATTGACCTGACCTTGATTTTCCTTTCTTAGAATTCATATTTAACTCTTTTTCAGGGGTTAAGAGAAATCATTTTCCCAACAGAAAACTTGGTAAGAGAAGAGATTCTTGAATTGTGGGTGATGAATTTTATCCTCTCACCCCACTAAATTTTTTTTTGTTGGATAGATTGGGGAATGAAATCTTATTCCCATAAATATAAATTTTTCTCTTCTATAATAATACCCAATGCCTTTGTTTACGGAATGAAATCTTATTCCCATTGACATAAGATCTTTTTAATTTTAATTGGGTGCCTATGTTTGCGGAATGAAATCTTATTCTCATTGACATAAGATCTTTCAAAATAAAAATACCAATTAAAAGGTTATAAGGAGTAAGGGTTTAGAAATTTCTAGAGTTTATAAATTAAGAAGATTTTGAGAGCAAATTTTAGTATTTTAATATTCCTACAGTTTTACAAGTTTGAAGTAAGAATAATTAAAATCTATAGATGGTTTGCCAATATATTACAAAAAGAAGCTATTTAGGTTAAACTTGAAGTAGTGCTAAAAAATTTGTTCTCAAATTTAATAAAAATCATAAGGTGTTCTTTACAACTAAAATTCCAAAAGTGCAAACCTTACAAACTATGATAAAATAAAAGATGCAGCAAATCAAAAATAATGAAAACGCTTATAAATAAACTTAACCTAGCCTTTGAAAATAACAAAAAACTAAGTAAGGGTTTTATTCTATTTTTGGGTAAGTTTTTTCATCAAAAATGTTTTGGTTTTTGATTTTGTTATGAATATACACATTAATACTTAACAAAAAAAGAGGAAAAAAAAAGACGAAAAAGCAAAAAAAATATTATTTTTTGGGATTTTTCTATGAAAATTTCTTCTCATTTTTTTCTAAGTTTTTTATTATTATCTTTTTCATAATTTTTTTCAAATATTATTTGTATATACATTAATAAAGAAACAAAAGAAGAAAAGAAAAGAAAAAAAAATTCATCATTTTTTTTGAAGCTTTTCTAATATGGGAGGGACCAAAATAATTACAAAAAGAGGAAAACACCCCATACATAAAAGTCAACATTGTCCCCAATGTTGAAATTAAGTATGAGGACCAAAATTATATACAGAAGCATGAAAACATAAAATGCAAGAAAGAAAATAGCAGGGGAAAAAGCACGTTCCTGATTTGGAGACGGGGTAACCGGATTAATACCTGCAAAATATGTTAAAAATGAAATAATAAAAGTTATGTACAATGGGGGGGGGGGGGGGGGGGGGGTAAAAAGGAGGAATAAGAAGATGAAATTAATGTACAAATATTAAGTCTAAAACGGAGGAAGAAAAAGAAGAAGAGAAGAGAATAAAAAAAGGTAAATACAAAACTATATATATATATATATATTTGGAGTTTTCTAAAACATATTTTCATCATTATTTTTTATTGTTTTTTGTAAATATGCATATATAAAACATACCAAAACTTAAGAAAAAAGAAAAATAAAGAATAAAGAGAAGCTTTTAGATAGAAAGAAAAGAAAAAAGAGAAATAAAAAGATAAAAGCAACAAAAATCTTACTTCGAGAAAACGATTTATTGTTCTATCTTAAAATTCCTACAATTCTTTTTGATTAATATTTCAAAGCTTTTCATTATTTGAGTTTGTCATTATTTTTGTTTTTTCAAAGCTTTTCGATGTTTTCAAATATACGTATTTGAAAACAAATCAAAATTTAAGAACGAGAAAAGAAAAGAGGGACTAAAAGTAAAATACAAGAAATAGAAAAAATAAGATTTACAAAAAGAAAACATCTATTCTGGGGTTTTGAGTGTTTTCAATTTTTTTGGATTTTGAATATGATAAAATCAATTGTGTATTCTCTTTTCAAAATATCGACAAATTTCCGCAGCAACGGCGCCAAAAACTTGATGATTAAAATTATTTGAGAGCGCCGTAAAAGCTTTCCGGGTGCGGGTAGAATTTGGCGGGCACGTTCGAGGCGTCTCGCGAGTACTCCTACTTCGAGGAACTAACCTTTATCCTACTTCGATGAATAGAAGTAACGGTCTTTCCTTCTTTCGAAATATCGATGATTACACCGTAGTGGCGGCGCCGAATTCATTTATTTTCTATAGAAAAGGAGAGTTTTTATGAGTCTTTGTATCATTATTATCCAAACTAATCATTCGAAAAGGCAAGTATACCTTATCGCGTATAGTATAGGATAAATTTTTAGAAAAATATCAAGGTCATATTTTTCCAGGGTCTCATCGAGTACTGCAACTTCGAGAATATGGCTATTGTTTTATCGGATAAAAATGTGATTTAAAGAAATTAAAAATACAGAAAATAAAAGACAGAAAGAAAGTTACAGAATTGAAATTGCATATTTAAAAGACAGAAATGCAATCTCTACCCGAATAGGTAGAGGGGAAATAAATGCGTGAGCGAGTTCTACCCAAACGTGTAGACGGGAAATAAATGCGTGAGCGAGTTCTACCCAATCGGGTAGATGGGAAATAAATGCGTTGCAATAAAATAAAACTAAGTTATTAAAATAAATAACGAAAACATAAGAAACGAAAACGTAAAACAACAGAAAAAAAATAACGGAAACGAAAAACAACGAAAGCGGAAATTGAGGGAAAGAAAATAACGAGAACAAAAATTGCTTCGAAACGAAAATAAACAAAAACATAATATTCGGCTCTAATCTCTACCACGTAAAGGAAGAAAAAGAACAAAAATTACGGTGGCGAATACTTTCGAATCAAAGTAAAAATAAAAATAACATAATATTCGAATTAAAGCGAAAATAAACAGAAACGTAATATTCGGCTCCATCGATTTCGTGTCAAGAAAGTAAAAGAGCAAAAGTTACGAAGACGAATAAATTCGAATTATAAAGAAAACCAAAGTTATAGCAATAAATATATTGCTAACCAAAGCGAGAAAAAATTCGGAAAATACAGGAATTGAAGCTAAGCTAGGAATTAAAATTGCATGTCATAATTAAAACTACGCTACGAATTAAAATTGGAGGATAGAAATAAAGCTAAGCTAAGAATTAAAATTGCAGTGCAGAAAGGAAATTGCAGAATTGAAATTGCACGAAATAAAAACTAAGTTTATTTATTGCCATAATAAGGGGTTTACATGAAATAAAAAGACACGAAATCATAGTTTTATGAAGGAACCACCAAAAAGATCAACACTAAAATTATGGGAAAATTACCAAGCTCTTGTATTCACCAGAAAAGTCTACTGACTAAGTTTTAGCATTTAAGGAAATCATTTTCTTACTAAAATAAATAAATTAAAAAACTTCAAATTAAATGAACTGTGAAGTAGCCTACTGATTTAAGTCTTCAAAAATTCTATAAAAATTTACAGAGCTTCCTAATATTTAGAAAAGTCCTTTCACCAATTTGCACAATTTAACAATGAGTTTTGGACCCTCAAATATTTTTCTTAAGTTTAAATCAAAACAAGTGCCTTGTGAAAGAAGTACTGATTAAATCATTTAATAAAATTCACAAAACTTACCAGAGGTCTAAAACATGATTATAAGGGCACAACCAAAGTCTCATCATCATCCAAGACATTTTAAGCATGTAAATCATTCTTATAAGAAGTTTCCTTAAAGGGGTTATGTCCTAATTCAAAGGGAAAATTGACTCCTAAAATTCTTATAAATATACCCAGTGCCCATTTACACCCTATGAATCTATCCACCATGTTTCATAACCATCAAGGGACTTTTGACCACAGGCCTTCACAAGGTCCTAAATGCACACCTAGGAATAGAACTATTATTCTAGGGCTTAACCACCTCCACAGCACCCCCATATCACTCATGGAAGTGTCTTAGGTGATCCTAAACCAGTTACCAAAGTTTCACTTCATGGTGATGAGTTTTGTCCACCATACCCCAAGGTAAACACCATACCCTAACTTTGACCCTATTTGTCCTAACTTGGGTTTACAAAATACTCAAACAAAACAGTCCCAATCAGGCTGATAATTTTACCAAGGTCATACAGTAACCCAAAGGAGCACCCACCAAAATTTGGAGGGCATTGGAGGTCATTTAACCCACTAATTAATTATTAGATGATTTATGAAATTATTTCAAAAACCTTAGAAAAAGGTTCTCCTATAAATCCCATCTTTGGATATGATGTGTGTGTTGGTATAAGTAGACTATGTTTCAAATCTCAAGTCAATATCATTTCCCAATCAAAAGTTATTCAAGAAATCATGGTTGTCCAACACTAGGGACCAGCCCCACCAAAATGGACCTGCAGGGAGCTACATAACTCCTTTTAGTGTGAAATCAATTTAAAAATAAATTAGACTCCAAGGGATACAACTTTGCTGTTGACCACTTTTTCTGTAGAGGGGCCTAAGTATTTTTTATAATTAGATCTATGTACAGCAAAATAAGTGACAGAAATTGCATAAACATTTATTTATATAATTGTTTCTGCGTTCGACGAAAATTAAATATCACTCGACGAAAGCAGAACAACTCTGCGTTCGACGATCTTAACTGCGCTCGACGAAGGCAGAACAACTCTGCGTTGATGAAATATTCGTTCGACGAATTATTTCCTGCGGTCGACTAAGTTGACATCTAACTGTGTTCGACTAAGTTAACGAATAACAGCGCTCGACGAACGCTGAACACATCAGCGTTCGACGAAATATTCGCTCGACTAAATCAGAGCATAACAGCGCTTGACTAATATAGAGTTAAACAATGCTCGACGAAAACCTTTCGTTTGACTAAATTTTAATATTCAGCGCTCGACTAAAGCTGAACGCCTCCCGTTCCACGAATTATTCATTCGACGAATTTCTTACAGCGCTCGACGAAATAAATGATATAACCGTAAACAATAATAAATAGATCTGACGGTTCTCCGTCATCATCCCCAATCGCTGGACGGCTCGCGACAGCCCATCCTGGGCCTCTTTGCGGGGTGATTTCCCGGCCACCTACGCCTCTTTCCGGCCGGCCAATGCCACCACCACTTCCGTTGAGGTGGTGGCCAGCGATAGGGGTGGTTGGCCGGCCGGAGGTGGTCGGATCTGGTTTTAGAGGGAGGAAAAAGGGTACGTATCGCACCCCTTTCGGAAGCACAATCCGGGCTCTTTTGAGCACAGATCAAGCCCCTAATTTTGAAGAGATCTAGCACCAGGGGAGGAGAAGAGGATCGAACCTGAGAAGGGGCTTGGTTGTGCGAATTCCGATGAGTTTCCATTGATGGTGCTGGAGCTTTCGGTGCCATGCCGATCTAGGATTTCTCTGCATGAAACTCACTGGAAAAAAGGGGGATCTCTTCATCTCTGAGCACTGAAGGAAATAGGAGGGGTTTCAATCGGCTAGGATGGCTTTATTTTTAAAAGCCATTAATGGCCATTAACAAGGTTTCGGTTACTATAAAAGTTCCCTTAATCAGCCCCCTTTGGCCATAGAAAACTCCAGAAAAACAATTGTAACTGAAGGGGGGAACGAATGCACATCTATTGGGAGGGAAATGAAGGATCAATTGCATTTAATCCCATGAAAGCTCTCTTTCCCTCTCTCCGATTTGAGCGAAACCTCCCTTTTCTCTCTCCTACTCAGCAATTACAAAAATTAAGAGGAAAAATCCAGAAATCAGCAAGCCCACTAGATGATGGATCTCTTAATTGGGCCTAGCCCAAATGGATTGGGCTAGATTAGGTTATATTGGGTGTAAATTGACCTAAATAAGGCTTAAGGGTAAATTGGTCAAATTGCAAGTCTCACGATGGGGCGTTTTGGTCCATTAGGTCCCTAGTAGCCCTATTAGGGTCGGGGTAAGGTCAATTTTGCATGGTGGAGGCTAATTGACCCTAATTGAGTTAGTTTGACCAATTCAGGGTTAAAGTTGACTTTGGTCTAATTGGCCTCTTAATTTGACCCCTATGGGTCCTTGGTGCTCCATGAGGACCCCTAATGGGTTAGGAATGCTATGGTGGGGTCAAGGTTCAAGGTGGGTCCCTAAAGCCCAACCCTAGGCTTGGTATCTGAAAATTGCTATTTGCAGACCACTTGGGTTTTCTCCTTCTCACCTAAGTTCAAAAGGTCTTGAGCTCTTCCTATGGTTTTGTCATGACCTAGTCATGACAAAACCAACTTAGGGGTCTAGTTGCTTGGGGGATGTTACAAATCCCAATACATAAAAATAAAAATTTCATCCTAGAAATTCAGGTTAAGCCTGTGGGGGTTTCTACTGCTAGGAAGAAAAAGTAACATCCCGGAAAAATTAAAGCATACCTGTCGTAAAGAGCTGCGGGTACTTTTACTGCATCAAGTCCAGCGGCTCCCAAGTATGCTCCTCCAGTCCTTGATTCCTCAATAGGACCTTGACCATCAGAACCTTCTTGCGCCGCAAGACTCGTAACTCCGTATCGTCTATCCGAACCGGCTCCAGGTGAACCGACCGATCAGTAGCTACTGGCCCCTCTGAAGTAGAAACCTGCTGCTCTGGCCGAAGTAGAGCCTTCCTAAGTGAGGAGACATGGAAAACGTCGTGCAGTCCCTCCAACTCCGGCGGTAGCTCCAGTCTGTAAGTCAGGGGACCGATCCGCTCCAGGATCCTATAAGGTCCCATATACCTCGGACTGTGCTTCTTCCGCCCGCGAACCCGTGAGACTCCATGCATCGGACGTATCTTCAAGAAAACCCAATCTCCCACCTGGAACTTCACCATACGATGATGCGCATCGTAATACTTGTCCTGCCTTCTCTGGGCCTCCAGCATCCTATCTCGAATCAGCCTCACCTGAGCATGTGTGTCCTCCAAGAACTCTGAGCCAAGTGCCTTGGGATCCTCATCCTGAATCCAAGACAATGGTGTTCTGCATCTTCGTCCGTATAAAGCCTCATAAGGTGCCCTGCCTATACTAGCCTGATGAATGTTGTAGTACGAGAACTCGACTAAAGGCAACAGTCTCTCCCATTTCTCCCTGCGGTCTAGAATGCAAAGACGTAAAAGATCCTCTAGGGTCCGGTTGGTACGCTCTGTTTGCCCATCTGTCTGGGGGTGGAAAGCGGTACTAAAGGTCAATCGGGTGCCTAGGTAGGCCTGCACTGATCTCCACTCCCTCGACATAAATCGTCCATCCCGATCCGACACGATCGTCCTCGGCACACCATGATATTGAACAAACTGCTCAACAAACCTTCACACCAAAACACTAACTGAATCGTCCTTCCTGATCGGAATAAATCTGGCCACCTTCGTCAACCTGTCGACGATCACCCAAATCGAGTCATTTCCCTCATGGGAACGGGGAAGACCGTGTATGAAGTCCATAGCGATGTCATCGAACTTCCACACCGGCACCGGAAGTGGCTGCAATAATCCTGCCGGGTTCCGGCACTCCGCCTTCACGAGTTGGCAAGACTCGCAGTGGGTCACAAAATATACGATGTCTTTCTTCATTCCTGGCCAATACATGGTCCTCTTCAAATCTGCAGTCATCTTGGTAATGCCCGGGTGCACGGAATATCTACTGCAATGAGCCTCTGACATAATATCCTCCCGAATCCGGCCCCCTGCCGGTATATACACCCGGCCTTTAAAACTCAATAGGCCGTCCTTCAGCGAATAGTCTCCAGCTGAGCCTGCCTCCAAGGATCTGAATATCAGCTCCAACTTGGCATCCTGCCTCTGCCCATCCCTGATGCGGTCTCGAATGTCGTAAGTGGCACCCATCGCTGCTAAGTACTCCTCGTACAACTCCGGATCGTCCTCAGATACTAGAGAGATCTGCATGTCCTCGAACATCCGCACTAACTCCATGACCATCAACTTAGGCTCTGCTCCTGGCGCAGTAGCTCTCCTGCTCAGTGCGTCCGCTACTACATTCGCCTTCCATGGGTGGTAATGCATCGTTTACTGATAGTATAATAAGAACTCCACACATCGCCTCTGTTGGATATTCAGCTCCTTCTGCATATCTATATACTTCAGATTCTTATGATCTGAGAATATGTCGCAGTGGACACCATAGAGGTAGTGTCGCCAGATCTTGAGAGCGAACATGACTGCTTCCATCTCCAAGTCATGCACCGGGTAGTTCTGCTCGTGGTTCTTCAACTGGCAGGAGGCGTATGCTATCACGTGCCCATTCTGCATCAGAACGGCACCCATCCCCTGATATGATGCATCCGTATACACCTGAAATCCTTCCCTCCCCGATGGAAGGGCAAAGATGTGGGCTGAAGTAAGCCGACCCTTCAGCTCCTAGAAAGCGGCCTCACACTGCGGGGTCAATGTAAAAGCAACATCCTTCTTTGTCAGGGATGTGAGCGGGAGGGCTATCTGAGAAAACCCCTGAACGAACTTCCGGTAGTAGCCGGCAAGTTCCAAGAAACTCCTCACGTCGGTGGCCATCTTCAGCGGCGGCCAATCCCGTACTGCCTGAATCTTTGCTGGACCACTGCTAGGACAGCTCCACTGATGAAATGGCCCAGAAAGGCCACCTCCTTCAACCAAAAATGACACTTGCTGAACTTCGCATACAGATGGTGCTCCCGAAGCTTCTCCAAGGTTATTGCCAAATGTCGTGCATGCTCCTCCTCCGTCCTCGAGTAAATGAGGATGTCGTCAATGAACACAATGACAAAAATGTCGAGATAAGGCTCGAACACCCGGTTCATCAGGCTCATAAATGCTGATGGTGCATTAGTGAGTCCGAACGGCATCACTGTGAACTCATACAACCCATATCGGCTACTGAAAGCCGTCTTCGGGATATCTTCCTCCTAGATCCCCACTTGATAATACCCAAACCTCAAATCCAGATTCGAGAAGCAGTGGGCTCCCTCTAGCTGGTCAAAGAGCTCGTCTATCCTAGGAAGAGGGTACGTGTTCTGCATCGTCTGCCTATTCAGTGCTCTATAGTCGATGCACAGTCGGAGCGTGCCATCCTTCTTCTTCACGAACAACACCGGAGCTCCCCAGGGTGAGGAACTCGGCCTAACAAACCCAGCTTCCACGAGCTCCTACAGCTGGCTCTGAAACTCTACCAACTCCTTCGGGGCCATCCAATAAGGGGCCCTAGATACCGGCTTAGCTAAATAAAGTTCAGTTATAAGTGGACTTTTTCATGTGATTTCCCTTATGGGCACACCATTGCTTCCGCTGCTAGTTTGTCCTCAAACTAAACTCGCGCGGGGTGGCTCAGGGTTTGTGGACTTCTTTTCTTCGGATCGAGGTCTCTGCTCTGATACCACTTGTAAGACTCCATTTTTTTTCTCAAACATCCGGGTCTTAGGCCCAAAACCGCCGTTCTGCGGTGACACCCTTGCTCGGGAAGGTCGCCACTACAGAACGCCGATGCTGCCGGCCAATTCGATCACGAAGAAGCAAAGAAAGATAAGCTAAAAGGAAGGCCAAGTCCACATCACATAAAAAGTAATACATCCACGAAGAGATGTCCACATAAATATAACTGAAATAATGGAAGAGATAACAAGGGCTCCTGCCCGATACATCAAGCCTCACTACAAATTCACTCGCGGAAGCAAAATAACTAGAACTAATAGCTACTCACGGATCCTATCATCGGTGCTCCCGTACTAGACTGCCCCGCCTCCATCTGCACCGGCCTCTGGTGCTGCTCTGTCGCCGCGGTGTCCTAAAATGATAAGGTCCATCGACCGTTAGTCAAAAAGACTAAGCAAATCCCCCACCCCTCCCCCGGTGACTCCTAGGAACCCAGCGGGAAGGATGAAGCGGAGGACAAACAAGGGGTAACAACAATAGCAGATGACAGGGTATTATCTACAGGAAAAGATCTACCACTACACAAGTATATCTGATTATAAATAAAACAGTTAGTAATCGTAGCAAGAGCAGGTAAGGAATAAGTAAAGTGCAATAAATAAAGACATGTAAATAATAGAAAAGTAACCATTGATTTATAGGAATGCCCAAACAAACCTATAGACCAAGGGGTCGTTTAGCAAGGCCTATCGTATAAGAAGTCCCATAACTGACTTATACGATAAGGGTAGGGGTTGAAATGAAATGTTTATGTTATGACAGGCAAGGTATGCAGTTATGCTACGTTCATACAAGTGCAACTCACCCACTTCGACTCTATGCGCATAGACCTTTAGTTCCCCCTTTTTGGAGCTAGCAAGACTCCCAGGATACTCCCGTAGTGGCAAACAGAAGTGGTGGGTTGGGCCTCGCCTACCTCTAGGTTGGTATATGCACTACCTAACCTAGACCTATCGTACGGCTCAACGCAAAACTGCGGAGCATCTGCGTACTCTTACTGGCTGGACCACCAGACTTTTATGGCTAAGTGCAAATTCCACACTTGCAGAGCTCGAGTACCAACGTCGGTGCAATGACCGTCGACACTAAGGACCCACCACCTTGTGCACATGCAACATGTTCTACTATCTATCTATATACTCCAAACATAAACCACCTGGGCTTAACTTGCCCAACCAAGAACATACCTGAGTCACAAACTCACCGGATCAACAATCCGCACAAACCACCACTGAGCCTACAGCCCGGGGTACCAAACCAACTAAACTCCCGCGACAACGGAGTGTGAGTGAATGTGTTATTAGTTAATCTTGAGCATTTATTATACTCCTACGACTTATGGTTAATCTTGGACTTCCCGAGGGTTACCCTAAACGGGGCTCGTTACGGTACTAGGAACTGTAATGGGTTGACACCCCAAAGTTCCCTTTCTCAAGATACTTACTGTTATTGGTATCTACCTTTAAGAATTCCCTTCTACCGTTTCACTTGAGTTAGACCTAAGTGCTTTAGGACCCACCAGGGAAAAGACGATCTTTCGTCAATCCCCAGGACAACCTTACTCTTAACCCAACAAGTACACTTTCCTCACATACACTTCCTGGACTAGACTTCTAACTGTCTGATCAACCCATGTGCACCATCTGCACACCATTTCCACCTTATAGGTCACTAAAAATCTAAGTTTCACAGTTTTCCTATACGCGGACCAAACTAATTATATGAAGGTCACAACTAGAGGTACTCCAAATATTCATCCAACTGACCCAAGCTATTTACTGGAGCTCTATCATGATGTTATAAGTCTAATTCCAGAGAATCATATTTTTTCCTAATTAATTAATATTTATTTTAATTTCTCCAAACATATGCCAAGTATGAAAATGGACATGAAGTGTAAGTAAATCTTATGATATGGCTCTCCAAAAATTATGATAAATCTATGGTGACTTAGTAACATCAGAAACAGCATAACATATTTTTACAGTAAGAAATTCTCCTCTAATTTAATTATTTATCATCTATCCAAAATCATAGTTTTATAAAGGAACCACCAAAAAGATCAACACTAAAATTATGGGAAAATTACCAAGCTCTTGTATTCACCAGAAAAGGCTACTGACTAAGTTTCAGCATTTAAGGAAATCATTTTCTCACTAAAATGAATAAATTAAGAAAACTTCAAATTAAATGAACTGTGAAGTAGCCTACAGATTTAAGTCTTCAAAAATTCAATAAAAATTTACAGAGTTTCCTAATATTTAGAAAAGTCCTTTCACCAATTTGCCTAATTTAACAATGAGTTTTGGACCCTCAAATATTTTTCTTAAGTTTAAATCAAAACAAGTGCCTTGTGAAAGAAGTATTGATTAAATCATTTAATAAAATTCACAAAAATAACCAGAGGTCTAAAACATGATTATAAGGGCACAACCAAAGTCTCATCATCATCCAAGACCTTTTAAGCATGTAAATGTTTCTTATAAGAAGTTTCCCTAAAGGGGTTATGTCCTAATTCAAGGGGAAAATTGACTCCTAAAATTCTTATAAATATACCCAGTGCCTATTTACACCCTATGAATCTATCCACCAAGTTTCATAACCATCAAGGGACTTTTGACCACAGGCCTTCACAAGGTCCTAAGTGCACACCTAGGAATAGAACTAGTGTTCTAGGGCTTAACCACCTCCACACCACCCTCATATCACTCATGGAGGTGTCTTAGGTGATCCTAAACCAGTTACCAAGGTTTCACTTCATGGTGATGAGTTTTGACCACCATACCCCAAGTTAAACACCATACCCTAACTTTGACCCTATTTGTCCTAACTTGGGTTTACAAAATACTCAAACAAAATAGTCCCAATCGGGATGATAATTTTACCAAGGTCATACAGTAACCCTAAGGAGCACCCACCAAAATTTGGAGGGCATTGGAGGTCATTTAACCCACTAATTAATTATTAGATGATTTATGAAATTATTTCAAACACCTTAGAAAAAGGTTCTCCTAAAAATCCCATCTTTGGATATGATGTGTGTGTAGGTATAAGTAGGCTATGTTTCAAATCTCAAGTCCATATCAATTCCTAATCAAAAGTTATTCAAGAAATGGTGGCCGTCCTACACAATGGACCAGCCCCACCAAAATGGACCTACAGGGAGCTACAGAACTCCTTTTGGGGTGAAATAAATTTTAAAATAAATTAGACTCCAAGGGCTACAACTTTGGTGTTGACCACTGTTTCTGTAGAGGGGCCTAAGTATTTTTTATTATTAGATCTAGGTACAGCAAAATAAGTGACAGAAATTGCATAAACATTTATTTATATAACTGTTTCTGCGTTCGACGAAAATTAAATATCGCTCGACGAAAGCAGAACAACTCTGCGTTCGATGATCTTAACTGCGCTCGATGAAGGCAGAACAACTCTGCATTCGACGAAATATTCGTTCGACGAATTATTTCCTGCGGTCGACTAATTTGACATCTAAATGTGTTCGACTAAGTTAACGAATAACAGCGCTCGACGAACGCTGAACACATCAGCGTTCGATGAAATATTCGCTCGACTAAATCAGAGCATAACAGCGCTCTACTAATACAGAGTTAAACATCGCTCGACGAAAACCTTTCGTTCGACTAAATTTTAATATTCAGCGCTCGGCTAAATTCTATTATAACAGCGCTCGACTAAAGTTGAACGCCTCCCGTTCGACGAATTATTCGTTCAACGAATTTCTTACATCGCTCGACGAAATAAATGATATAACCGTAAACAATAATAAACAGATCTGACGGTTCTCCGTCATCATCCCCAATCGCTGGACGGCTCACGACAGCCTGTCCTGGGCCTCTTTGTGGGGTGATTTCCCGGCCACCTACGCCTTTTTCCGGCCGGCCAATGCCATCACCACCTTCGTTGAGTTGGTGGCCAGCGATAGGGGTGGTTGGCCTGCCGGAGGTGGTCGGATCTGGTTTTAGAGGGAGGAAAAAGGGTACGTATCGCACCCCTTTCAGAAGCACAATCCGGGCTCCTTTGAGCACAGATCAAGCCCCTAATTTTGATGAGATCTAGCACCAGGGGAGGAGAAGAGGATCGGACCTGAGCAGGGGCTTGGTTGCATGAATTCCGGCGAGTTTCCATTGACGGTGCTGGAGCTTTCGGTGCCATGTCGATCTAGGATTTCTCTGCACGAAACTCACTGGAAAAAAGGGGGATCTCTGCCTCTCTGAGAACTGAAGGAAATGGGAGGGGTTTCAATCGACTAGGATGGCTTTATTTCTAAAAGCCATTAATGGCCATTAACAAGGTTTCAGTTACTCTAAAAATTCCCTTAATATGCCCCCTTTGGACATAGAAAACTCCAGAAAAACAATTGTAACTGAAGGGGGGAACGAATGCAC
The DNA here is from genome assembly GCA_033032865.1 of Dactylorhiza incarnata. NCBI lineage: Eukaryota > Viridiplantae > Streptophyta > Magnoliopsida > Asparagales > Orchidaceae > Dactylorhiza > Dactylorhiza incarnata. The sequence goes on along the minus strand of JAWHQI010000259.1, from coordinate 3,834,281 downwards.
ATCTATTGGGAGGGAAATGAAGGATCAATTGCATTTAATCCCATGAAAGCTCTCTTTCCCTCTCTCCGATTTGAGAGAAACATCCCTTTTCTATCTCCTACTCAGCAATTACATAAATTAAGAGGAAAAATCCAGAAATCAGCAGGCCCACTAGATGATGGATCTCTTAAATGGGCCTAGCCCAAATGGATTGGGCTAGATTAGGTTATATTGGGTGTAAATTTACCTAAATTAGGCTTAATGGTAAATTGGTCAAATTGCAAGTCTCATGATGGGGCTTTTTGGTCCATTAGGTACCTAGTAGCCCTATTAGGGTAGGGGTAAGGTCAATTTGGCATGGTGGAGGCTAATTGACCCTAATTGAGTTAGTTTGACCAATTCAAGGTTAAAGTTGACTTTGGTCTAATTGGCCTCTTAATTTGACCCCTATGGGTCCTTGGTGCTCCATGAGGACAACTAATGGGTTAGGAATGTGTTGGAACCATAACTTCTGATTTGAGTTAGGATTCACCTTTAGTATCTAAGTTTATATCATAACATATTGAATAACTTAGATTAAAATCTCATTAAGAAAGAAAGCTGAAAATAGACATATTATTAATAAGCAGAAAAAGAGAAGAGAAATAAAAATATCTTTTGTTCTCTGCATTCGACAAATGTTGAACGACGTTCGACAAATGTCGAACAGCGCTCGACAAATATTCATCCGAACAACGTTCGACAAATAGCGAACGGCGCTCGACGAACTCATCCAGACTTAGCAGGTCGACGAGATAAATCAAGATCGACAAAATATCTTATTTGCAGAGAACTGCTCAGCACATCAAAAGGCGCTCGACAAATGCAGTCCAGTGCTCGACGAAATTCTAGCCAGAGCTCGACTAATATTTTATTTTGCTATCTTTCTTTATAATATTTAATCTAGCCGTTACAGCATTAAAAGCATATTGCCGTTTCTGTATTGTCAAATCGGCAACTCCTCTTTCCAAGGAACAAAATTGATAAGATTCTATCTCTTTCCTTTTTCCCAAGCAGGGATTCAAAAGCCTTCTCCAGACTATATATTCATGAGAAGAGCAGAAAGAAATACATAGATATAGGAGAAAAAGAGAAGAATATACATAGCAGCAAATCTATTTTTCTAGCTAATATTCTCTTGCAGATGTCATACATCCTGAGACAACAATCACGACCAATTGCTCAGGATCATCACTGCAAAAGAAGGAAGAAGAATTTGAACCATCAAAAGGAAGAGACCTCCAGAACTGTCATTCATCTATACCAGACAGGGGGAGCTCTTCACCATCTGATCCTTTCAACACCACATCAGGATCATCAAGAGTCTTCTTATACAGAGAAGAACAATTTAATTTCTGTTTTTATTTTTCCTCTCTTTACCCCATCCTGCACAAGGGTTATAGCTCCCTTCAAAAGTTAATCTCGGTGACAGGGCACCTTAGCAAAAACCTGCAGTTTGGTTAGAGCACCTTATCAACAGCTCACCTGGTGAGAGGGCACCTTAACAACAACCTCATAGTGGATTCCTACCAGTGGGTAGAAGATTAGATGTACCCAGTTGAGGGGAACTACTATACATCTTGTGTCATCTGGATGATTGTTTTACTTTTCTTTGCACTCTTACTGCTTGTGTAAATTATTCTTTCAGGAAACACACATAAATATACATATCATTTACAAAACTGAATCAAAATCTTTTACTGAGATAAATAAGAACTAAACCCTCCACTTTCAATTGGTATCAGAGGGAGGTTGATCTCCATTACAGGCTAACACCTGGATCACAAAGATCACTTTAGTTCTTTCATATGTTCAACACAGTTTTTCAAAATGGCTCCATCAGTTTTCTCTATTACAGATCCACCTTTATGTAACTTGGATAGATTTGAGCTTTGGCAAATTAGAATTAAATTATATATGAATGACATAGATGAGAACATTTACAAATCTATTTTGACAGGACTTCCCCTCATGACATCAAAGGCAGTTACACCTGCATTACCTAGTTCCATGGGTATCAAGTCTCCTTCGAGAGCAATGAAAGGGCCTGTTTACAAAAGAAAACGTGGCAACAGAGAAACTGATGTCACTACCCGTGTTTGCAAAATGAAGCCAGATAAATTCAAAGCTGGTACTGATGATGGGCGGACTGATAAACATAAAGAACCTTCCCCATCCTCAGAAGCAGATGCCAAAGCCATGCAGATCTTGACTCAGTCAGTGTCAAAAGACATTCTTCAAAAGCTTGAAGACTGCACCTCTGCAAGAGGAATCTGTAACTCCCTCTCCAAGATGGTAAATAAACCTTCTTTCATCTCTTCAACTAATTGTATTTTTGATGCAGAAACATCAACAAACCTAAGTGAAGAAGAAGAAGAAGAACTTAGAGCTAAAGCTTTTTGCATGATGGCCATATATGGTGGTTTACATCAAATCCCAGATGCAGAAACAGAAGTAGAAAAGGTAAATGAGGTAATATCAATTCAAAACCCTACCTCTAAAAATTACAAATCTTCTTTTAAAATAACTTTTACCAATTTAATAAAATGTAACATAAAAATAAAGAAGTCAACAAATATAAATCATTTGATTTCCGAACATAACAAACCTAAAGAAGAACAAAATGACTTTTTAAAACATAAACTTGAACATTTTTTTAAAGAAAAACAAATTGATTATGTTCAACAATTTCAAGAAAAATTTTCAAATTTATATTTTAATGAAATAAAAAGGCTAAAATTGCTAAACCTTTCAACTCTAATAAAATTCAAAGAAGCTTTCTAATGAATTTCTCACCATTAAACTCCATCCCAATTCAAACAGCAAATCTAAAATTTACATGGATTGTTTCCATCATAAAAACTATGTTAAGACAACTTTGTATTCTTATAGACTTCTCCAAGTCAGTTTGAGCATTCTACTGTAGCTGCATTGATCAGTATTGATCATAGCACTGAGTGTGAGTCTCTTCTGATAAGGGGATTCTATGAGAAAGAAAATGTCTGCAATGTTTTTATCTAAACATTCCTTAAAATCCATTAACAGCTGTAGCAATTCAAGATATTAAAAACATATTAACTCAAATCTAGATCAAATGAGTTGCTTAAATAAAATAATTTAAAGCGTCTACAGAAGAAAATTGAAAACTAAAACCAAGTGAGAGAGAAAAGGAGAACATCAGAGAAGCCAAGTGAGAGAGAAAATGAGAAACACAAATCTCAAACAAAACTTAAATCTGTATAAAGGTTGCTGCAATTAGAAAGCTTAAATAGGCTGAAATTAAAATTTTAACTTCAAAAAAAAAAATGAGCTGCTGCAACTGAAAATTCTAAAAACCATTTTAAGATTACCAGGTCACTAGTTTTGATTTGATCCCAACTCAAATAGGGGGAGATTGTTGGAACCATAGCTTCTGATTTGAGTTAGGATTCGCCTTTAGTATCTAAGTTTATATCATAACATATTGAATAACTTAGATTAAAATCTCATTAAGAAAGAAAGCTGAAAATAGACATATTATTAATAAGCAGAAAAAGAGAAGAGAAATAAAAATATCTTTTGTTCTCTGCGTTCGACAAATGTCGAACGACGTTCGACAAATGTCGAATAGCGCTCGACAAATATTCATCCGAACAGCGTTCGACAAATAGCGAACGGCGCTCGACGAACTCATCCAGACTTAGCAGGTCGACGAGATAAATCAAGATCGACAAAATATCTTATTTGCAGAGAACTGCTCAGCACATCAAAAGGCGCTCGACAAATGCAGTTCAGTGCTCGACGAAATTCTAGCCAGAGCTCGACTAATATTTTATTTTGCTATCTTTCTTTATAATATTTAATCTAGCCGTTACAGCATTAAAAGCATATTGCCGTTTCTGTATTGTCAAATCGGCAACTCCTCTTTCCAAGGAACAAAATTAATAAGATTCTATCTCTTTCCTTTTTCCCAAGCAGGGATTCAAAAGCCTTCTCCAGACTATATATTCATGAGAAGAGCAGAAAGAAATACATAGATATAGGAGAAAAAGAGAAGAATATACATAGCAGCAAATCTATTTTTCTAGCTAATATTCTCTTACAGATCTCATACATCTTGAGACAACAATCACGACCAATTGCTCAGGATCATCACTGCAAAAGAAGGAAGAAGAATTTGAACCATCAAAAGGAAGAGACCTCCAGAACTGTCATTCATCTATACCAGACAGGGGGAGCTCTTCACCATCTGATCCTTTCAACACCACATCAGGATCATCAAGAGTCTTCTTATACAGAGAAGAACAATTTAATTTCTGTTTTTATTTTTCCTCTCTTTACCCCATCCTGTACAAGGGTTATAACTCCCTTCAAAAGTTAATCTCGATGACAGGGCACCTTAGCAAAAACCTGCAGTTTGGTTAGAGCACCTTATCAACAGCTCACCTGGTGAGAGGGCACCTTAACAACAACCTCATAGTGGATTCCTACCAGTGGGTAGAAGAGTATATGTACCCAGTTGAGGGGAACTACTATACATCTTGTGTCATCTGGATGATTGTTTTACTTTTCTTTGCACTCTTACTGCTTGTGTAAATTATTCTTTCAGGAAACACAAATAAATATACATATCATTTACAAAACTGAATCAAAATCTTTTACTGAGATAAATAAGAACTAAACCCTCCACTTTCAGAATGCTATGGTGGGGTCAAGGTTCAAGGTGGGTCCCTAAAGCCCAACCCTAGGCTTGGTATCTAAAAATTGATATTTGCAGACCACTTGGGTTTTCTCCTTCTCACCTAAGTTCAAAAGGTCTTGAGCTCTTCCTATGGTTTTGTCATGACCTAGTCATGGAAAAACCAACTTAGGGGTCTAGTTTCTTGGGGGATGTTATAGGTTGTGTGGAGACTTATTAAAGCAATAAAATCATAACTAAGAAAACTTGAACAAAACCAAAACAAAGCAAAGAAACATTTCGCAAAATAAATAAAACTCTGAAAAAAATAAATTATAAAAATCTACAAACGCCTGGCGCAACCTCTGACGCCACCATTAGACTTTAGTTATCCAAAATTAAACTATTATTATTACATACAAAAACTCCCTAAAATTCTCTACTCTCACTAATATAATCTAACCCTTCAGCACTAGAACTCCCTTGATCCCTTGTCCTTCATGTACGTCGAGTCGAGTGGCGAGGCAGATCCTCCACAGGAACATCCCACTCCATTTCCTCTGTCGGTGTCAGCTTCAACTTCAGGGCCTTGATCATATACCGCATCATCCTCTCCATCCGTGATGTACGACGTGTCACGTTCTCCCTGAAATCTTCGAAAGACTTTGATGCTCCCGACTCGTCTCACGGAGCGAGACTACTCATCGAAGGGGCTCATAATTAAAATTTGTTAAAATAAAAAAAACAAAGAAAATAGGGAGGCATCTAATATTATAAATTTTATAAAAACATTTTATTTGAATTTTTATTTCAATGTTTTTTATTAATTTTTTTTATATTTTCAATATTTACTTGAAAAACAAAAACAAAACAGAAGTAACAAATTTTTGGTTCTTGGACATCCAAATGCATACCTAATGATGGGCTCTCAAGGTACTAGGCGGTTTTGTGGAATGAAAGCCCAACACAACCCTTTTCGCAAAAAATTAGATTTTTATTTTTGTTTGTATTTTTCATTGTGGAAATAAAAATAAGATAAAGAAAAACTTAGGAAAAACACTTTTATTTAAATTGGTGATTAACTTGTGAATGATTGGCAAAAATAAGAGAAGGCACCCTCATACTTAAAATAAACATTGTCCCCAATGTTTTATAAAAAATAAAACTGTGAGTAATGAAGAGAAAGTTTCCCTTATGAAGAACAAATCATCACCGAGCCAACCTGAAGAAAACATAATGTGAAAGCAAACCATTTTTTTTACTTTTGCATTAATAAAAGGGAAATAAAAACAAATACAAAAGATGCGATACATAAAGGAAAAGATACAAACGACCAAAAAATAAAAACTCTAAGCGTCATCGTCATCATTCTCCCGCTGATAGTAAGCACGCAGATCAGCAAATTCCCACTGCAGATGCTCCATAGAGAGTAACCGTGGCACTGCTCGAGTGTATCAAAATGAGTGTCGAAGTGAGCGCGCATGGACAGCTGCTCTGTCTGAATCTGATCCAGATGAGTGTGGAGCTTCCCAAACTGCTGATCGAAATAAGCATACGAGTCGGACGCAGGAGGAAAATGTTGCTGCGGCTGCTGCGGAAACCGCGGAGCAGGAGGAACGCCTCCGAAATCTTCCTCGAAATCAACATCGATAGGGTCGCCAACAACCTTGTTGTGCACCGCCTCGAAATCTTGTCCATGCTGATGCATCAAACCAAGGGCCCGGAGGTTTTGGAACGTGATAGGCGCGGGCTCTTGGAGTGGAGTCATAGGAGGAAGTGCATCCCAAAGCCTCATGCGCTTGTCCAGATAAGTGACAAAGGGGCCTCCATGCAACGCACTAAGCCTCTGATTTTTGGCCTGATGCTGAAAGAAAATCGCAAGTGCCGAACCAAGATTGAGTGGGATACGTTCGAGCATATTATATAAATATAGTAGGTCCGCGCGGGTCACCAGTCCATGGCTATCGCCATGAGCCGAAAGTATAAAAGTGAGGAGGTAGTGGGGATAACGTAAAGCGGGGGAGAGGAGATGACTGCCCTTGGATTTTTTGGCGAATATGGAGTGGGGTCGTTACTGATTTCTGCCCAAATTCCATGAAGGCTGTAATCGTGGGGAAAAATTGAGGGCGAGGGCGGTGTAGTACTCCGTAAGGGTGAAAGCATCGTCGCAGAAGCCCATGAAAATATTGAACTGACACAAAGTAAAGCTTTGCGAAAGTCTGTCCATCCTGAATTCGAGCACGTTGTCGGCCTCGACCAAGCAAAAGTCGAATGAGGAGAAAAACTCCACCGTAAGCTCGTAATATGTCGGCTCCGAAATGGAAAACAAGGGAGCCAATCCTGGAGTAGTAAGAGAATTCCGCACCGCTTCGGCATGCCCGAAGGTGGTGAGGACATTGTAGTCGATGACGCAGAAGACTCCAAACTCCTTCCCACGGAGGCGCTCACTCCATTCTTGTTGAGCACGGGAAGGGAATTTGAGGATGGTGTCCGCAGTGAGTGAGTCACCAGGGAGTGAGGAGGACTCGCCAATGGCGTGGTTGCGGCGGTATGCCATGAGAAAGGGATGGATGATGAATTCGCGCAAAGAAGAGAGAAAAGAAGAAAGTAGAGTAGGAGAAGGTGTGTAAAAAAGAGAGAGGGAGGTGGTGCTTAAATAGGGAAAAAAATTGGGGTCACGCCCGTGATCGAGGGCATGTAACACTAAACGCGTGATATAACTGTGTGGGGGAGGAATCCAAGAAAGACCGGTCAAACTCATGGTTGTTGGCGAGTCACGCCCTCGGTCACGCCCGTGACCGAGGGCGTGTAACGTGAAGCGGTAGATCTGCCGGGGAATCCGAGGCAGAACCGGTCAACAAGGAGCATCTCGAGATGCCACGGCCCAGGATCACGCCCGTGACCATGGGCGTGACTTTGACTATCAGAGGTGTGACAGTCAAAATGCATCTTTGACTGGGCCTGCAAATTAATGGAGGCAACGAGGCAAGTCACGGGCGTGACTTGCATCTGTCACAGGCGTGACTTTCCAAGATACGGGCGTGACAACCCGAAATATAACCCGGTGCGCGGGTTCAGGTGAAATTATGGTTACGTGAATTCCACGCCCGTGACCATCATTGGTCACGCCCGTGCCTTTCACGAGAGACAAAAAAGTGTTGGTGCTGGGATAGATAAGGAAAACTAAAGAAAGCGTGTCACGCCTAGGTCATGGCCGTGACCTAGGACATGTAACACAAAAATTGTTTTCAGAATTTTTTGTTTATATTTTAATTTTAAATAGTTTTATCTTTTGCTTTTATATAAATAAAAACATAAATTAAAATGAAAATAAGACAGAGAAACTAATAAAATAAAACAGAAATACCGACTTGGAGAGCGGAGTTTCATGCAGACGTGCAGACGACCGTGATCTCGCAAATTTCCTCCAAACCTGCAAACATTTTTAGAAAAGAAAAATAATAATAATATCAATAAAAAGATTATTTCTTTGATTTTGTTTTGTTTTGTTTGTTATATAGTTTTTTTTTTTAAATTTTAAAAGAAGAACACGAATAGGAATATTTATATAAAACCTATTTTTTTAATATATCTATATATATATATTTTTTAAGTGCTTCACCAATGCTCTGGATGCTGAATGAAGGAAGCATGGTTATGTGCACATAAATCAAAATGGATTCTTGGGTCTGCCCTCTCTGATGTCTTTGGCTTTGATTTCAGGGCATGATTCCGCAGCAAACGCGACGGTATAGGGGGACACTATTTCAGTGGTACTCTGTGAGCAGCCACTTTGTGCATTTATTGTCAAAGGTTAGGTCTTTCTCCTCTGAGAGAAGCCACTTTGTGCATAGTGCCAAAGGTTAGGTCTGTTTCCAATCTTCCCCCGCCCATACCCCCAATGATTGGGGACTATATGGGTTATGTTGTTGTTGTTGTTGTTGTTGTATATATTTTTTTGTTTTTTAAAAACATGGGTTGCCTCCCAAGAGCGCTTTGGTTACGGTCGTTGAGCTCGACCATGGTGGCGTGCCGGATTACCTTGTTCTAAATTTATCATCAAATGATGATAAAGGTTTTGAAAAATGTAAGGCGGGCAAATTAGTTTCTTGAATTAAAATATTCTCATATCTCATACGGAGGAGAAGAGTTCCTTCACAAACATCAAATATTTCTCGTGTTGTGTCCAAAAAGGGACGACCAAGCATAAGAGGGATCCCATAATTTTCTTCCATATCAATGATAACGATGTCTACCGGTAAAGTAGACTCGCCAACCTCAACTGGCACATCCAGAATTACCCGCAAAGGAGTCTTTAAGGAGCGATCGGCTAATTGTAATTTAAGGTTGGTGGGGGTAGGTTCTCCTAAGTTTAATTTTTGGGCTAAACTATAGGGAATAATATTAAAGCTAGCGCCAAGATCGGCAAAAGCGTTTGGAAAATGATTAGTGCATATACTGCATGGAATATTAAAATTAGAGTTAATATTATTAGCCCGCTCAATTAAATTAGCGGGATAAGGAATACGGAGCTGAAATTCTTGAACAGGAAGAGATGGTGTGGTAAGTAAAATTTCCTCTCCAAGATCGATGTCCGAATCACCCGCAATGGTTACCGCCAAGACATTTCAAGTTGCCGGCGGTGGTCTTTTAGGCTGATCGGTGACTGTTTTTAAAAGTTGCCCCACATGATTCTCCAAATTCCGCAAAGACCCTTGCAAATTGCGGACATCCGCATCATTTTTAGAAATATATTTATAACCACCTCCTCAAGAGAAGGCGGTGTAGGGGATTACAGAGGAAGAAAAGAATTTGGAGGAGCAAGGGGAGCATTACCCGTGTTACCTTGACCTCCCGAAGATAAATTAGGGTGGTTCCTCCAACGTGAGTGGTATGTGTTCCTGTAGTGATTGTTGCCTGGATTGAAGGGCGGCCGGTTTGGATTACCCAAGTAATCCACATGTTTTGCCGCATTTTGATTAGGCTCCCAGGTAGGTGTAGAAGAGGGAGCAATTTGGGCGAGACCGGGGTGTACTCCATTGATAGGTGTTCATAGCCATCGCCTTTAAAAGATCTTGTGCGCCTGCTGGTGTTTTATTATTTAAGGTACCACCGATGGCGGCGTCAATCATATGACGCGTTTGGAGATTTTAGCCATTATAAAAAGTTTGAGTTTGCAACCAATCAGGGATTGCTTGTTGGGGGCATGGACGCAAGTATTAATTATAGCGCTCCCAAGTATCATATAAAATTTTCAATTCAATTTGGGAGAAGGAAAAAATATCCTTACGGAATTGGGCCGATTTAGCAGGCATAAGATATTTCATAATAAATTGTTCCGTCATTTGAGCCCATGTGGTGATAGATCCTCTTGGAAGAGAATTTAGCCCTCGCTTAGCCATATTGCGCAAGGTGAAAGGAAAAGTCAAAGCCTTATTACGTCATGGATACCCCATTAATTTTGAAAGTATCGCATATTTCTAGAAAACTAAAAAAATATGCGCGTTGGGATCCTCGTCTTGTAGCCCATCAAATTATACATATTGTTGTACCTTCTGAATGATGCTTGGATTCAACTCAAAGTTATTGTTCGCAATAGCAGTTTGAACAATACTAAAAGTGGCATCAACCAGGTTAGGCCGGGCATAATAGTACATAGTACGTTCCGCAACCGCATCCTGATTTGGATCACCCATTTGAGAAGAAGAAGAGGAGGGAGGAGAAGAAGAAGAAAAGGTATTCGAAAAAGAAGTGTCGCCTACGGATTCCTCTATCGAATCTTGAGAATTTGGCCTTTGGAATCTTATGCATCGCCGAATGGTTTGCTTGATTTCCAAATCCAAATCAAGAAGATCTGACGGATTCCTTCAGGTCATACACCAAAAAGAAAAACATAGGAATTTAGAAAAAGAAAAAGTAATATATAAAAAGAGATATAATTTTTTTTTTTTAAGATTTAATTAGTCTTAGATTTCCCGAGGACTACCGCGTGAAGGGTTCATAGTGGTACTATGAGATAAGATGGGATGATAACCCAAATCTCACTTTCTAAGAGTTTAATTGCACCTTCAAAAAGAAAAATAAAAAAAAAAGATAAAATTAATAGAACTAAGCTTTCAAAATATCAACAAAATGCCCCCAGCAACAGCGCCAAAAACTTGATAGGTAGATTCCTGTTGCATAAAAATAGAGTATTATCCATGTATAATTCGATAAGGCAAGTGTACCTATCGTTTTACAGTATAGGATTTAGAAAATCAAGTGTCGTATTTTTCCGGGCTTATTGAGTACTTATAATAAAAAAGAAGAGCTATTATTTTATCGATCGAGAGTTGGGTTTGTTTTGGAAAACAATTTGAAGGAATTCAACTACGAAGAAAGATTATGATTAAAAGATTAGCACGTGACCAAGGGCGTGTAAGCTGCGTAATTGCTGTCTTGAAAGCCCGGGAACGTTGGGGGAGAGAAACCGCCAAAAATCAATTGCATGGCGGGTCACATCCCAGGTCACGCCCGTGACCCAGGGAATGTCTTGACCGAGTCTGGAAACAGCGGGAAACATCACGATCAGGAGTTAATCTCGCCATTGCTGGAGGAGTTACGACCTCGGTCATGCCTGTGACCGAGGTTGTGTAAGCTGGAAATGACGTAAGCTGAACTGCCTGCATTGAAAGCTTTGACGGGTGAGTCACACCCGTGACCTTGAGGTCACGCCCGTGACCCAGAGGTCATGCCCGTAACCTTGAGGTCACGCCCTCTGTCAAGCCCGTGACAGAGTGCGTGTAATTTTAATCCGACGTGGCAGTGTGTTCTGGCAGCTAGAAGATGGCTGGGCTGGTTCACAGACGTGACTTAGGAGTCTAGCCCATGGTCATGCCTATGACCGAGGGCGTGTACTGGGGATTTCTGCTGGAATGTTCCAAAATTTCCCCTGAACACGGTTGTGAGCTTGAAATTGCTATTACCAGCCCCAGATTTCCTGAAAACACAAAATAAAGTAAATTAGATATATATTAAACTAAAACTAAATAAAAATAAACTAAATATTATTTAAAAAATAATTATCAATAGTGCACTATCAATTTGGGGTATTTAAATAAAGAAGAGCTTACGCCATCATTGAGTTTAACGCCATGCATTATCTTCTCTTTCCCTATTTTAGAATCTTGGTTGTTGCCTATTCATTTATATACCTCTTTATATCTATGTTTGCACCTTAGTTAATTTGTCATTTCTAAAAAATCAATATCAAAATCAAATATAAAATATAAAAACAATTTTAAAACTACCAAAAAAATGCTTAAATAGCCATCTAATCATATTCAAATTCTCTGAAATTTCTACACAAAGAAGATCTATATATATTAACTTTAATCCAAAGAATTTTTTTTTTCAAAAACCCTAAGAAAACAGTGTTCTGTTTAGGCGTTAAGAAGTTAATGCCTATCGTTAGCTTCATTGACCAAATTTTCATTCTATTTTTTCTAAAATATTTCTTATATTTTTCCGATGCATTTTCTCTATTTGTTTTCTCAGATTTGAATTGTTTCTTATTTGTCTTATTTCATAAATATTTTTTTTATAATTAAAAAATGTTGAAAAATATGTTTTTGCATTTGTTTATTATCAATATTTACAAAAATATGTTTTGATTATAAAAACTTCACTTGAGCAAAACATCTTAGTATTTTCATTACAAATGGTCAAAATTGATATGGCATACACTTAAAGATTTTTCTTCAATGTTTTATTTTCAATTCAAATTTCCTAAACATTGCTTTGCCTTGTCTTGCCTTGACCGTAATCTTATTATGTTCAATGAAATGGTATATAGAAAATTGTGTAAGATTGCCTAATCATGCCTCTAAGTATGAGTAATGTTTTATGTTAATCAATGATTCATTCACTCACTATTTTGGTAATCTACATGTGCTCATAATCTCAGTCCTGCATGATTGTGTAATGTAATAGCTCTAACTTATTAGACTGTGTGTCTATATTACCTACACCATCTTTCAAACAAACTATTTTTTGCACATATAGAAGTGTTATTTCAATATTGTTTAGTGTTCGCAAAAATAAGTGAATTCGGAGACCTTTGTCCCAAAATTAAAAATATGAAATAAAATGACAAAGATAACTCCACCAAGCACTACTCACCCTCCTCCTAAGTCTTAATGAGCATTGTGAGGTTGAGTTCCTTTGAAAGAATTGTTAAGTGTCTTGTGCAAACCCCTTATTTTATCACTTCTATGTCTACACCGGATCACTTAAAATAGAAATTTATGAAATCATGCTTATGTGATCCCCCAAGCAATACTTCGCTCCCTGATAAATCTTAATGAGAATTGTGTGGGCGAAGCACCATGGTATTGTAATCTATTTATGTGCTTTGAAATTTTCTTCTATAATTGATGTGTGAAAGTAATGACAAGATTACAATCATAATATTGTTTTACTATTTCATTACATATGTCATGTGTTTTAAATATTTTACTTGTATACTCTTATCAAAACATATTTATGCGCACATCATTATTTTTCATAAAGCTTCTACTAATGAGAATTGCATCTTATTGCATATTTACATGACTCTCTAAAAATTAAGTAAAATCACTAGATTGCAATGCATGATTTCTATAATGTTTTCATTACTTGTAATACGAATTAGTTACATTGTAGCTCTTATCTTTTTGAATATGTTAAATCATTCTTGCCTATTAGTTGTGAAAATTTTTCAAAGATAATGCTCATTATATGTAAGAAGTCTAGAATATTGTTGGAATTGTCAAACCAAATTAAAAATAATTTATTTTGCTTATCTTGGTTACCTTGCTTTTCTGCATTATTGATTTTATCATGTACTTTTATTATGTTTTATCATGCTTATCTTTAAGGTCTCTTCTTCACTTGTATGTTTCAAAATCTTTTAACAAGTGGAAGAATGTCTTGTTTAAGTACATGTGCTATTATTATTCACGCTTATCATATTCTTTTTCCGTTGTGCTACACTCTCTCTTTGCTCAATCATGACCTACTTTATGCTTAAAACAAAACTCTTATCCTCTCAGAGTTTGTCCCAACTTTTGTCTTCTTTATTATAGTTTTGTTTACACTCCACCCACTTTTGCAAATAACAAAAGGGGGAGAATAAAATGATTAATATTAATGATTAATGGAGTAGGATTCACTAGTGTAAGGGGGAGCATGAATCTAGTTTATGGGAGCATACACTAAGGGGGAGCATGAATCTAGTTTTTGGGAGCATACACTAAGGGGGAGCACTTAAGTAGGGGGAGCACAATTTAACAAACTATAATTATAACTCTTATCTCTATGTTGCTTAGTGACATATATCCTTCTAAAAACACATCTCTTATATATGATTCTGATTTATCTCTATTGGATTTGTTATTATCAAAAGGCGTAGATTGTTGTAATACAGTTTCCCGCATCCCTTTAATTTGAGAATAACAAATCCTACTTGTATTTGATCTAGTTTGCCATTGTGTATTTAGCATACATGTTTGAACAAAATTGACTCTAGGATGCTGCATTGTTGGTATAGACTTGCTCACAAGCTGAAATGATGAATGTGGTCTAACGCCAGGTCTTGGGACTTAATGTCGGCGTTGACTTTTGTTCCCACCAAAATGAAAATGGAATGGAGGGAATCTGCCTTGATTGCATGAGAATTTTGGGAATGATTTGACTTAACGCCAAGCGTTAGACTCAACGCCAACATTAAGGTTGCCTAAAATGAATGTTTCCAAAGATGCAGAATCTCCTTCCAGTTTTGAAGATTCAAGCCATCAAATTATTTCTATACTGAGTCAACGCCTAGCGCTAGACTTAACGCCGACGTTAGCTTCAGTCCTATAAATAGGTGGCATTCATTCGCTTCAACAAGGCATACTAAGGAGCCCTATTCCAGCACTTCAGAAACTCTGTGAGGGCGGTATTTTCAGACCACCATCTCCCACACAAATTCAAAAGAAGAATTCAAAGGAGGATCTGATCAATGGTCACCCAACACAAAGAACGCACGCTTCGACTTTGACGATATTTAGCGGGCCTTCGCCGTCTCCAGAATTCTTCATAGGGAGTTTTTACTTGTCTTTTATTTTTGTTGTACCTCTCGGATTGTGATTATTTAGTGAATTCGACACGGTTGTTGGCCACAAGGCCCGTGCGCCGCATAGGGGGAATTCACCGCGGTTGTGGCGACTAGGTCTAGGGAGTAGATCTAGGGGGTGCTCGAGGCCTTTTGGGGGATAGAAAGGCTAGAGCGTCTTGAGGCTGTATCTGAGGAAAGATCGGCTAAAGCCAATGGATTCTTAGTGAGAAGAGTCAGTATAGAAAACTAAAAGAGTATTTCATATTCTCCTTGATTTCTAGCGTCAAAGAAATCAAATTTTGTAATCAAATTTTATAAATAACATCTCTTTTGATGTTAAATAAAATTGATTTCATTTGTTATTTTTAGCTCTTTACTTTTGTTTCAATTTACTTATTAGAAAATCACAAAAGTTTTCTTAAATCCTAAAGTTTTCTAAAACCCTTATTCCCCCCCCCCCCCCCCCCCTCTAAGGGCACCTCAAGATCCAACAAAAAATGCTCAGAAAGGAAAACATTTGATACCTCGGACTATGCAAACTACTGCATGATATGGTGGTGTCTCAGCATTACAAATTCTACATAACTTGGTACACCCACCGTTGTTGTCTCTACAGCCGATCCAACACTCTTCTTTCCCTTTGTTCTAGGTGCCATCTGCCACAAATTGCATTAGAAAATTAAAGGTAATGTACAACCCTCATTCTCCGAGGGTGGACCCCCCCCCCCCCCCCCCCCCCCCCCCGAGGCCACGTAGGCAGAAGTCAAAGTCAAAGAGGTCAACACAGAGCTCGGCAGTTCAAGGCAGAAGTAGAGAAGACCTCGACGAGTATGCAGGCAATACTCGCCAGGTTGGCGAGTGTGGAGCAGAAGACCTGGCGATTATTGGCCCGGCGTGTGCGAGCAGCACCCAATACTCGCCAGATGGGCGACTATGGCATGATACTCGCCGAGTAACCCATAGTCGCCAGGTTGGGGGCTGGGCTATAACCCCCCCCCCCCCCCACCCTTTGGTTTTCCTATAAATAGGACCCCAGGGGTACTTGGATTGGCACCTGGACTTGAGCTTTTGGACCCCGATTCCCGAACTCTCGAGCCCGTCACCCTTGCTTTCAGCCAAGTCGGTGCCTTCCCTGTACCAAGCTCGGCCACTTTGGTTTCGGAGGGGAAGACTCTCTTGAGCTTCTGGGTACGTGGTGGGGCCTCCCTGCCAAGCACCTGGGGTCCTGTGTGTTGCTCCTCTAGCTCTTCAGTAGTCGCCAGCCAGGTCATCTCGTCCGACTACTGGGCGAGTAGCCTTCGGCTGCATCGGTCCGAATTTTGAGGTCAGGATTTTCCTGGCATCAACACTTTGGTGCGGTGAGCGTGGACCGTAGTCGTTGGAAGAAAGTTCAGCAAGAGGCCGAGATGGTCGTAGTTGGCGACCATGAGGAGGTAGTCGGCAATTCGTCCGCAGGTGGCGAGTTCGTGACGCTAGCAGTTTTCAAAGCCTTCGCGCAGCGCATGGAGGGAGCCATGCGAGCATCGCTTCATCCGCGCGCCGAGGTCACGGCGACCTCGCCACATCGCCCAGTTCCGTCCGAGGGAGGGAGTGCCCCTCGGCGAGCAGGAAAGGAGCACGTAGAGGATGAGACTGAGCGACCAAGGAGGTCGCAGTTCTACCAGCCAACCTCGCAAGGGATTCGCTTTCGCGAGCCGGGCGAGCAGGCGAGGTACCAGGATACTCGCCCATATGGCGAGTATGGAGGTGATACTCGCCAGGTTGAGGATCATCGCCGGGCAGGTGGGAGGAGCCCCTTCTGCGAGGAGATCATTTCCGCGCCCGTGCCAGAAGGGTTCAGGGACCCAGCCTTGAATTACTATTCGGGGATGCAGGTTGTTTGCCATCACCTTCCGTGCAAAGGCATGGGACTGGTTCCACCAGTTGCCCGCCGGCTCGATCTACTGCTTTGAAGACCTGTGCCGTGGGCTGACAACCCGATTCGACACGGCCCGAAAGCTGAAGAAGGAGGCAACGACCCTGTTCTATCTGGTGCAAAGGCCAGATGAGGCGTTGGGACCTTACATCGAGCGCTTCCAGGAGGAGGTTCTGCAGATCCAGGACGTGGATAGCAACATCCTGTTGCTGGCCTTGACATTCGGCATAAGTCAAGGCCTCTTCAAGTTGGAGCTCAGTGAGAATCCTCCCTACTCCTACGATAACCTCATTCAGAGGGCCAATAAGTTTGTCCGGGGAGAGGCCTCCAACCCTGACTTCTTGGCAAGGCTGGCACAGGTGACCAGAGGCGACCGTGGAGAGAGGGATGGAATCCCTGAGAAGAGGAAGAGAGAAGAGCCCCAGAGGGAGGAGAAGAAGAGGCTGGAGTGGCACGAGGAAAGGAGAAGAGAGGAGAAGAAGAGGGAGGAGCCCAGGAGGAAGGAAACCAGGAGGAGCATGGAGAGAAGGCCCGTCGAGTCCCCTGAGCGTCAGGAGGAGGGAAGGCGCTACCAGGTCCCCGTCAACCGGCCACCTTGGAGGCCGGCTGGACGGCACCAGCGTCAGGATCAATGGGGGAGATCCCCAGAAAGAAGGCCCTTTCGCCAGCCAGAGAGGCGTCGGGAGAGGAGGAGAGACGAAGTGATGGCGGTAGCCGGGCGAGGCCGCTGTCAAGGAAGGAAGAAGCAGAAGCCGAGGAGGCATCAAGCAGAAGAGGTTCCCCTCTACTGTGACTTCCACCAGGTAGGGGGACATGCCATGGCTGCTTGCCCAGACTTTTGGGAAGCCCGGAGGAGGCTAGCAGCAGGAGAAGGTGGAGGGGAGCAGCGGAGGATAGAGGCCCCTGCCGAGCCTCAGGCAGGGAAGGCTGCCGTCGTTCGAAGGAGGAACGAGGACCGGGTCGACCAGGGAGGTCGGGGAGACCTGGGCCAGGGAGGCAGAGTTGGAGTAATCCATGGGGGAGCAGGGCTGGAAGCTTCCCTCAAGGGGAGCCTCCATCAAATCTACCGAAGGAGTGTCGCCACGACCTCACAAGCACCACCTCCGATGGAGGAGATTACCTTTTCTGAGGAGGACATGCTAGGGAACGAGAATCCCTTCCATAATGCCCTCGTGATTCAAGCCGCGGTGGAGGACTTCACCGTTGATCGGATTCTGATCGACAATGGTAGCTCTGTAAACGTCATCTTCAAGGGGACGTTTGGCGGACTGGGAGTCTAAGATGCCAGGGTTCGTGCATCTGATGGTCCCCTCTTCGGCTTCTCCGGAGAGAAGAAGGAAGTGGAAGGAGGAGCAGATCTCCTTGTGACGCTCGGTGGTACCTCCATCAGCTGTCGATTCGTCATCGTCGACGCCCCGAGCTGTTACAGGGCCATCTTCGGGAGGCCGCTTCTCAACGCTTTCAAGGCCGTCCCATCTTCCTACCATCAGTGCTTGAAGTACTACAAGGGAGATGTCCAGGTGAGGATCAGGAGCGATCCAAGAGCCGCGCGGGAGTGTTATCTCAGCGCCGTCAGCACCATCAGCTGGATGGCTGACGCGGAAGAGTTCGGAATAGTGCTGGAGAGCCCGGCCATGCTGGAGGTGGCTGAAGAGTTCGAGGAAATCGGGGTACTCTCCGCAGCGGGAGTGTCGGGGCTTCTGAAGATTGGCGGATCGCTAAAGACCGAGGAGAAGATCGAGATGGCGGCGTGTCTGCAAAAGAATGTCGACATCTTTGCTTGGAGCGCAGCCGAGATGCCAGGAGTCGACCCTGAGGTTGCATGTCATCGCCTCAACTTGGATCCCGCTGTCCAGCCCGTCCGCCAGAAGAAGAGGAGAACCGCCACCATCATCGCCTAGCCAATTCGGGAGGAGGTTAAAAAACTGCTCGATGCAAGTTTTGTATCGGAGATCCAGTACCCAGGCTGGGTCTCCAATGTTGTAATGGTGACAAAGGCGGGGGGTAGCTGGAGAATGTGTGTGGATTTTTCCTTGATGAATAAAAGCTGCCCGAAGGATTGTTATCCCTTGCCTCGAATCGACGCGCTGGTTGATTCAGCCGTCGGTTTTTCTATGATGAGTTTCCTTGATGCGTTTTCAGGATATCACCAGATCCGGATGCATCCCCCTGATTGCCGCGATGTCTCCTTCATCACCGACGATGGCTGCTACAGCTACAAGATGATGCCCTTCGGTTTAAAGAATGCGGGAGCCACCTATCAACGGATGATGGACCACATTTTCAAGGAGCAAAAGGGGAGGAACCTGGAAGTGTACGTGGACGACCTCTTGATAAAAAGCAAGAGCGTCCAGGAACACATAGCCGATCTAGTGTAGACCTTTGCAATGCTGAGGAGATTCAAGATGAGGCTCAATCCGGCGAAGTGCGTCTTCGGAGCAGGAAGGGGAAAGTTTCTGGGACATCTCCTTACCCCGAGGGGAGTAGAGCCTAACCCCGACAAGGTTAAGGCGATCCTGGAAATGCCATCCCCAAAGACGATGAAGGAAGTCCAAAGGTTGACAGGAAGGCTGGCGGGTCTTAGCCTCTTCCTCTCAAAGGCCGTAGAGAAGTGCCCTCCATTCTTCAAAATGCTCCGCAAAACTGAAAGCTTCGAGTGGACCGAAGGATGTGAGTTGGCATTCGGAAGGTTGAAGGAGCAGTTGACTCAGACACCTCTCCTTCAGAGCCCGAAGGAAGGCGAAGACCTGCTCATCTACCTAGGAGTAGGAGCGGAGGCAGTTAGCTCCATTTTGGTTCGGGAGGAAGGAAGGAAGCAGCTACCCATCTACTATGTCAGCCGGGTGCTGAAGAAGGCAAAGCTTAAGTATCCGATCCTGGAGAAGCTTGCCTTCGCCTTGGTGGTGTCGGCGCGGAAGCTCCGGCCTTATTTTCAGGCTCACTCCATCCGAGTGGTAACTGATCATCCTCTCCGTAATGTCCTAGAGGGGGTGGAGCATTCAGGGAGGTTGGCGAAATGGTCGGTAGAACTTAGCGAGTTCGACATTTCCTTCTGCCCCCGAGTGGCGATCAAGGCCCAGGCAGTAGCTGACTTCTTGGCTGACTTCTCGGTGGAAGCGGAGCCAGGAGAAGAGGTGCTCAACCCAATTCCTTGGAAGATGTTTGTTGATGGAGCTTCAGGAAAAAGTTCAGTGGGGGTGGGCATCGCACTCGTCAGTCCGCAGGGAACAAGGATCGAGCAAGCAGTCGAGATCCTCTTCCCCGTCACGAACAACCAGGCAGAGTACGAGGCCATAGTGGCAGGCTTGCGCCTTGCCAAGGAGCTGGGGATCCGTGATGTCCGCGCTTTCACAGATTCAATGGTGGTCGCGTCGCAGATTCGAGGCGAGTTCGAGGTGCGCGACACCATCTTGCAGAAGTACTTGGTAAAAGTAAAGGGGCTGATTGGAGGCTTCCAGTCCTTCTTCGTCGAGCATGTGCCAAGAGAGGAGAACTCGGCAGCGGATCGCTTAGCCAAGTATGGGCCGAGGGCTGGAGGAACTATCACCGAGCTATTCCACCCGTCCATTGAAGAGGGAGAGATGATGGAGATCTAGCAACGCCCCTCGTGGATGGATCCCTTTGTGGCATTCCTGGCTAGCGGCTAGCTCCCAACGGACGAAGGGGATAAAAGAAGATTTCGGTACAAGGCGGCATACTACCTCCTGCAAGATGGGGAGCTGTACCGCAAGACCATCTCGGGCCCCATGGCCAGATGTGTTTCTGAAGACAAAGTACCCCGAGTGTTGGAAGAGATCCACTCGGGAGAGTGTGGAAGTCATTCTGGGACTCGCACTTTGGAGCAGAGGGTCTTAAGGCATGGTTACTTCTGGCCTACTATCCGGAAGGATGCGGAGATCTTCTCGAAGAAGTGCCAGAAGTGCCAGCTCTTCGCCCCCCTTCAGTTGCAGCCGGCCCAGCTGCTCCGATCGATTACCGCCCCATGGCCGTTTGCCATCTGGGGAATGGACTTGATCGGACCCTTCCCTCAAGCAAGTGGCCAGAGGAAGTTCGTTCTCGTCATGATCGACTACTTCTCCAAGTGGATCGAGGCCAAAGCTTTAGCCAAGACCACCTCTCAAGTAGTGAAGAACTTCATCTGGGGAGAGATCGTCTGCAGATTCGGGGTCCCTCTCGCCATCATCACCGACAATGGTCCCCAGTTCGCCAGCTTGGAACTGGAAGAATTTTGCAGGCAGCTAGGAACCGACCTTCGGTTCGCCTCCGTACATCACCCAAGGAGCAATGGCCAGGTAGAGGCCGCCAACAAACTGATCATCAACCTACTAAAGAAGAAGGTGGAGAACCTAAGAGGTAACTGGGCGGACTAGCTCCCCTCGGTCCTGTGGGCTCTGAGAACCACTCCTAGCTCAGCCACAGGGGAAACGCCATTCAAGCTCTCTCACGGTTCGGAAGCTCTCATTCCAGTAGAGTTTGAAGTCAGAAGCCCAAGGGTGGTAGCTGGGGAAGACGGAAGCGAAGAATGGCGACTAGAGAATGAAGAGGTTCAAAAGCTATCTCTCGACTACATCGAGGAACTCCGAGATCTAGCTTCGGCCAGGCAAGAGGAGATCTAGCGCCGAATGGCGAAACATTTTGACAAAAATGTCCGCCTCAAGCACTTCCAAGAAGGTGACCTAGTCCTGAAGAAAGTGGACGCAGCAGGAAGATCAGCAGCCGTCGGGAAGCTCAACCCGAACTGGGAAGGACCTTTCATCATCCAGGAAGCACTCCTGACAGGAGGATACCGCTTGCAGAACCAGGAAGGCGAGCTGCTAGGGAGCACCTAGAGCGGCGATGACCTGAAAAGGTTTTATCCCTAAGGGGGAATGTATATATCCCATCCTTGTAAATTCATTTCTTTGAATAAAATCTACATCTCCCTGAAACATGGGACGAGGCAGCTTCCTTCGCATCAACCCAGTTTTTTAAAAAATAAGGAAGTCAGGTGAAGTCAATCTCCACGCTAGGTTGGGAAATGAGCCTCCGACTTAACCCTCGTAAAAACTCAGAACGGATGATGGGACAGTGCCTCGGGTGTGCGTTCCCTTAAGACCAAGCCTCTGCAATGATGGCCGAGATCAGCTCCCCCCTTGCACGTTGGCCGCGGTTCCCACCGACCGCACTTCTCGTCCGACTGTAGAGATTACCAGGAAGAAGTCTGGACGCCGACCTTCCGATTCGGCGAAGAGAAGATCGACTTCACTAGCTCTGGGGACCCTTGAAGAAAGGTGTCATGTACCCACGAGAGCTAAAAAGCTCGCAGCAAAGCATTTCGTTTTCTAAATTATGGTGTCAGATCATATGAGTTAGTATGCCTGAAGTGTGCTTAACTCCCTGCTAAACTCATTGAGCAATAGGAAGCAGGTCCGATCCACATCCAGCATCCAAGTGGGATGGAGGCCTCGGGATGGTATGTCCCTTTGGACCTCCCCGACTGCCACTCCCTGCTTGACGTCGTCCTACATCAACATTCACCGTCGCAAGTTGGAACACGAGCCTTCGGCTCAACCCTCGTAAAAACTCAGAACGGATGATGGGACAGTGCCTCGGGTGTGCGTTCCCTTAAGACCAAGCCTCTGCAATGACGACCGAGATCAGCTCCCCCCTCGCATGTTGGCCGCAGTTCCCACCGACCGCACTTCTCGTCCGACTGGAGAGATTACTAGGGTAAAGTCTGGAAGCCGATACTCCAACTTGAGAAGGGGAGCGATCGATTCGACCGGCCAAAGAATGGAAACATTCCGGCATCCAAGTAGAATGGAGACCTCGGGAGGGTGTGTCCCCTTGGCACCCCCCCCCCCCCCACTGTCGTTCCCTACTTGACGTCATTCTTCGTCGACATGTGGTATCCAAGTAGGATGAAGGCTTTGGGATGAGGTGTCCCTCCGGACCTCCCCGACTGCCGTTCCCTACCCCCTCTCTCATAAAACAAACTCCCTTAAATAATTTTAATGGGCTCTTCACCAGGTACAGAGCGAGGCCTTGAGTTGAGCATGTGTCCCTCGGGATCCTCCAAGTACCCCCCCCCCCCCCCCCACGACTCGACTCCACCAAGGGAAACATTGAAGAAGGCGAGTATGGCTGTGCGAGCATACAGAGACGAGTATACAGGTGCGAGTATGGCTGTGCGGGTATACAGTGGCGAGTATGAAGAAGCACCCACTCTCGCCTCGATCCTAAGAGCCTAGCGAACACTCAACCTCGCCCCGAGCCTAGGAGCCTAAGCGGCATTCAAAAAATAAAGCAAACACCAAGGAAACAGGCGAGCAAAAGCTTTGACTTTTTCATATATAAATATTTGATGTATATTACAAAAGAATCTTCAAGGTGTTTACAAAAGGTCGCCGGGCGAGCAAAAAAGGGTGCCCAGGCGACTAGGCGACATCCTCGCCATCAATATCTGCATCTGGCTCGTCTCCACCATCGTCGCCACCATCGTCATCAACACCATCGTCATCATCATCGTCATCCTCGTCATCGGAATCGTCATCCGCAGCACCACTGGACGGCGGCGAGGATGCTCGTAAGGGGGAGGTGGACTCCTCGGCGAGCAGCGGCGGGATAATGTCCTCCACGGTCAGCTCCATCGCCGCCGGCTTCAGAAGATCGTCCGCCTTTAGCTGGCTCAGGATGACGGTCCCAGTAGCTCGCGCGATCTCTCGCCGAACGCGTGGCATATTGTCGCCATGCATCCGGATCTGCTTGCCGACCCTAGAGGGGCCCGCCACCGCTGGTTGTTGCTCGGCAGGCCGAGTTTCCAGCTCAGCGATGTGCACTTGGGCGGCCTCCAAGGCCAGCCGAGTGTCATCCAGCTCCTTCTCCAGCTGGGACACCTTTGTCGCCATCTCCACCTCAACGACCTACAAAAACAAGAAGACACACAAAGTCAGCAAGTTAGTCGCCAAAGTTGAAGACAAAGAGCGAGTATTGTGAATACTCGCGCAGTAGATTACCTTCGCCTGCGAAAACCTCAGCGAGTTCATCCACTCGCCTCCTCCAGAACACCACATCAAGGCGGCGATTCCTGAAGGACTCGAGCAGTTTCTCGCCACCCTCGCTTAGGAAAGAAGCCCCGAAGACGCTCTCTGGTGGCTGGAAGGACTTGTCGGGGATCACTTGAAAGTCGCCAGCGATGACGACTAGTCGCTCTCCCCAGTGATGATTCTTGTTAGCGGTGCCGACCAGCGTGCAGACGTGGCTGCAGAGGAAGACGACGCCCTCGCCAGTCGCCATAAAGTGGAATACTCGCCTAAGGACCGACAGGTCGAAGGCTATTCCCTGGTCGCGTAGGTAGCACAGATATCCCACAATCATCGCCACCCCATTGGGGTTGATCTGGGCAGGGTCTATCCCAAAGTAACGGAGTATCTGGGAGAACTCCGTCCACAGTGGTAGTCGCAAGCCCACCTCGAAATGGCGAGTAGGGAATACCCGCTCATTGGTCAAGAAGGTGTTTAGTCGCTCGCCCTGGCGAGGAAGCCTAGCGACAAACCCTGGCAGGAGGTACTTCGCCTTGATGACCTCCAAATCCTTCTCAGTCGTGACAGACTTCTTGAAGGTGGTCGCCGCAAAGTTCCTAGCATGATTGGCACGCCGGATGGTCGCCTCGTCGGTCATCTTGGAGGAAAGGAGGAAAAAGAGGCGAGTATCAAAGAAGACAAGAAGAGAAGACAGAAGATACTCGCACGAGAGTTAGAAAATCGCCAAAGCGTAATTAAGACTCACCCCCCCCCCTATTTATATTGCTCGGATAACTTGGCTTATCGAGCACGACGGCGCGATCAGGAATAAGGGGGTGGCGAGTATTAAGTTGAAGTCGCCAGCTCAACAACGCGCGTCAGCAGGAAGTCGACCTCCAAGGCGAGAAGACCTGCAAGAAAGAAACATGAACGAAGCTCGCCATGCATAGGCGACGGGCGGACAATACTCGCCAAAGTTAAAGAAGATAGAAAATTTTGACAAAAATCCATCACAGAAGAAGAAAGCAGAGCAAGTAATAAAAGGCGAGTTTTCTAGTACTCGCCGAAAAATATTACACCAATAAAGAAATAGTTCAGAGTTACAGGAATCCTCGCCAAGGGCGACTTAGCACAGAAAGAAGAGGAGTAAAAAAGGACAATATCTAGGGAGGCGCCTGAAGATTCGCCTGAAAATCCGGAGGCTGAGGATGTCGCCCAACGAAGCCCATGCTGCGAGCACGCTTGAAGTGCTCAAAGGCCAGAGACATCGCGTCCTCACGCTGCCGCAGCTGGTCTTCGATCCTCGCCAGCCGACCGACCGAGCCCATGCTCGCGCGCATCCCCACCAACTCGTCTTGATGCAGCTGCTGGCGAAGCTCGATCCTCGCAACTCTACGCTCCAGATCGCTGACAGTATGCATGCGAGATTCTGCACCAGCCAGGCGAGTATCGAACTCCTCCAGTCGTGATACTCGCACCTCCAGCTCGGTCAAACGACGATGAGCGTCAGTGCTCGCTAGGCGCTCAACTCGCGATTCAACCTCGGACAGGCGGCGATGAGGCTCGCAGATCGCCAAGCGCTCCAGCTTGGACTCCAGCTCCAGGATCACGCGAGTAGCCCTCTCCTGGTACTCGCGAGAAGGAAGCCCGCCCGCGTCGATCAAAGCTCCTATGGGAGTATGAGCGCGAGCTGCGAAAAGGTTTGAGTGTTAGAAATTAGATGACGAAAACAGCGAAGTAAAGACAATGGCGACTATTGAAGACGGCGACTAAAAACCTGGCCGAGGACTGCGAGAATGACGGCGAGGAGAGACCCCTGCCCGGCGAGGAGATGTGCTGCGATGATGGTCGCCTCGCCGCGAAGAGCCACCAATTGCCGGATCCTGGCTGGGAGGCGCATTCCCCCGACCTCGATTATCGACTGGTCGTCCTCCTCCCCTTGCAGGAAAAAAGCCCGAGGAGCCCCCAGTCCCGCCACGGCGCGAGGACTCGCCCTGATGAGTCGAAGGTGCAGTAGAGGTTGAAGGGCACTGATATCCCTGAGGAGTAGCAGAAGGAGGGAACGGAGGAGGTGGCGGAAGCCCACCTGCGGGCAGCTGCGAACTACTCGCCATTCCCAAGGACTGAAGAGGCGGAGGAGGCGGAGGCACGATGCTCGCCAATGGATCACGTTGCCCGCTCATCAGCCTCTTCTCCAGCTAGGAGCTGTGGAGAACTCGCCCTGAGCGACCTCCACCCTGAGGAGAGACCATAGGCGATGACCTCAGCGGAGGCACGGCCAGAGGCACCTCCTGAGCTCCAATGGTGGACGAATCTGCGAAGCATAAAAGAAATATTCAGCATCTCGGCCCAAGTCGAGGTCAATCAAAGAAGGTGGCGAGTAGGTAGCTCCCACCTCGCGCAGGAGCGAGATTCTCCGGTTGATTCTGGGTCGAGGTCCCAGGCATGCTCGCTTCCTCGGCGACATTCGGAGCAGGAGGATCAGCGGCCGGCGAGTCTCCTTCATTAGAGAGCCCCAGGTCGTCCAGCAGCTGCTGGTGTTAGTCGCACGGAGGAGCGGCGACCTCATCCTCAACGGCTTTCTTCTTCTCCTGCTTCTTTTTCTTCTGGGCAAGCCTCTTCCTCTTCTTGGAAGAGGGAAGGTCGCCAGATGCGAGATCCGGGCGAGGAGGGAGCGAAGAGCCATCAAATAGGCCTACAAGACCAGCCATAGCCGCCTTAGCCTCGGCAGCATAGTCGCGCACCATCTTGAGCGAGTTCAGAAAAGACGTGCCATCAGAGACCCCTGCCCCTCTATTTATAGAGTTCGAACGTCGGCCAGCGAGAGGGCGAATATAAGCCGATTGTCGCCGGCAGGAGAGCTCGTCGAATGAAGGTTGGATGATTCTTTCCGAGCAACTGCGTTACTCGCAAAGAGCGGGGATTGTGTATAACACTCATTCTCCGAGGGTGGACCCCCCCCCCCCAGGCCACGTAGGCAGAAGTCAAAGTCAAAGAGGTCAACACAGAGCCCGGCAGTTCAAGGCAGAAGTAGAGAAGTCCTCGGCGAGTATGCAGGCAATACTCGCCAGGTTGGCGAGTGTTGAGCAGAAGACCTGGCGATTATTGGCCCGGCGTGTGCGAGCAGCACCCAATACTCGCCAGATGGGCGACTATGGCATGATACTCGCCGAGTAACCCATAGTCGCCAGGTTGGGGGCTGGGCTATAAACCCCCCCCCCCCCCCCACACACCCTTTGGTTTTCCTATAAATAGGACCCCAGGGGTACTTGGATTGGCACCTGGACATGAGCTTTTGGACTCCGATTCCCGAACTCTCGAGCCCGTCACCCTTGCTTTCACCCAAGTCGGTGCCTTCCCTGTACCAAGCTCGGCCACTTTGGTTTCGGAGGGGAAGACCATCTTGAGCTTCTGGGTACGTGGTGGGACCTCCCTGCCAAGCACCTGGGGTCCTGTGTGTTGCTCCTCTAGCTCTTCAGTAGTCGTCAGCCAGGTCATCTCGTCGGACTACTGGGCGAGTAGCCTCCGGCTGCATCGATCCGAATTTTTAAGTCAGGATTTTCCTGACATCAACAGGTAAAGCGCTAATGACTGCGCTAGCACTAGCGTCGACGCTAGCCTCCTGTTGAAAACCTCTATCTACTGTCCCTATTACCGAATTCTACACTTCTCAAACACTTAGATCCATGAGTCTCATATGTTTTAGGCTAAAATAAAACTAGAAATCTTAATCTAAAAATCAAAGAAACCACTTCAAAACATATTTTTTTCTAGATCCATCATATAAACAACTAAATATCTCCAATTTTTTCATAAATCTTCATCTCAAACATGAAAATCAAAGTTTAAAACAAGAATCATAAAAAATAGTGGAGATTTACCTCAGATCTAGCTTTAGCCTACGGTATTTGATAGGGTTCTCATAGAGGGCTTATGTTGCAATGGCCAAAACGACAAGAAAAAGGATATTTATAAAAAGCAGCGCTAGCGCGAGTGGTATCTCGTGTTGTTGATTTTCTGTGTTTTTAAAATTATACAAAATCACTAAAAATATGTTCTTTTATATGTACTACTTATTTTTGCATTTCTGGCATTGGTTGATTTTTGAAAAACTAAAATAAAAATTTACAAAAGGAAAATTGAAAAAAAAAATATTCTTTTTTCTTCCGTTATTTGTTTGATTTCTAGCCTGATATGCAGAAAATCAACTACAAAATTATAAAACAAAAAACTTACAAAAAATACTATTTTTTAACTTAACTTTTTCTATGTATCTTACGAATGGGAGATTTGGGATGTCACCCCATCACATCTCCTAGTACCGGTGCGAACCCCTCACAGGGTATACCTCAGGAAGTCCAAGATCAATTATAAAAGTTCAAGTTTCAATTTTTTCTTTTAATTTTTTTTAAACTATATAAAAAACTGAATGGAATTTCTTATTATTATCAATCATGATTTAATCTATCATTTAGAACTTTCTACAATATTGGCATTCATCCTTTCAAAACTACTTTGAACATTGTTTTGCCTCTTATCATGCTTTGATAGATCTAAATATATGTGCATCAATTGTATTGAACAAGTTTGTGTAGAACCAAGCTTAACATGCCCCTAAGTATGAGTAAATGTTTTATGATTGATGATGATATTTCTTCACTCACTTATTTTGGCAAGTCTGCATGTGCTTTTAATCTAAGAATGCTTGCTTGTGTATTGTAATTGTACAATAAATTAAAATTGCACAAGTATCATACCTATACTACATTTATTTGCACTCTTAAAATTTAAGAAAAGTGGTTGTGTTTTCAAAATTACATTCGTTTGCAAAACAAGTGTATTAGGAGAACTTTGTACAAAACAAAAAAATCAAGAAATAAATTAACAAAGATAACTCCACCAAGCACTACTTGAACCTCCTGATAAGTCTTAATAAGCATTGTGTGGTTGAACACCTTGGAAAGAATAGTAAAGTGTCTAGTGCAAACCTTAGTTTTTTTTCTACACCACTTATTCTTAAGTACACCGGATCACAAAAAATATCGATATTGAAAAATAAAAATTTGTGATCCCCAAGCAATACTTTGGACCCTGATAAGTCTTAATAAGCATTGTGTGTGTAGAGTGCCTTGATAGTCGTACAATTTTTCTTTGTGCATTGAAGTATGTGGAAGTAAATTTATTTGTGTTTTATTGTGCAATTTACTCTACATATGTCTTGTATTTCTTGATTAAATCATTTGTTAACTTTCTTCAAAATTCACTTATGTGCACATCATTATCTTCCATAACACTTTTTCTCATGAGTATTGGATCCTAATGCTAATTCTATACTACTCTTTATATATAAATGCTTTAGGTATCCTAACATGCTCTCTATAATGTTTGGTATGTCTTGAATTTGTGAATTAAAATAACAATGTAGTAGTCTCTTTTTGATATCTTTTTTTCATGCTTGGTTAATGTATTGTAAACCTTTAAGATTTTAAAAGAAAAATGATTTACAAAAACATCTTATTTTGAAGTTTAACTCATATTTCTTCTTATGCATCATCATGCTTACAAAAGGTGTTCCTTGTATTTCTATAAGTCCTCCACAATATTAACTTATAACTTTTACCTTGCGCTTTCATGCTTATTTCAAGTCTTACTTTTATCTTGAATCTCAAAATTCTTTTTTCTTCAACAAGTGGTAGACTTGCTTGGAAAAGTTTATATTAGTTGTTCTAACTTGCATACTTTCTATCTTATGCTAAAAACTCTGATCTTTTAAATAAAATCTTTTTTATGCTAAAAACTCCTTATCATTATATTTCTAAAAAAAGCTCTATCATGTCGTACCTTTTTATTAGAAAGCTTCTTTCTACGTCGCTTGCTTCCTTAACCAACTTTTGCTAATAACAAAAGGGGGGAGAACTAACATGATAAATAATAACTGCTATCAAATGGGGGGGAACTAACATGATAAATTCTTAAGATGATAACCTACTTATAAGGGGAGCAATCACATAGGGGGAACATCCATTTAGGGGAAGCACTTATAAATACCAAAATCGCAAATTATCCTAAGTCATCTCTCTCACACACAAAAATATGATTTGTCATGCTTTTTGTATAAATGCTCTTATTTATCATTAATGGAGTTGTTATTATCAAAAGGGGGAGTTTGTTGGAACTTGGTCTTCTGCATCTCCTAGGTTTGAGAATAACAAATCCTAAGTGTATTTGATCTTGTGTGTTTAAGTGTGTAAGAAATAATGTCATATGACTTAAGGATAACATAAGAAGGTTGCGCCCTAATTTGAAGCCAAAACTCCAAAATGGCCACTAGTGTCGGCGGTAGTGGATAGTGCCGATGGTAGCTTGATGCACAAGAGGAATGATGGAGCTTGCCTTGAAATGAAAGATTCTCACACGCAGAATATTGACTAATCTGAGATCGCGTCGACGGTAGGGATAACGCAAGCTGTAGCTTGATGCACAAGAGGAATGAAAGTGCATAGTGTGACTCTGAGATTCCTCAAGAGGGGGGTGAATAGAGTTTTAAAATATTTCTATCCTATCTGTGTTTAACAATAAACTACTCTAAGGAGTTATGCTTAACAAACTAGGCAGAATAAAGAATGCAGGAAATAAAGTGCAGAATAAAAGACTGGACAACACATAAAATCACAGCACAAACACAATGAATTTTATAGAGGTTCCCCAAAATGTGGGTAGTCCTCTCTTCTACCACCTGGTAGGAATGCACCACTGTGCCTGAGTCTTTTGATCAGGAGACTCTTAGTGTTGGATCTAGAGGCACCCTTAGAGGGGGGGGGGGGGTGAATAAGGGTTTTAAAAACTTTAAACTTTTATAGAACACTTTTGATATTTTGGTCGAAGTAAGTTAAATCAAAAGTAAAGAGATAATGAAATTAGAAATGAAATCAATTTTATTAAACAAGAAAGACATGATTATCATTTATAAAATTGATTACAAAGTCTGATTTCTATGACGCTAGAAATCGAAGCGAATAATATGAAAACTCTTTTTGTTTTCTATACCGACTCGTATCCCCACGAACTGGTTGGCTTTAGCCGATCTCTCCCCAGATACAGCCTCAAGCCGTTCTAGCCAATCTATCACCAGAAAGGCCTCGAGCACCCCCTAGATCTACTCCCTAGACCCAGACGCCAAAACGAGGTGAATTCCTCCCTAAGTCCTACCCAGACCTAGTCGCCAACACGAGGCGAATTCACGAACGGATTACAAAGATAAAAATAAAAGACAAATACAAAAGACAAATATAAAGCTCCCTATGAGGTAAACTAAATGAGACGATGAAGAATCGTTGAAGATCGTTAAAGTCCAAGCGTGCATTCTTCGCATTGTGTTAGCGTGTTGATCCAAGCCTCCTTTGATTCCTCCTTTTGAAATATGAGTGGGAGATGTGTTGGTCTGGAAATACGGCCCTCACATAGTTTCTGAAGTGCTGGAATAGGGCTCTTGGAAATCATTAGTTGTAGAAGATGAAATCCACCGTTTTATAGGACTGGAAGCTAACGCCGGCGTTAAGAGTTAACGATGGGCGTTGACTCAACATAGAAATAACTTGATGGCTCGGATCTTCAAAACGGGAAGGAGATTCTACATCTTTGGAAATTTTTATTTTAGTTAACCTTAATGCTGGCGTTGACTCTAACACCGAGCGTTGAGTCAAATCATTCCCAAAATGCTCCTTCAATCACGGATGCATTCCTCCTTGCTATAATCATCGATCGTTAATGCCAGCGTTAAGTCCTAACGCCTGGCGTTGAGCTTCTTTCTCTTTTTATTCAGTCGGCAAGCCATCCCGTCGATTAGCAGCCCATCACGTCGATCGCTAAAGCACAGCGTTAAGACCTAACGCCTGGCATTAGACATCTTTCAATTCTTCTACTTGTGGATTGTGCCAGACCAGTATTGCAGCAACCTGGTGTCATATCTGTCCAAACCTGCACGCTAAAAACACAATGGCAAACAAGATCAAATATAAGTAGGATTTGTTATTCTCAAATCAAAGGGATGTGGAAAACCATGTTCCAACACTTAGAACCAATGATCTTTTGATAAGGAAATCATGAACCACCAGATCTTTTGATAAGGAGATCTTGAACCACCAGATCTTTTGATAAGGACATCTTGAACCACTGAATCCTTTGAAGAGGGATTAATAAAACTCTTTTATAGAATGAGAAAGAAGAAGTGAGAAGGTTGAAGGAATTCTGTTCTCAGAATTCTTGAAGATGGCTGTTTGAAGATCAGCCTATGAGTTGTTCCAAAGGATCTACTCTTGATTATCCCCTGCTTTTGATAGTGATGATTTACATAAACTTTGTATTGTCAGATCCTTTCTTCTTCTTCGGATTATGATCTGGCTGCTATGAGATTGTGAAAATAAGCAGCTTTCAGATCCTTTGTTCTATTTTATGAATAGCAGCAGAGCCTTCCTTTCCCCATTTTTTTGTTCTCTATGTTAGAGATTCTGAGAGAGAGAGAGAGAGAGAAGAAGAGGGAGCCCTAGAAAATGAAGGAGATGGCTGATAGTGATTATTGCCTTGTCTACCTCTGTCACCTCTTGTCTTTTTATTCCACCTTCTTCAAATTCGAATTTCTTTCCCTTTCTGAAATCCTCGATAAGGTAATCTGCTTATCACTTTCTCTTTGTTTCCTCTTTAATTCTCGGCCCGTCCACCTGGAAAGAATTTGTTTCCAAGAAACCTTTTTGTCTTCTTCTTTAATGCTCCTTTCCATTTCAGACAATTATTGAGCCATTGGGGAACGGTCTTGAAGGATGTGGGCCATGAAAGAAGGATCAGAAAGACAGCAAAACAGATATACGTTTACAGACTGTATTCATCGTAACGTCGAATACATTTCTTCTCTTATCGACGCAACTTTGAGTTCTTATAGAAGCAGCTTCGATTTCATTTCTGCTTTGATTGAACTCTGCAAGTAGACGTTGCGTCGACATCTTATCAATGTGTACGTTGAGTTGATCTGCCTGTCTCTAAACTATATCTTCTGCATCGAGAAGTAGTCGACATTGCGTTGACTTTAAATGGCTTCGACATATACTCTTTTCTGTGTCGAGTTGAAATAGGAGCTACATAGACTTCTCCAATTACTTCAACAGATCCCTGAGTTCTATGTCGATATTTATTTGACGTAGCGTCGACTTAAGTTACTTCGACAGAAGGTTGAACCACTTACTTCTAGTCAGAGCAACGTCGATATGGACTCGATGTTACGTCAAATTCTATTCGACGAAAATGTTAACTTATCCCAATTTTGCTTCCCTTGATCTGGTCCTGATATCCTATGTTGAGTGTGACATCCTAAGACATCTAATGACCATATTACCCTTACTATACAATGGGTAATTCACTCCTAGAAATAAAATCACTTTTAAGTAATTTGTTAAGTTAAATCAACAGGGGTTTTTCTTAACAATCTCTCCCTATATATCTTAACAAATTTTATAGTTTGACTGAAGTGATTTTACATATTCTTTTGTATAAATAACAGTACATTCATT
This sequence comes from Dactylorhiza incarnata, assembly GCA_033032865.1. Classification (NCBI taxonomy): domain Eukaryota; kingdom Viridiplantae; phylum Streptophyta; class Magnoliopsida; order Asparagales; family Orchidaceae; genus Dactylorhiza; species Dactylorhiza incarnata. The sequence goes on along the minus strand of JAWHQI010000259.1, from coordinate 3,801,013 downwards.
ACAACATAGACATAACATAGGATAGACTGAAATCACATGTAGTTACATTTATTTGACAGGCAGTAAGATTGTGTAAGATTTGTTCATCCCAGAATATTTGTGTTCAAAAATGAGTAATCATAGAATACCTTAACTTTCAAAAAAATTAGGACTCCTTCTCTGGAGTCTTCCTTTTTCTTGAGAATACAACTGGGGTGACTTTCCTTGGGGCAATCTTCAGAGGCTCATCTTCATCATGGAACAATGCTGGATTTTCAGCAATATTGGCTTTGTCATTCTCCCCATGTGCTTGTGCATTATGCTCAGCATCCTCAGCAGCTTCCTTGGCAATCTTGGCCACCTCATCTAAAGGATTCTCATCTTGAGGCTGCTTCCCCTGATTCCCTGATGTGCTTACAACTGTCATTTCTGCATTTAGGTCCCTTTGGACACCTGGAGAAGGCTCCCCCTGTTTTGCAGCATCAGTTAGTATATCATTTTCCCTTTCTGCTTGGGAATCCCCTTCAGTTGTCAGAAACTGCATGACATCTGCCATATCTTTGTCATTCTGATCTACAGGCCTTTCCTGGATATCATCATCCAACCTCTTTGGATGCTCCCCATGAGACTGTGCATCCTGAAATTTAGTTACCTTGTCATGAGCAGGCTCATTATCAACATTATCAGCATTCCCTTGATCCTGTCCACTCATAACTGTTGGATCGGTAGGCGCCCTTAGAGGGGGGGGGGGGTGAATAAGGGTTTTACAAACTTATATTATATTTTGAATAACTTTGAAAAAGCTTTGATTATTAAAATAGAGAAGATCAAGACAAATCAAGTGAAGTAAAAGTAAAGACATGATTTTATTAACTTGAGAAGCATGATTACAAAACTTGATCTCTTATCAAAGCTAGAAATCAAAGCTAATAGAAAGACTCTTTTTGTTTTCTATACCGACTCGTATCCCCATGAACCGGTTGGCTTTAGCGGATCCTTCCCCGGATACGGCCTCAAGCCGCTCTAGCCAACCCTTCCCCGGATATGGCCTCGAGCACCCCCTAGACCTACACCCGAGACCTAGTCGCCAACACGAGTCAAATTTTAGCCCTAAGTCCTAACCAGACCTAGTCGCCAACACGAGGCAAATTTACTACACGATTACAAGAAAAGATGTGAAATAAAAAGACAATAATATGTAACTCCCTCTATGTGGATCTCTTGGAGAAGTAGACGAAGACGCAGAGTATGATCGTAGTCGATGCGTTCTTTCGTCACGATGATGATGCGTGTTGAAATCTTCTCCACGGATCTCCTTTAGTCTTTATGGATTTGTGGGAGTATCTCTCTGAAACTTCCGCTCTATGTTGTGGCACGAAGCTCTGGAATTCTGGATCTGTAGAGCCTTGAGAAGACGGAGCCAAGATGTCCTTTTTATAGACTTAGCACTAGCGCCTGTGCTAGTGCTACCACCGGCGCTATCCTATATTAGGACATATTCTGCGCGGCAGAATCTTCAATCGGAGGAAACTTTTCTCTCTTGCCTACTGTGCTCCTCGCTATCGCCTGCCCTATCTGATACCGCCTGGCGCTATCTCCTTCTATAAGTTCTTTTGGCAATTTCGCGTAAGCCAATATTTCGTCGAACGAGATTTTGTCGAACGCCGCTACGATTTTGTCGAGCGATGTTTCGTCGAACGCCGTGATGAGAATTTCGTCGAGCGTCGCTTTCAGTTCGTCGAACGAAATTTCGTCGAACTCAATTCGTCGGTCAGGCTTCAACATTCGTCGAGCTCAATTTTGTCGACTGGAGTTTGTCGAACGGGCTTCAACATTCGTCGATCTCAATTTCGTCGAGCATCGCTAACAGTTCGTCGAACGATAGCTAGCGCCTGTGCTAGTAGTACCGCTAGCTCTAGTAGATGTTTTGGATTTGTTGGCTCAACTTTGGGGGCAACCTTCTTATGTAATCCTTGAGTCATGTGGACTTTGTTATCCTGCACACTTGAACACACAAGATCAAATACACATAGGATTTGTTATTCTCAAACCTAGGAGATGCGGAAGACCATGTTCCAACAAACTCCCCCTTTTGATAATAACAAATCCATTAATGATAAATCAGAGCATTAATATATAAGCATGAAGAAACATACTTGTGTGTGTGTGAGAGTGATGACTTAGGATAATTTATGATTTTAGCATTTAGAATTGCTCCCACTAAATATATGCTCCCCCTAAGTGAATGCTCCCCTAATATGTAAGCTATTATCTAAATTAACCATTATATTTTGATATCAGATTAAATTTATCATGTTAGTTCTCCCCCTTTTGTTATTAGCAAAAGCGGGTAAGGAGACATGATTTTTAATTCTTGCGGTTTTGAAATTTAGTGAAGGGTTGAGATTTTCTCCAAAACTATATCCGATAAAGGCAAGTGTACCTTATCGTCTATAGTATAGGATATTAAGAAATACCAAGGTCGTATTCCACGGGGCGCGTTGATTACTTCTACTTTGAGGAAAGTCGTTATTATCTTATCTAATGATATTTTGGGGTTTTGGTACTTAGCTAGAAAAAGAGAAATTGCAAGCTAAATTAAGGGTTTAGATGATGATAAAAGAGGCTAGTACTCAATCAAAAATCACCTTGGAGTGAGATAAGACAAGTGAAAAGAGATTAAATCTAATTCCGTTTAAATTGAACTACTTGACCGTGGAGGTTCCCGAAGCTCGAACATGCCTCTCTCGAGGTTAATGCCCAACTAAGTTTAGGAAAAATCAACCGGACTCTCGTCCTATAATCGATTACCTAAAACTTGCTTTACGAAGTGAACCCCGCTATTGGATTTGACTCCAATCCGGGAGATTTACGTCATCCTCTCTCGAGGGGTGCGTGCAACTCTCTTTACCCTTGAGTGATCGATTCATACCTTGAGCCTCTCGGCTAACTAAGTATGAAAACATAAGCGAAAACCATATATCGAAAATATGGCCTCACTAATTAAAAATCAAGGGTAATTCAAGTGTTTATAAAAATGGAAAAAGAAAACTTTAGAAAATCATAACTTGTCTAACTCATCCTCGGATCATTTTGATCGAGTACTAATGAGGATTAGTTAATCATGGTGGAGGGGAAAGAGGAAGAAAAATAAAAATGCATAATAAGAAAATTTAACTAAGTAAGGAGGAGACAAAATAAAGAGAACAACTAATTTTTATTTAAATGAAAACTATTACAAGTCTTAAGAGAAGAGATTGCAAGCTTAGGAAAAACAAGTTACAAGCTTAAACTAAACTATTGCATTGAAAGGAAGCTAGTACATTGCATGAGAAAAGGAAGAGAGCATGAAAGTAAAATCACATGAACATGAACATGAAAGTGAAAATATACTCAAGATTGGCTCCAACAGCACCTCCCCCACTCCAAAATTCTCCACCCTGGACTCAAGGAGAACCTCTGAATTTATAGGAAAAAATTTCAGATTACACGCCCTTGGTCACGGGCATGACCAAGGGCGTGACTGCACTATTCACATCGGATCCGACAGCGGCGTGGGCTTTCTGGACGGCGCGGCGAAAAATGACATGTCACGGGCGTGACATGTCGGGCCACGGCCGTGACTTTGGACGGCTGCATTAAATGCGGCGTGGGCTGGAATTTGGCGCGGCGGCGAAGCAGAGATCACGCGGGCAAGTCACGGCCGTGACATGTGGGTCACGGGCGTGACTCAAGTTGACTTCTCGACTACAGCTCCATGTCTCGACGGCGGCTCTACGTGGAAGATTCTAAGATTACACGCCCCCGGTCACGGGCGTAACTTTGGGTCACGGGCGTGACCTAGGGCGTGACTTGGTGTGGACTGGTTCAAACAGCGCGGCATCGATTCTGGACTGATCTTCAGGTTACACGCCCTTGGTCACGGGCATGACCGAGGGCGTGACATGCTATTTTTCCTGATTTGTCCCAAAATTCTGCAAAAATTGAAATTAAGCTAAGTTAGAATCAAAATTACAAAAAGAACTACTTATAACCTAAAATTGACATAAAAAGGAAAATTCATATTAAATATTTACAAAATTTTCTATTAAAAAGTTATAAAAATACTACTTATCAAGACACCACTTATAAATTGATAATAAGATAAAAGCATGATCGAGCTTGTAGAGAAGGAAATGATAAGGAGTTTTAGAATACTTGTCATTTAAATAGATCAGAGTTTGAGTATTACAACATTTTCATAAATCAGAGATTGTAGCACAAACAAAATGTAATGATTTCCAAGTAACTAAACTACCCAGACAATATGTCTACACCCTAGCCCCATACTAAGTGACGGATGGGCATGAGGAGCTGCAAACATGTCGTAGGTTGGGGTGTTAGTCCCATATGCAAACACTAGACACAACTTAACCTACACTCTTTCCCCCCAGTGCCTCGCAGGGCCCCACTGGAACCCTCCCCGGTTAAGGACAAGACATGACTAGAGATAAAAGTTATCTAATGTCTACAACCCTACGCCCCCGCTATGGTGAGAAATGAAGTCATGGATGATAATTATTGGAAACATATAAGCATTTTAAATCTAATGACATAGCCTATGGATTTATATTTTTATTTGAATTTATGAAACCACTCACATAGCTATTTTGAAATCCATTAATGAATCAGAGTTTTTAGCGTAATGATATTTTCACAGAAATAAATCAGAGTTTTATAGAAAAAAATCAATGTTAAAAGCAACCAATATAAAGTTTACCAAGCAAGTCTACCACTAGTTGCAAGAAAGGAATTTGAAGATTCAAGTGATGATGCATACAAAATGAAAGACTTTAAATAAGCATGAAAGCGCAAGGTAAAACAATTATATGGTGATGATGCAGAAGACTTATAGAAATACAAAAAAAACATCTAATTGTAATAAATGATTATCCATAAAAAGATATATGAGTTAAATTTCATAAAGAAGATGTTTTTGTAAATCATTGTTCAATTAAAATCTTTAAGTTTAACAATAATGTAACCAAGCATGAAATAATGTTATCAAAAAGATTGCTACAATGTTATTTTAATTCACAAATTCAAAACATACCAAACATTGTAGAAAGCATGCTAGGTTATCTAGTGCATTTCATAAATAAAGAGTAGTATAGAATTTGCAATAGGATCCAATACTCATGAGAAGAAGTGTTATGGAAGATAATGATGTGCACATAAGTGTATTTTGAATAGAGTAAACAAATATTTTAATCAAAAATACAAGAGATATGTAAACTGAAGAGCACAACAAAACACAAATAATTTTACTTCCACACACTTCAATGCACAAACAAAAATGTACAACTACCCAGGTGCTTTGCACACACAATGCTCATTAAGACTTATCAGGGTGCAAAGTAGTGCTTGGGGGATCACATAATTTTATTCTTCAATATTGAATTTTTATTGTGATCCGATGTACTTAAGAATAAGTGGTTTTTATTTTGAAAGAAAGTTATGGTTTGCACAAGATACTTTACTATTCTTTCCAAGGTGCTCAACCTCACAATGCTTATTAAGACTTATCAGGAGGTTCAAGTAGTGCTTGGTGGAGTTATCTTTGTCACTTTATTTTATGATTTTGTTTTGTACATAGTTCTCCGAATACACTTGTTTTGCAAACCAATATAATTTATAAGAAAGATAACCACTTTTCTTAATTTTTAAAAGTGCAAATAAAGGAGTGTAGGTAAGATACTTGTGCAATTTTAATTCATTGTACTAATACAAAACATACACAAGCATTCTTAGATTAAACAGAAATGTAGACAATGCCAAAATAAGTGAGTGAATAAAGATCATTATCAAACATAAAACAGTTACTCATACTTAGAGGCATGCTAAACTTAGTTCTACACCACTTTCAATATAATTGATGCACATATTAATAAATATATCAAAGCATGATGAAAGTAATGTTCAAAGTAGTTTGAAAAGATAAATTGCAACATTATAGAAGTTCTAAATAATAGATTAATTCATGCTTGATTTTTAATGAAGTCCATACAATATTTTTTATATTTTTGAAGAATAATTTTTATTTAAAGTTTGAACTCATAAAATTGATCTTGGACTTCCCGAGAACTACCTTGTGAGAGGTTCGCCCAGTACTAGGTGATATGATGGGATGATAGCCCAAATCACCCTTTCGCAAGATACAAGTAAAAAGTTAAGTTCAAAAATAACAATTTTTGATAATTTTTTTGTTTTATATTTTTGTATTTGATTTTTGCTTTTAGAAATAGAATTTAAACAAATGACAAAAAACACAAAGGCAAAACATATAATTTTTTTTGTAATTTGGCTTTTGTATTTTTGTATTTGATTTTTCAAATATGTAATAAAAGCAAAAATGCAGAAATGAATAGTACACATAGATTAATATATTTTTAGGGATTTTTCAAAATTTTAAAAATACAAAAAAACACATAGGTGCACTAGCGCCGGCGTTAGCGCTAGCGCGGGAAACAGTACCCAATTTTTGATGATTTTGAAATTTTTAATTGTTGATCTTGATTAAGTGTCATAATAGTAGTTTCTTGCTGAAATTTCAGATTTTTTGGAAATGTCTAGATAGTGCAAATTTCATGAAACATTAGCGATTTTGTATATGACTTTACCAACTAAACTTTGCATGAGATGACATGAATGAACAAATGAAATATGCATGATTTTAGTGATTAACCATAATGTTCATGCACATGAATACCATGGATAAGCCCTAGATGAGAATACCCATCCTGTATGTCTTGGTAAACATATAAAGCCTAACATAGACACAAATATTCTTTAGGCGACAATGTTAGTATGATAAGTTTGAGATTAATGTTATACCAAGGTTTGATAGTGTTTCAACTTATAGACCTAGAATGGAGTGACGATTCTATTTGATTTGATATCAAGATGATTCAAAGGTCTAAACTAGAAATAAATCACAATACACTCATAATACACCAACCATGGTATGTAATTATAATATCAATTGTCATCAATTAATTTATCAATTATAATTCACATAATTGTGATTGAGATGATTGTTTTTAAAAGATTTTTTATATGACTTATGATATATGATGTTAGAGAATTTTAGCAAAGGACATCAATAGATCATGGTGGTGCATGTGAATTCAAATGACGGTAAATTCTTTTAATACATTTTAAGAATTTTTAATATATATATGTGGTTTTTGATGGGTGAACAATAGTGATGGTTTAGATCTTGTTTGGCGTCAAGGAGTGAACATAATATAATTTTTTTGTTGTGAACAAAGACAACCATATTGAAAGTTAAGCTTTTATTTAGATCTTGAATTTTCTTTTAGATCATGTTATTTTACTAAACCACTTATTGATGAAGGCTAAAACTCTTAATAGCCTAATAACTGGATTTAATTTGAAATATCTTATAGAAAATTTAGAGTTTGATTCATATGGATAATATAAGATATTTTGAGGCAATGAATATAAGAATAAAAGATAGGTCATCAAAATAAAATATGATTTTAAATTTTGATCAATTTGATTTTATAAACATATTAAGCTTTTAAGAGATAAAATCATATTTTTAATACTGTATAGGATGACAATGACATGATAGTTCAAAAGAAATAAGAAAATAAGAAAAATTAAAACACATGAAAGCATATCAAGAAGTAGAACTTTGTATATTTCATTTTGAAAGGATTCTACTTCATGCAATTGATGATACCTAATGAATAAGAGATTTTGGTATCCAAAGAGGACCAGGTGTGACGGCTCCTTTGGGTACCCAAATACATCGTGTTTGCTTTTGAGGAGATGGAAGTGAATGAGCCCTTTTGAGTGGAGTTTGTGTTTCATCTTTAACTTTGGGTCTCCATTCAAATCTTGGTTTAACATTATTTTTAGTTTTTAAATTTCCATAATCATTTACTTGAACATTTGGATCAAAAAGGTTTTTTAATTTATAATTTGAAGGAAATTTGTTTGCATTTAATTTTAGGTTGGGAGAAACATGATTTTGGAAATTAAGGTGATTTTGATTTTGATTTACAAATCCTTTATGTTCATTACTCCCATTTTTAAACTTAGGTAAGATGTTCATATTCATATTCAACTTGTTGTTAGATATATTTTGATATTGTGAATTTGTATTTACAATTTTCATAAGCAAGTTGATTTTTGATTTTAATTCATCATTTTTAATCTTTAAATTATGTCTAGCTTTATTATAAGCGATTGTGCAATTTTTAAGAGTTGAGACAATTGAATCTATATGATCTTGATAGTTATTTCTATATTCATCAAATGTTTCATCCATCTCTTTAATTTCAATTTTATAGTCTTTGCACTTAGCACAATCATTTATCAAAGATGAATTTTCTAAACATAATTTTTCATTTTGTTCTTTTACTAAAATAAAATCCTTTTCAAGTTTCTTGTGCTTTTATTTTAATTCATTATATTCTACACAAGTTGTGGTGTTTTCAACTAAGGAGCCATGTGTAGAAATAGATAAATTAGAATTTGATTCTTCATTAATTTTTGCCTTTAAAATTTTATTTTCTAAGCGCAAATGTTTATTAGCATTTTTTAGTTTCTTAATTTTGCGCTTTGTAGTTTGAAGCAATTGTAATGAAGAGAAAGAAGTACAAAAGATGGAATTTGATTTCCTTACATTGCTTTTGGGAGAGGCACGATTTGAACATATCGTTTCGTTGACATCTTTTTGGCACTCCTCTTCCGAAGACAGTACTTCTTCTTCTTTTCCATTTGATGTGTGCTCCATTGATCCGTCATGAGAGGAGCATTCTTGAAGACTTGTGCAAGCTTGCATATTCTCCGATTCTTGCGATTGTTCCATACCTGTAGAAGGAGAATCATACATTTCTTCAAGAAATTTCCATACTTTGTATGCACTAGAAAAATAATATATTAATTTGAAAATATCTTGAGATAAAGCACAAAAAATATAATGCATAGCTTTTGCATTTAGGTGACGCTCATGTTTATTTGATTCGTTCACTGGTCTAACTATTGCTATATCACATGCATTGATATCTAAACTTTTAATAAACTTTTCCATTAATAATTTCCACCCTTTATAATTTCTCCCTTCGAATAAAGGTGGTTTAGGAGATTTTTATTCTTCATAAAAATTTACCCCACAAGTAGAAGAGAGATCATGAGACGCCATTATTCCCGGTTGTTAAGCCGATTTGGAATAACCTGTCTCTGATACCACTTGTTCGATCGGTAGGCGCCCTTAGAGGGGGGGTGAATAAGGGTTTTAAAAACTTATATTATATTTTGAATAACTTTGAAAAAGCTTTGATTATTAAACTAGAGAAGATCAAGACAAATCAAGTGAAGTAAAAGTAAAGACATGATTTTATTAACTTGAGAAACATGATTACAAAACTTGATCTCTTATCGAAGCTAGAAATCAAAGCTAATAGAAAGACTCTTTTTATTTTCTATACCGACTCGTATCCCCACGAACCGGTTGGCTTTAGACGATCCTTCCCCGGATACGGCCTCAAGCCGCTCTAGCCAACCCTTCCCCGGATATGTCCTCGAGCACCCCCTAGACCTACACCCGAGACCTAGTCGCCAACACGAGGCGAATTTCAGCCCTAAGTCCTAACCAGACCTAGTCGCCAACACGAGGCGAATTTACTACACGATTATAAGAAAAGATGTGAAATAAAAAGACAATAATATAAAACTCCCTCTATGTGGATCTCTTGGAGAAGTAGACGAAGACGCAGAGTATGATCGTAGTCGATGCGGTCTTTCGTCACAATGATGACGCGTGTTGAAATCTTCTCCACGGATTTCCATTAGTCTTTATGGATTTGTGGGAGTATCTCTCTGAAACTTCCTCTCTATGCTGTGGCACGAAGCTCTGGAATTTTAGATCTGTAGAGCCTTGAGAAGACGGAGCCAAGATGTCCTTTTTATAGACTTAGCGCCAGCGACTGCGCTAGTGCTACCGTCGGCGCTATCCTATATTAGGACATATTCTGCGCGGCAGAATCTTCAATCGGAGGAAACATTTCTCTCTTGCCTACTGTGCTCCTCGCTATCGCCTGCGCTATCGGATACCGCCTGACGCTATCTCCTTCTATAAGTTCTTCCGACAATTTCAGTTAAGCCAATATTTTGTCGAACGAGATTTCGTCGAACGACGCTAAGATTTCTTCGAGCGAAGTTTCGTCGAACGCCGTGATGAGAATTTTGTCGAGTGCCGCTTTCAGTTCGTCGAACGAAATTTTGTCGAACTCAATTCGTCGGTCAGGCTTCAACATTCATCGAGCTCAATTTTGTCGACCGGAGTTTGTCGAATGGGCTTCAACATTCGTCAATCTCAATTTCGTCGAGCGCCGCTAACAGTTCGTCGAACGATAGCTAGCGCATGCGCTAGTACTACCGCCAGCGCTAGTAGATGTTTTGGATTTGTTGGCTCAACTTTGGGTGCAAACTTCTTATGTAATCCATGAGTCATGTGGACTTTGTTATCCTGCACACTTGAACACACAAGATCAAATACATATAGGATTTGTTATTCTCAAACCTAAGAGCTACGGAAGACCATGTTCCAACAATAACAATGGGGAGTATTTATTCCTCTGGTAGGTTCTCCCCCTTCTTGACCTTGCTGCCCAGTGTGGTTGAGAATTCTCTTGAAACCATGGAGGACGATATAAATTCTTTGAGTCCCTGAAATGATTTTTTGAAAGCTTAATAACTCACCCTCAATCTGTGAGCATTTCTTGTCAAATTTCCTAGCCTGAGATGCCACTTGATCTGCAAAAGTTGAGGAGGCAATGTCTATTGCATTGGAGATGATCTGCTCAAGATCAATTGTAGGTAATTGAGGGAGCTCTTCTTGAATAAGAACGAGAGGATGGTAAACTTCAGGTGAGAAATGAGTTGATGGTGGTGGAGGTGGAGCAGTATGATAATCTGGGATGAGATTGGGTGGTGGTTGATAGGTTGGCATAGGAAATGGCTCAGGTTCTGAGGGGGATTGAAATTGTTGTTGCAGTTGTTGTTGTTGTTGCTGCTGCTGTTGTTGTTGTTGTTGTGTTTGTTGTTGAGAAGGGGCTGGTGTATCCTCTTAATGGGGCTCTGGAACATTGTCCATTGGAGGAAGATCATCCCTTGGGGGATCTGGAATCTCCTTATTTGACTCTAGAGGAGGAGGAGAAGATGCTGGAGCTTGACCAGGCTTCACTATTTGCCTAGTCCACTTGGAAAAGATTCCAATATTAATTCTCTTTCCAGGAGGAATGGGCACTCCTTCTGACTTGCATAGTGCTGGGTAATGATGGAGAAGAAATTGACTCATAATTCTCATATTTGCATTTTCCTTGTGGGCATATTTGTGCCCAATCATCTTTAGGATCAATCTTCCTCAGTTTACCTTCTTCTTAAGTACCAGTGCTCCCATTATCTGATGTTGTTGCCTTGGTATGGCATCATGTGCAGAGATCTTACACAGCAATACTTTCCCCACTATATCAGCCAGAAATCTGTGCTCTTCACCAAGGTCCACCTATTTCAGATTGATAGGCTTGTCCCTTTTAAAGTTCATCAATTCCAAGGATCTCTTAAGTTCATCCCCCGTGAGTTCATCTGATCATCCCCTGTCCGAAGGTCATATGTGTACAACCCCGATATTCGCCAAAAGATGGGCATAAACTGAGGGGTCAACAGGCGAAAGAACTAACAAGGAAAGCGAGCCAGAGCCTCAAGGGCTGCTCGCAGGAAGGCAGACGAGCCAGGCACTCGTTGGCCGCTCGCGAGAAGGCGGGCGAGCCGGGTCCTCGAATCCGCTCACAGTGGTTTTCTGAGCGAGCTGGATTCTCGCGGTCGCGAGGGGAGCCCCTGTGGGTGGCTCGCCCAGTAAGGGCTCAAAGGTGTTTTTACCTAGAAACCCCTGGTGGTCTGTAGTTAGCCCCTCCAAACAGCGGAGTTAGGCTGTTGGCAGACCAATTTCGATTGCGTATATAAAGAATATAAGGTGGGATTACGCTATTGACAGATCATTAACAAAAAACTATAAGTAGACCTTAAAGAGCACCTTGGGAGAGGATTCCAATCTCAGTTCTCTGAGCTTCTTCCTCCTTTGGTTACTTTGATTTAGCTCTCTAGCTCTCCAAGGTGCTCAAGTCTCAGCTTTGGCTTGGGAGGGGAAGCGCTCAACGATCTTCTGGGATTGTGGTGGGACCTCCTCGTTGTGACTAAGGTCTTAGTCTAATTTCGAGTCTCCAGTCTACTTCTTCTGAGCGATCAGTAAGGGCTAGCTTCCCCTCAACTTGTTGACGGCCCGAGCTTCGCAATAGACTGAGAAATTGGTTTCAACATTTTTGGTACGGTGAGCGTGGAGTGTGGCTAGTCCAGGAAAATACCAAGGGTTATGGCAGGAGATGAAGAGCAGGGCGAGGAGTTTTGCGGGTCACCCCCGGTGGTGATGCCAAGGATGTTCTTGTTCTTCAGGAGGGAAGTCCTCGACACCCTCGGGTTCGCAGTCGCAGCATTGTGAAGCGAGTTCGCGACCCTGGCGGCTCAGGCGTTCCATCCTCCGACAACGGCTGGCGAGAATGCCCCTGGAGGAAGGACAGGAAAGGAGGTGGCCAGGGGGTCAATACAGGACTAGAGGGGTGAGTGATGTTCGCCAGCCCGTAGAGCTCAGTTCCGGCGAGCTCGGCGCCAGCGAGCACGTGGCAGGCGAGTGCAGCGCAGGCGAGCGCGGCGCAGGACAGTGTAGCGCAGGCGGGTGCGGCGTAGGCGAGCGCGATCTTGGTGGGCGCGGTGCCCGTAGGAGCGGCTCCGGCGAGTGTGGCTCTTGCGAGCATGGCCCCAGCGAGCTCAAGCCTGGCGAGGGAGCTCGGGGGGCGAGTGGAGCAGGAAAGGATAGCAGGTTGAGGAATCCCCTTTTGCGATCTGGTGCTTTCCGCACCCATCTCGGAAGGGTTCAGTGAATAGGACAGGGTCTACTACCACGGCAGGGACAACCCAGTCCAGCACCTACAGTCATTCGAGGACTCGGTTTCTATCAGGATGATGTTGGATGCCTTTAAGTGTTAGCTCTTTGCTGTCACCCTAAAAGAGAAGTCCAGGGATTGGTTCCACCAACTCCCTGTTTGATCAATCTACGCATATGAGGACTTGCATAGAAGCTTCTTATTGCGGTTTTCAACTTCGAAGAAGAGGAAGAAGGACGGCGAGTCCGTCTTTAAGGTGAAGTAGGATCCCAAGGAGTCGTTGGCTCACTATGCAGATCGGTTTCAGGAGGAAGTATTGCTCACCCAGTAGATGCATGGGTTTGCCCTCCATCTCGCCTTCACGTTGGTGTTGAGGGAGAGTTTCTTCAAGATGGCATTGAAGAGAAAGGCCCCCGTGTCCTACGAGGAGTTGATGGAGAGGGTGGCGGAGGAAATCGAAAGTGAGGAGGCCAATCCGGAGCTCACCAGGAGGCTAGCAAAGCTCAGTGAGCCGGAGGTCAAGAAGCAGGAGGTGCAGAGAAGGGAAGAGCCCCCGGCCCCAGAGGGGGGATGGAGGCAGCATGGCGGGGGGGATGCAAGGTCAAGGAAGAGGTTACGCCCCGGGAGGGAGTAAATTCAATGGGGGTCAAGGAAGACCCCATCAGTTGGGATGGAGGCAAGGTCCAAGGCCGGTGCCTCCCCCGCCTCAGCAGGCCATGGTGATCAGGAAAGGGAGGGGAGGAAGAGGAAGGAGAGAAGGAGCAGAAGTAGGCGCAGGAAGGATAAGGGGGAATAGGGCGGCAGAGGCCGAAAGGGGAGAGGTGACGTTGTAATATTGTGACTTCCATGATGAGGAAGGTCACGCAACGATCACTTGCCCGGAGTTTTTGGAGACGAAGAGGGCTAGAGTGTCGGCGCCACGATAACAGCAGCAGGTGAGGATTGAGGAGGTCCTGCCTCGTGAGGATGAGGAGGAAGGGTGCGAGGACCGGGTCAATGTGGGGACCCGAGGAGGGATCAGAGTGATCCACGGGGGAGTAGGGGTGGAGGAAACCCGCAAGGTGAGCCTCCATACCATCTACCGTCGGAGCGTGGCTTCGACATCCATGACCCCAGCCCCGGTAGAAAAAATTACTTTCTCTCAAAGGGACATGTCGGGTCATGAGGACCCTTTCTGCGATGCGTTGGTCATCCAGACCGCCATCGAAAACTTCACGGTGTCCCGGATTCTCGTGGACAACAGAAGCTCCGCCAACGTCATCTTCAAAAAGGCGTTTGATGAGATGAAGGTGGAAACCAAGAGGGTGTTAGCCTCGGATGGCCCATTGTTCGGGTTCTCCGAAGAAAGGAAGGAGGTAGAGGGGGGAGTGGGTGATGAGTCCCAAATATATACACATTTATGGACTCATCTGGGCCGATTTTCTAGTCCATGCACTTCACTTTAGACATGTTTTCACTCATATTTGACACTCCATGCTAAGTGCACCTCTAGGCCAGTTTTTGGTGTTATTTCATGTTCTTCATTTTTAGTAGTTTTCATGGATTGTTAAGTGCCACTTTCAGTGGCTGGATTCGTGGTTGTGCTGGAACAGGAGTCGTGCGGGTGTTCCCGGTACAATTCTGTACAGGAACACTGTGCACGATCACTGTTTCTATTGCGCACGACCACTGGTCGTGCGACGCTGATCGTTTGCACTTAACCCTATGTTTTGAGTTATGTCTCGGACAGTGCGCACGACCACCAACAATATTGCGCACGACCACCGGTCGTGCGCCGCTGTTCGTGCGCACTTAACATCAATTTTATGAGTTCTATTTTGACCAGTGCGCACGACCACCTACGATAGTGCGCACGACCACCGTTCGTGCGCCACTGGTCGTGCGAACATTTTATTTTATAAATTTCTTACATTGCAGGCTCCACCCAGGCAGGCACACGATCACAAAACTCCAGCGAGCACGACCACTGGTCGTGCGCCAATGACCGTGCGCAGTATTTTCGCCAGCGCCTATATAATGTCCTGATCCGCAAATTAGGGATAATCCGGTTCCGGGAGCGCGATTTCCAGTCTGTACGCTGCCGTTTTCCACTTCCAGCCACCTCCACCTCATCTTCTCCGCGAGGGGAAGTTGTCTCCGGCCATCCTAAGCATTTCTCCATCGTCCGGAAGCATTCTCCGCCGTCCGCAAGCACTTAAGCAAGCCATCTCCAGTTTTGTCCAGTGAGAACAATAGCAATCCTGAGGTAGAAGACGACAGAAGCACGTGGAGAGGTAGTGACAGTCTCTCAACGCCGGAAGCACAGTCCGCCCGAGTCCGGAGGTAGCTTGACAAACTACCATTCCGCCCGTGAACGGCCGCTAGTCTTCGTCCATTGGTTGTCTTCTTCTTCCCCTTTTTGATGTATTTCTTTGAATCATTTAAACTTGAATATCTTGATGTTTAGCTTAAATGCAATGGTTGTTTCTTCTCTATTCATCAATATTTGCTTGTGAATCGTTTCGCCTCCACTCACTCACTCACGCACGCATCGTGTTCGATTCGCGTTAGCAAGAGCTAACGGCGATTTGCGAAGAGGTGTTTGCGACCCTCACTCTCCGCACTTGTGATCACTTCATTCGCATGCGCACCGTCCATCCGCCTCACGAAGCTCGGCATCGCGGCCGTTGCATCCATCTCACCTTGTGAAGCGGTGATTTCGACCCACATTTCTTTTATTGTTGTTAACAGTAGGAAACCAAATCAAAACCCCACTTTCTGTGTTTGTTCCCGCTTGTGCAACAGTTGTCACACAACGCAATTCGTTCACCCAACCTGCATTCCTCAAGAGACCGACACACGGGGATCCTATTCCCAACATTTATTACTTGCGCGACCGGTGCACTTGCCGAAATATCGCATCAAGTTTTTGGCGCCGTTGCCGGGGAATGTTCAGGCGTGTAACATTTTAAGTTGTGAATTTCTGTTACAAGAGCAGTTGTTTTTTATTTTATTTGTTTTGTTTTCTTTTGGTTGAGATTGTGCATGCAGAGACAAGCCGCGGGGGAATTTATACCCTTTGATCCTGAGATCGAATGGACCGCTCGCGCACGAAGGCACGCAGCAGCCGTACAGGCGGCAATGGGTGATAATGTAGACCCAGATGACGTTGAACCAAGAGAGCCCAACGTGGAGCAGCACCATCCTGGAGATGAGCAAGAGGTAGTCAGGCCTCGACCCCGAACGATGTGAGATTACACCACTCCGACAGCTGGGAGTGTGTATCCTGGGTTCGGTCCCAACATTATGAACAATCAGTTTGAGATCAAACCTGCAATCTTGAACATCATCCAGAACAATGCTCAGTTTTCCGGGATGGCCAGTGAAGATCCGCACCTGCACCTGGCAGAGTTTTCTGATATTTGCAGAACTTTCCGCTACGCTGGGATTCTTGACGATATAGTCAAGCTGCGACTGTTCCCCTTCTCACTTTGCGACAAGGCCAAGGTGTGGCTCCATTCCATTCCTCCTGGGACCGCTGCGACTTGGGATGCTCTCACATCCAAGTTTCTGGCCAAATTCCACCCTGTTGATAAAATTGTGAGCCTGCGGCGGGAGATCGCCACTTTTCGCCAAGCTGACCAAGAGACCCTTGCCGAGGCGTGTGAGCGCCTTAATGATCTTCTCCGCCGCTGTCCGAGCCACGAGCTCCAACCTTGGAACGTGGTAGAGACATTCTACTTCGCGATCGAGCCCAACTACCGGGCAATGATCGATGCTGCTGCGGGTGGTACTCTAATGAACCATACTCCAGAAGTGGCTCTTCGAATTCTGCGAGACACCGCCTCCCACAGCACATTTTGGACTGCCGGGAGAAATGCACCAAGAAGCTCCCGTGGTCTCTTCGTGGTCGACTCACTTCCGCCTACATCTGCACCGGCTGCTATGATTACGTGTGAAGGATGTGGAGGCAATGGACACCACACGTATGAATGTTCGGGCAATGATTTATCAGGTGACTTCTCGCACTTTTCTTTAAATGAATCTGTTAATTTTGTTGGTAATCAACCTAAGGGGGTGCCGTTTAATAACACGTATCATCCGGGAGTGAGAAGTCACCCAAACTTCTCATGGAACCCCAACGCATCTGGCCAACGATGGGCACCGGGGCAGCATCAAAACGATGCCTACGCCTCCAGGAGCCAAACAAGGCCACCTCACCCGGAATATAACCAAGGTCCCCCAGCTCCCAAAAAGAGTAACTTGGAGGAGATGATGGAAAAATTTATGCAAGCGGCTAACTCAAACATGGTTAACCAAACCGCATCCATGCGGAACTTGTAAACATAGCTGGCCCAATTGGCCCAAGTGCTCACCGAGCGGTCGCATGGGACTCTTCCTAGTAACACCGAAAAAAAACCCAATATACCAAGGGAAGAGTCTTGGCGATGCAGAATTGGGTCAGCCTCGTGAGTTAGTAATCTCCTGTTCCATTAATAAAATTGAAACTAAGGCTTTGTGTGATTCCAGCTCCTCCCGCAACGTCATTGCTTTGCAAGACGTTGATAAATTGCAACTTGAAATTAACACGGGGGACCGGAAATCTCTTGTGCTCGCAAATGGCACCATCATACAATCGGAAGGGGAAGTTAAAAATGTAGAGGTTATAGTTGAGGGGACAATGGTGGTTGCTGATTTTCAAGTGTTAGGACCCCGGGAGAATCACTGCATCCCTATCTTGGGTGTACCGTTCTTGAAAGAGAGCGGTGCCACCCTTGATTTTTCTGCAGGTTGTGTCCTCCTACCCAATAAGGTACCTTTGCCCACTTGCCATAAGACTATAACTGAAACATCCATTTGCCCCCCTCCATCTATTTTTGATGAATCATTGAGTTGTGCAGGGGATAAGAAAGATAATGGATCATCTGATGGATCATCTGAAGGAGAAAAGGAAGAGTACCAGTCAAGCGGAGAGGAAAAAGTACATCCTCGGAGAGACTATGATTTCAAGAGGGAGGAGGACAGCGGTCCTAAACATATTGAGCTGAACTTGATTCGGGATGACATCCCATTATTCTCTTGCATTGAATCATGTAATAAACTAGTTAAGCGTTCCATCTCTTGGGCTGATCCGGTCGTCACTGCGGCGACGGAAGTGACGCCACCCACTACTAAGTTGGGAGAATCTGAAAACATTCAACGTTGGCAGTCTCCGACTGTCGCTAAACTTAAACAAGAGAAGCGTCTGCGCGATGCGCGCTCTGCCGCTCTCCGTGGCAAGAGGGCGGAGGTTAGGGGAACACTGGGTGACACCAGTGTTGGCCCTAAAGCCTTCACCTCCTGCCTTCAAGCTACGGGAGACGGGCACCATAAAAGCGCCTACAGCTGATTTTCTTTTTATCTCTTATATTGTGAAACTCTCTTTTTCATGCACTTTTTATTTAATTTCTGCACCCTTTAAACAATTATAATACAGGTATTTGGTCCAGCTTAAGGACATAAAATAAAAGCGCTGCTGGGAGACAACCCAGATTTGCTGATTTCTGTTTTTCTAACATGTTTCAATTCAGTTTTTATATATTTTTGCTGCTTTTAGTTGTGTCGTTTGCAGGCGTGCTTTGTTCTTTGCGATGGAGGAAGCTACGAATTGCTCACGAAATTTAACGCCAATCGTCTGGTATGCTCAATTCTGAGCATTGGGTAACACTTCTCCCCCCTAGCTTTCAGTTTTTGTGATGTGATGTTGAGATTAAGTCTGGGGGAGAGCACGTTGTTATCCACTTTGCGCACGAGTTGCAACCGCATGCTAGAAGATTTCATTTAAAATGTTTTGTTTATTTTCATTGCACACCACAACACCCACTTGAGCGCACTTAGCCGTTGGCACGTCGCGAGTCGAATTTGTCTTTTTGTGTGATTTGGAAAATCATTGTGTTGGCTTAGGATTATGAGGCAGAGTAAAATGTTGACTCCTGTAGTGCTTCTAGTCGAGTGCTCATGTCTCGTAGGAATTCGTGTAGATTCAATTTCTTTTTATGCTTTTAGTTTATATTTTTCTACTAGTGTAAATATTGTTTACTTTACTCAAAAATTTGGTGAATCCGGCGTGAATCAAATGGTAGCATAGGAATGTGTGTAGACGTTCATTAGTCTCGTATTGCCCGAGTCGGGGGGAAGGATTATCTTTCTCGGTGGCTAGAACTCGCCCGAAGCGATTCTTGAAGCATGGATATACGGTTAGTCAATTGCGTGAATGTGATATAGGCCATCATTTTGGCCCGGTTGAGCCTTTACACCCTTTCCTATCGATATATCCTCGTTATCCCAGTTGTGCCTACTCGTTCTTTGATTCAGCCTCACTTTTATCGCACCAAAGCCCAAAAGCCAATCCTAGTCGCACACCCAAATCTGAGCTTAAGCTGTTTAGTATTTTCATGAGTTGGGTTGTTGATGTGGTGATATGTTTGAGAAGTTGTGGTTGTGTCTTATTGTTTATTTGCTGAAAATGATAAGAAAAGAAAAGAAAAAATGAGAAAGAGAAAAGAAGTGAGAAGAAAAGAAAAAGATATGAGTTTGAATGAAAAATTCATTTGTATAAGTTTAAGTTTGGGAGTAGGCGGTGCACGCACCCAGGTTGTTAAGTCCTAGTCTGGGGTGTAGTGTACCCGCATGTTTGTGTGGTGATGAGGATAATTTTCTGCGCCAGCTCATTTGGGTTTAGTGTCTGAGCCGTCGCGTTTATCTTTGTTTACCGCACCTAAACCCAAGCCTCATCTCAAACCTTAAGTCCTATTGATTCACGCATTTGAGTCATACCATTGTCGTGGAGAGAGTGCGAACGGGCAAGCTTGGTCACCGACATTGATGGATTTCAATGGAGTTGTCCCGTGCCCCGATCTTTGGCAATGCTCGCCTCAGCGTTCAGTTTACTTTCTTCCTATGTACGACCTTATGATTCACCGTGATTCACTTTTTGAGTAAACGTAATATATATCTACGCTCCTAGAAAATTATAAACTAATATGTATAATTAGAAATTTTATCTACTATATTTCTACGCACATGAGCATGCGACTTCGCATGGTACTCCGCTTGATAATTTCTTCGCCAGCTTATGTTTTTCCTGTCCGCGAGAGATGGTTTGCTCGGGACGCGCAAACAGTTAAGTCTGGGGGTGTGATGAGTCCCAAATATATACACATTTATGGACTCATCTGGGCCGATTTTCTAGTCTATGCACTTCACTTTAGACATGTTTTCACTCATATTTGACACTACATGCTAAGTGCACCTCTAGGCCCGTTTTTGGTGTTATTTCATGTTCTTCATTTTTAGTAGTTTTCATGGATTGTTAAGTGCCACTTTCAGTGGCTGGATTCGTGGTTGTGCTGGAACAGGAGTCGTGCGGGTGTTCCCGGTACAATTCTGTACAGGAACACTGCGCACGATCACTGTTTCTATTGCGCACGACCACTGGTCGTGCGATGCTGATCGTGTGCACTTAACCCTATGTTTTGAGTTCTGTCTCGGACAGTGCGCACGACCACCAACGATATTGCGCACGACCACCGGTTGTGCGCCGCTGTTCTTGCGCACTTAACATCAATTTTATGAGTTCTATTTCAACCAGTGCGCACGACCACCTACGATAGTGCGCACGACCACCGTTCGTGCGCCACTGGTCGTGCGAACATGGTATTTTATAAATTTCTTACATTGTAGGCTCCACCCAGGAAGGTGCACGATCACAGAACTCCAGCGCGCACGACCACTGGTCGTGCGCCAATGACCGTGTACAGTATTTTCGCCAGCGCCTATATAATGTCCTGATCCGCAAATTAGGGATAATCCGGTTCCGGGAGCGCGATTTCCAGTCCGTACGCCGCCATTTTCCACTTCCAGCCACCTCCACCTCATCTTCTCCGCGAGGGGAAGTTGTCTCCGGCCATCCTAAGCATTTCTCCATCGTCTGGAAGCATTCTCCGCCGTCCGCAAGCACTTAAGCAAGTCGTCTCCAGTTTTGTCAGGTGAGAACAATAGCAATCCTGAGGTAGAAGACGACGGAAGCACGTGGAGAGGTCGTGACAGTCTCTCAACGCCGGAAGCACAGTCCGCCCGAGTCCGGAGGTAGCTTGACAAACTACCATTCCGGCCGTGAATGGCCGCTAGTCTTCGTCCATTGGTTGTCTTCTTCTTCCCCTTTTTGATGTATTTCTTTGAATCATTTAAACTTGAATATCTTGATGTTTAGCTTAAATGGAATGGTTGTTTCTTCTCTATTCAACAATATTTGCTTGTGAATCGTTTCGCCTCCACTCACTCACTCACGCACGCATCGTGTTTGATTCGCGTTAGCAAGAGCTAACGGCGATTTGCGAAGAGGTGTTTGCGACCCTCACTCTCCGCACTAGTGATCATTTCATTCGCATGCGCACCGTCCATCTGTCTCACGAAGCTCGGCATCGCGGCCATTGCATCCATCTCACCTTGTGAAGCGGTGATTTCGACCCGCATTTCTTTTATTGCTGTTAACAGCAGGAAACCAAATCAAAACCCCACTTTCTGTGTTTGTTCCCGCTTGTGCAACAGTTGTCACACAACGCAATTCGTTCACCCAACCTGCATTCCTCAAGAGACCGACACACGGGGATCCTATTCCCAACATTTATTACTTGCGCGACCGGTGCACTTGCCGAAATATTGCATCAGTGGGGCTCCATGTGGTCCTGGGCGGGCAATCTCGAAATTGCCGCTTTGTCACAGTTGATGCTCCCAGCAGCTATAGGGCCATCTTCGGACGTCGACTAATCAGTGCTTTCTGCTACGTCCCCTCCACATTCCACCAATGTCTCAAATTCAACTCGAGAGGAGTTCAATTTCGGGTAAGGGGGGACCCAAAGGTAGCAAGGCAATGCTACGTGACAGCAGTAAACACCATCTCCTGGATAGCCGAAGCAGAGAAATGGGATCAAGAAATGGGGGAGCCAGCTGGTCTCGGAGAGGTAGAGGGTCAGGCCCCGGGGGGAGGGGCGGAAGAGGTGATGAAGGTTCAGGGAGGAGAAGGATAGGAGAAGGTCGAAGTGCCGACTTGCGATGAGGAGAAGGAAGAAGTTTGGGGAGAGCGGTACCGGCTGGAAGCCGTGGAGGAGGTCGTGGAGCTCAAGGTCTCCACCCAGGCTGGGGTGGTGGAAAATGTCTGAATCAGCGGGAGCTCGGCCTGGAGGTGCAGAAGCAAATCCTGGCCTGCGTCTAGGAAAATGTGGATGTCGTCTCTTGAAGTGTCGCGGAGATGCCCGAGATCGACGCAGATGTGACTTGTCATCCCCTCAATATCGACCCCGGCACCCGCCCCATCCGTCAAAACAAGAGGGCCATAGCTGACAAGTTGGAGGGGCCCATCCGAGAGGGGGTGGGTAAGCTCCTACAGGCGTGTTTTGTATCGGAGATCCAGTATCCAGGTTGGGTCTCCAACGTGGTTATGGTGAAAAAGGGAGGAGGTAAGTGGAGGATGTGTATCGATTTTTCCTCTCTTAATAAATCATGCCCCAAGGATAGCTACCCCTTGCCTAGAATCGACGCGCTGGTTGATTCTATTGGAACAACCCTATTACTGATTTAGGCTGGGATTACTATGTGTTGACTAGGATTAAGTTGACCCCCAATGTATAGTCTAAGGGTCATAGTTTTAGGCTGATAAGATAGCTAAAACTTAGGATTTCTATAATTTCCTGCGTTCGACAAACTTCTTGCTCTCTGCGTTCGACGAACGGCTTGCTCTCGGCGTTCGATGAATGACTTACACTTTGCATTCGACGAACGACTTGCTTCAGTCTCAGCGGTCGATGATCTTCAATACTCAGCGGCTCAGCGGCTCAATGGCTTAGCAGTCGACGAATTCTTCGGTTCGACGAACTCTAAATTGAGATCGACGAACTCCAGCCTGTGTTCAACGAATCTTTATCAGATGTTCAGTTCGACAAACTCATCCTTCAGGTCAACGAATTCTTATCTCAGCTCGAAGAATTTTCTCTCAGTCTATTCAGGTCAGTTATTCTATTTCTCTGAACTCAGTTCAACTATCAGATTCAGTTCTATTCTTCATTTGGAGTTATTCTTCTAGATAAGACAAGTTTTATCCTTCCTTTATTTTATTCCCCTTCCATTTCCTTCTCCCGAGAAAAATAATCGTTTGGCTTATTAGAAAAGGATATCATTTATTGTTGAAAAGGAAAGGAATTAAGATTTGCTGTATCAGTTGAAGCTCCAAGGAAATAATTAATGCAGATTATTCTATTCCTATTCAGAGATTTGAATATCAAATCAGTTATCTTCTCTCTAAGGAAAGAATATACTAGCAAGAAAGAAAGACTGTAACGGAGATAGAAAATATCAGAGCATCAGTCGAGAGAGAATTTGATTCAGAAAGAAAAAGAAAGATCGTCTTCCTCAAGCAGCTCATCTCATTCTCTGAGAACTTCTTGAAGATCAATCTCTCAGTTTTCTGCTGCAAGTTTCAAATCTTCAATAGAGCAACAATAATCTGAGGAACTTCTGTCTCTCAAATTCATCAGCTTATCAAGGAAGATATCTTCATTCAAGAGAAAGCTCCATCCTCAAGCTGTCAAGAATTTCAATCAGACAGGGGGAGCTTTACAACATCAATCCTCTATAGTCTTCTCACAAATTGTTGACAGAGAAGAAATTCTTAACCCCTTTATTCCATCTTGTACAGGGTTCTAACTCCCTTCAAAAGTTAACCTCTTGGTGACAGGGCACCTGAACAAAAACATGTGGTTTGGTTAGAGCACCTGATCAAAAGCTCCTTAGTGTGTGGACACCTTATCAAAAACCCCTTGGTGATAGGGCACCTGATCAAAAACCTAGTTGATCCTACCAAGTGTGTTAGAAGAGTAGACGTACCCAGATTTATTGGGGAACTACTATAAAATCCTTGTGTCCTCTGTGTGATTTTCTGTGTACTGTGTTGTGTACTTTGTTTTCTTTATTTAGTTTTTATAAATCACTCTGCTATACACATATATATATATATCACTATTTTAATTTTGCTATAAAATTAAGTAAAAACTTTTTAATACTCTATTCACCTCCCCTCTAGAGTAACTTTAAGATCTAACCTCACTTTCAATTGGTATCAGAGGTAGGTTGATTATTTACAGGCTAACACCTGAATCATAAAGATCAATTAGATCTTAAATTTATTTTAGAGTTCCTTTTCTAAAAACTCATGGCATAGAACAAAGAATATTCTATCACAAGACCTCCTATGTGCAATCTAAGTAAGTTTGCACTATGGAAGGAAAGGATTAGATTGTACATGAATTCTATTGATGAGGATATCTTTAATGTAATTTTGATAGGACCTCCAACACCTACAGCAACAACAAGTGCTGAAGCACCAGTAAACAACAATGTTGTTCCACCACCTGAGTGGACAGAGGCCCAGAAGAAGCAAAGAAGTGCATATGCCAAAGCTATGAATATATTGGCACAAACAATGACTGATGACATTTTCCAGAAAGTGGTGGAATGCACTTCAGCAGGGAAATCTGGATCTCACTCAACAACATGGTTGAAGGATCAGCAGATGAAAGAAAGGATAGAAAATCTCACCTAATCTTCTAGTATGAAAATTTTAAGAAAGGAGAATCTGAGACAGTTACTGATATGTACAACAGGCTCAGCCTCATAATCAATGAGCTGAAGACCTTGGACAAAGTAATCTCTATCACTGAGATAAATGATAAGATCCTAATGTGCTTCCCCAGCACATGGGACTCTAGGATCTGGCCAATCAAGGAAGCCAGAAGCCTTAATGAGATCTCCACGAGAGCTTGTTAGGCAAATTCAAATCCTTTGAGCATCTTATCAAAACCAGAGAAGCTGAACAATCAACTTCATCTTCAGCATCCAAGAAGGAGAAGAATATAGCTTTCCAAGCTACTGAAGAAGAAGAAAAGGCTCCAAGATATGAGGATTTCATGAGCCTTCTAGACAAAAGGTTCTACAAGATGGCTAAGAAGGACTTCAGAAAGAAGGACTCCAGATCCAGAGAAAAGCCAAGGTATGACAAATCAAATTCTAAAGAAATTATTTGTTATGGCTGCAGGAAACCTGGACATATTCTGCCAGAATGTCCAGAGAATCAGAAGAAAGAAAAGAAAAAGGACAAGGAAGATAAGAGGCACTCCATCAATCCTTCCTCCCACAAACACAAACACAAGGGAAGAGGATTTGTAGCAGAAACCTGGAGTGAAACAGATTTTGAATCTTCATCCAGCTCTTCTGAAGATGAAGATAAATTAAATGAGAATGACCAATGCTTGATGGCCATTTATGACTCAAGCAGTGAGTCAGATCTTGCATCTTCATCCAGCTCTTCTGATGATGATGATAATGAAGAAGAAAGAAGCTTCTGTATGATGGCTATCACTGCCTCAGCAAACAACTCAGATGAAGAAGAATCAGGATTAGAAGCTGACAATGGTAGTGATCAGTCAATTTCTAATATTGATTTCAATTCAGTTGAATTCAAAGATGAATTCAAAGTTCTTTGCTTAGACTTAATAAAATCTGAGAAGGAAATAATCTCTCTCAGAAATAAGCTAGCTGAAATGAACAAATTAAGTGAATAAAATGCTAATCTTAAGAAAGATTTGGCTGCCTCTAGAGAACATATTATTCTCATTGAGAATAAACTATCTGAGGCCAAGAAATTTGAAGAATCCCTAAATGGGAGAAGTATCAAACTGATGGACATCACAAGCACAGTAAATGCCAGATTAAATGGAAAACTAGGCTTAGGTGCATCATCAAGTGAGCCACCTCTTATTAAGAAGAACATACTTTCTACACCTATAAAATTCATTTCTGCTAAAAGCAAAGAGGTTGTAGATGCCAGTAAGAACAATTCAAGCAATAATATTAAGAATAAAGGAATTCAGCAAAATTCGTCGAAAGGAGCTCGATGAAATCACTTGAATTCGTTGAACTCACATCGACGAAAGCTGAACTCAGTGATTCAGTATATATATTCATCGAACGGCGCTCGACAAAAGCACATCACTTCATCAAACGGCGATCGCCGAACTCAGCCCAGTTCGTCGAACGAAAAATATACAGAAAATCTGAAGAATTCTTATTATAAATATACTAAGAATCCTTTCACTGAGTGGATAATTCCTCCTAGGAAATATCATCCACAAGGCTACAAGGATCAGCCTGAAATGTCTTACATTTCAGAGTTTTGTGGTAATACAAAAGGACCCAAGGTAGTCTGGGTCAAAAACAACTCGTTTATTTTTCTGTTTTACAGGTACAGAGCTATCCAAACAAAAAAGAACAATGGTATTTGGATAGTGGCTGTTCAAAACACATGACAAGAAACAAGGCCAACCTGAGCAACTTCAAGGCAAAGCTTGGACCCAAGGTGATCTTTGGAGACTCCAACTGTGGACAAACCAAAGGCTATGGACAGATCAAGGTTGGAGCAGTGACCTTCAAGGAGATAGCCTATGTCAAGGGTCTGAAGCACAACCTCATCAGCATAAGCCAGTTAGGTTTAGTCGAACCCTAAGTCTTAAGTCTTTTCGACTTCTGATTCTATTAGGTTTAGTCGAACCCTGTTCTACGAAAGTGTGCGCCCTTCTCCGATCTCTCTATATAATTAAATATTTCATCCTAGTTTATCTTTGCGCCTATAGAATTTGCTTTTCCCTCTAGTTCCCCTTTGCACATGATCGTTCTCTCTTTTGCAGGTAACAATGGCGATTTCTCAAGCAGTTCTTTCCTCGATAAAGTTTGACGTCGGGTTTGACATTGACATCGAGTCATTTGCGCAATCCGATCAAGTATTCCAGGACATTCTTCATCTATTTGAAGAACAACAGCTTAAGAAGATTATGGCAACAAGAATCAAACTACCAGTTGCAGAAACTAAAGAATGGGCTTATACGGCAAAGGCAGAGAATAATACATTATCAGGAAGCATATCAGGAAACCAGGTTCTTCTAACCCCAATAACACTATCTGAAGTTTTTGGTTTAGTGAATGGAAATGATGATTTGGATATATCTTCTTCTGAGTTCGATACTGCTTTGGTTAAAATGGGTCATTCCAGTGGAAACCCTAACCACCTCTTAAAGAAAAACTTATCTGTGGAATATAAGTTTTTAGCTGATGTAGTGGGCAAAGTCTTGCTAGGGAAAACTTCAGCCCATGACTACATAACAAGGCATCAATTTCTTGTGATGGTGGCCTTGGTAGAGAAGAAGAAAGTCAACTGGGGACTGATCATTTTTGAATCAATAAGGAAGAAAATCAGTAAGATAAATGTTGGTTATGGCAGAATATTGGGAATCTATCTTCAGGAAAGGCATCCAGACCTTTTGGTCTCTCCTAAAGTTTCTATCAATGCTAGTAAGAGGCTGACCTCAGCTTTGTTTGGAAAGTGGGAAAGGGTTATCCCAAAGAGGACTCCAAGGGCAGAACCATCAATTACAGCTTCTAAGGGCACCAGAACTAACACAGTCACTCCCTCAACCCTACTAGATGTTCCCCTCTCTGAATCCTCAACTCCAATCCCTCCTCCACCTCTTCAGACAACCATCTCTGAAGAAGTTCATCTTTCCACCTCTCACACTAACATACCTACCTCCATGCCTTCTACTCCTCCTCATCAAGTAAATGACTCTTCAGAAATTCCATCTTCATTTAATCCAGAAGACAATACTCTTCCCCCATACATTCCACTTCATTCTTATGAACCTTTGTCACCCATCCAACATTCTCCATCATTAAACATCTCATCTCCACCTCAATCACCTACTCTTCCTCAGTCTCCTATCCCTCAAAATATCTCTCCACCTCAGTCACCCATTATCCCTCAATCACCTATTCATCCACACTCACCTATCCACCCTCATTGCCATATTCATCCACCCATAGCACATGCTACCAACATCTCTTTCCCATACTCCATCACATCATCTTCTCACCCTAACCCAGATCTTGTCTATATTGATTTTTCATCTGCTGTTGATCAGATCTATCAACACCTTGCTCCAAGGCTGAATGATCTACTGGATGCTAAACTTACTCCAGTTCTTCAAGCCCTAGTTGATCTATCTGCTAAAATAACTTCCTTCCCTTCACCCTCTTATTTTGTCCCTTCTTCAAGGGGCCTAGCTTCCGGTTTTCCTGAAACTAAGCAGGAGGAGATGTCCAATGAAGAAGCTCCAGTTCTTACAGTTTTCAGTGCAGATGCAGTTCAAGCAGATTCAGTTATTCCTATTATAGAAGAAATAAATAATATTTCTATTCATCCATCTATAGATATTATTTATTTGCTTTCTAAGTTCAATACAGTTTTCAGAAATTTGCCAGAGCTTCAAGTTTGTTCAAAAGCAGTTGTTCCTTATACTGCTCCTATAAATAAAGCTATATTGAAAGAAATTCTCAAAAGTTTTGAAGTACCAGTTCCAGTTCCAGTTATTGAAGAAAGTCCAGCCCCAGTTCAAGATCAGAATGATAATGTTGAAAATGTTAATATTGAGAAAGATATTTCTGAAACCCTGAAGCTTATTGATGATCTTTATGATAATCCTCAATCATCTGATGATAGTGATGATGATGATTCTGATGATAAGTCATCAAAGAAAAGAAAGGCTAAGTATATGTCAAAGGCTGCTCCTAAGCCTCCAAATCCTAACAATGATATTCCTTACTACATCCTGCAATAATATCACACTCACGAGGGATTCTCCTGCCTTGATGATGATGATCTCTAGAGAGGCTGGCAAGTGGCAAGTGCTTTGGTGCTGGAATGACCCAGATCGATTCCGCTGTCGGGCTCTCATAGACGGTGGGTCAGGTTGATCTCTGGAGAGGTTGGCAAGTGGCAAGTTCTTTGGTGCTGGAATGCCCCAGATCGATTCCGCTATCGGGCACTCATAGACGGTGGGTCAGGTTGATCTCTGGAGAGGCTGACATGTAACAAGCATTGGTGTTGGAATGCCCCAGATCGATTCCGCTGTCGGGCTCTCATAAGCGATGGGTCAGGTTGATTTCTGGAGAGGCTGGCAAGTGGAAAGTTCTTTGGTGCTGGAATGCCCCAGATCGATTCCGCTGCTGGGCTTACATAGACGGAGGGTCAGGTTGATCTCTGGAGAGGCTGGAAAGTGGCAAGTTCTTTGGTGCTGGAATGCCCCAGATCGATTCAACTGTCGGGCTCTCATAGACGATGGGTCTGGTTGATCTCTAGAGAGGATGGCAGGTAACAAGCATTGGTGCTGGAATGCCCAGATCGATTCCGCTACCGGGCTCTCATAGACGGTGGGTTAGGTTGATCTCTGGAGAGGCTGGCAAGTGGCAAGTTCTTTGGTGCTGGAATGCCCCAGATCGATTCTGCTATCGGGCTCTCATAGACGGTGGGTCAGGTTGATCTCTGGAGAGGTTGGCAGGTAGCAAGTATTGGTGCCGGAGTGCCCCGGATGATTCCGCTGCCGGACTCTCACTAGCTGGTGGAGTAAATCGGTCTCAAGGACCAGCTAGCAAGTAAGTTATTCATACTAAGGGACTCAGCTCGCAAAATCTCTCAAGGCCTAGGCGAGGCGAGCCCTGGGGCTCGCTTGCGTGAAAACAAAAACCCACGACGGATGAAAAACACCTAAGTCCAAGGGTAAAAGTGGGGTTGTGGAGTACGATGGTCGCAAAGCTTGCCGAGTCGGGCCCCAGCTCGTGAAAATACTTAGAGAATTTTGGTGGCATGCATAAAGTCATCAAGCCAGAGGGGTCCTTCGATAGGGCAGTCCACATGCAGCGCTGGAAGTTCGCAGGGGTCCAGCAAGCGAAGCAGGGTAATGTCGACCCCACTCGCAAGGGCATCAATGGGGTGAACCAGAGGAGCAAAGCTGCCCAGACTTCTCCCAGATGCGGAGGTAGAACGGGTTTACCAAACGAGGCTTCTAAGCTGAAGAAGCTATGTTGAAAATGTTGAAGTGGAAGTTGGCGGTCTTTGGGGGAGGTCGCGCGGTCTGGCTCACCACGCGGTCTTGCGGTCTCCCTCTGCGGTCTGACCTGTTCGGTCTAGCCACGGTCTCTTCGGCGTGACCGTCGTTCCTTCTGTCCAAGGTGTCGAGGTGAGGCCGCACGGTCTGTTTCGTGTGACCGCATGGCGGAGCAGGTTTCAGCGTGGTGAGGTCGCGCGGTCTGGTCGTGTGACCGCGTGGCGAGCTGTCTTCTGTAAGGTGAGACCGCATGGTCTGGTTTGTGTGACCGCGTGGTGGTGAATGTCCGATTTCTTGTTGGTGCGCGCGGACTAAGGTTCTCTTAGTCGCGCGGACACCTGGATGTGTTCACGGTCTCTAGAGGAGGTCTCGTATAGGCGAACACTAGTGGTGGGCGACATGACCGTGTGAGTTTTCATGATCGCGCAGCTTCTTGCAGGAGTGGCATTCTCCTGGTTAGGTTTGAAGTTGGCGAGCTCACAGGAGCAAAGCGATCTGCTGACCGCGCGGGTTGACCAGTCTTAGGTCGCGCGGTCAGAGGGCGGTGACTCTATCTCATAGGGTTGTGACTGTATCAGGTCGCACGCCTATAAATAGGAGTCACTATAGCAGCAAAATAAATTGCACCAAGTGTAAGCTGAGCTCGCGCCTATTTCTTGCGGTCTCATTCTTGTGACCGGCCGGTTAGCTGATTGAATTTCCTTCTGCATCTTCTGCGGATTGTGCAGGCAGCAGCGGTCACCTCTTCTTCTAAGGTGTTCGGGCGGTCTCACGGCTTGCAGTGCATGTTGCTGGAGTTCGGGAGAATCAGTGGAGTTCGAGAGGTCGCAGAGTTCTCGGTTGGTGTTGTTCAAGTCGTCGGCAGTGTGTGTTCATGCGGTCTCCTTTCCTAGTCGCGCGAACAGCCAGGTCGGGCGGTCAGGCGGTCTCAGTGTTCAGACCGCTGGTTATCTTTCCTTCAGCATTGTAATTTCCTTTTGGTTTTCTGTACTGGCGAAATCATGTCTCGCCATGTATACCTCGCTCTGTAATGAAGACTTTTGCTATCATCAATAAAGATTGTGTTGTTTCATGTGCTTCTGGTTGTTGGCTATAGCTTTGAGTTGTACAATTCCTGCTCACTCCTAGATCTTTGGAAAATTTCACATGGTATCAGAGGTAGGTTGGAGTGGATAGAGCAGTGAATAACTCAAAGTTGCCATCGCCTTTGTGAAGAAGGAACAAGTGGTAGATCCATAGAAGCAAGAGGTCTTGGAATTGAGATGCTCAACTCGACTAACTTCAAGAAGTGGAACTCGTGCATGCAGAGTTATCTTCTGGGCGAGGACCTTTGGGAGGTTGTTGGAGGTGACAGTACGGAGGAAGTTGTCCCGGTTGTGGACAATGGTCATGAGGTGAGGAACTGTAGGAGGACTAATGCGAAAGCAGAGTTCACTCTAAAGAGGGCAATATCACCTGACCTATTCGATCACATCTTGGGGTGTGGATCAGCCGCGGAGATCTGGAGAGCCCCGGATGGGCTGTTTAATAAGAAGAATGTAGCGAGGCTACAGTTTCTAGAAAATGAGCTGGCTAGGTCGGCTCAGGGTGATCTTTCTATCTCTACGTTCTTTCTAAGGATGAAGAACCTGTGCGCTGAGATTTCAGCACTGGATCCTGATGAGCCAATTTCTGAGGCGAAGCTGAAGAGGCACATCATCTGTGGCTTGCGGAAGGAGTATGTGGCCTTTGTGACGTCGGTGCAGGGTTGGGCAAATCAGCCATCTCTGCTGGAGCTGGAGAATCTTCTTGCGTCGCGGGAGAGTATGGCAAGGCAGATGGCGGGGGTGTCAGTGTCTGGGGGAGATGGCAAGGTGCTCTTCACAGGAAAGAAGAAGAAATGGGATAAGAAGAAGAAGACCGCAGGAGAGGGGCTATGCTCCTAAGGCTGAGGGGAAGAAGAAGGGAGAAGGACCCAAGTGCTTCAGATGCGGAAAGCTTGGTCACATCAGGAAGGATTGCCGGGTGAATCTTCAGCCGAGGCATGCTGTTGCAGGTAAGGAGGAAGCTGAGGCCAGGCAAAATGATGGAGGATGGGGAGTAGCCTTCTTGGCTTCTGTTGGAGCTGCGGATCCTATCAACTATCAGGAGGACTGGATCGTGGACTCGGGGTGTGGTCATCACCTCACCGGGGACAAGTCGAAGCTTTCTTCGGCGCAGCCTTACTCAGGTAATGATGCCATCATAACTGCTGATAATACTGTGCATAGTGTTGAGAAGGTAGGGGTTGTTTCCTTGGGCAGTGATAGAGGGCCGCTAACATTGAAGAGTGTCTATCATGTGCCCGGAATGAGGAAAAACCTCTTCTCCGTGACCAACGCTGTAGACGCTGGGTATCACGTTCTGTTCGGCCCACAGAAGTGAGGTTTCTTCGAAACGTTGAGGCGGTAAAGGCCGAGGTCGTTCATGTCGGGAGAAGGGCAAAAGACTTGTTCATTTTATCAGCAAGTTCTTATGTTGACAAGATGAGGACCAATGATAGTGCCGTTATATGGCACGAGAGTTTGGGGCATGTAGAGATGGACAAGCTTAAGGCTATAGCAATAAAAGGTCTGGTCAAGGGCCTGCCTAGTCTATATTCCTATGGTGATGGTCATGTTTGCATGGGATGTCAGTTCGGCAAGTCTCATCGGCTACCATTTGATAAGTCGCAGACAAGGAGTAGTGTGCCGTTGGAGTGCATCCACGGTGACTTAATGGGACCAACTGCTACCCCAAGCCTCGGAGGCAGTAGGTATATGCTGGTGTTGATCGACGATTACACCAGATATGACTGGGTTTATTTTCTGAAGGAGAAGGCGGAGGCGTTTGCCAAGTTTATGGAGTTCAAGGAGCTTGTGGAGGGTCGGCTAAGTCTGCGGATAAAGAAGCTGAGAACTGACAACGGAGGGGAGTTCACCTCTGGTTCGTTCTCTAGTTTTTGCAGGAAGGCGGGCATCCGGAGAGAGCTTACTTGTACGCATACTCCACAACAAAACGGAGTTGCGGAGAGGAAGAACAGTCCTCTAACGGAGGCCTGCAAGTGTTGGTTGCATGCCAAGAGTATCCCAAGGTCCTTCTGGGCGGAGGGAATGTCTTGTGCCGCCTACGTCATCAACAGGATGCCTCTCAGTCCCATCAACATGTTGACCCCGCATGAGATGATGTTCAAAGAAAAGCCAAGCGTGGCACACCTTCGAGTGTTTGGTTCCACCTGCTATGTGCACATTCCAGATGCGCTTCGGACGAAGCTAGATGCGAAAGCAAGGAAGCTAGTCTTTGTGGGATATGATGATCAGAAGAAGGGCTGGAGTGCATGGACCCGGAGACGCAGAGATTTGTTGTATCTCGCGACGTCGTGTTTGACGAGGTGACGTCTTACAAGGGAAGTTCTGGTATTGTGTTACCAAAAAATAGGGTGGAGGAGCCGGAGAGAGCTGTGGAAAATATTTAGGTCGAGCTGCCTTTGTCACCAGGTGGTCCATCCATCTCTAGTTCTGTGACGGAGACTTCTCAATCTGGAAGCAGGGGGAGCGATGCTCCTAGTACATCTGGAAGGGGAGCTAGGAAAGAAGCAGTTGAGGATGTTGCTAGTCAGGAGAAGGTGTTGCGGAGATCGAAGCGAACGATCATTGCTCCTAATCGCTATACATGAGGAAACATGGTGAGCTTTGTCTCATGTTTCTTTGCTGGTCCCCTGGATGAGCGGGAATGAGTGAGCTTTGAGAAGGCCAAATGCGTGAAGCAGTGGGATTCAGCTATGGAAGAAGAGATGGCATCTCTTGAGAAGAATGAGACTTGGTCTCTGGTGCCCAGGACCAAGGGCATTACCCTTGTGACATGCAAGTAGGTCTACATGCTCAAGAATAAGGAAGACGGTAGTATCGAGCGATACAAGGCTCGCCTTGTGGCTCAGGGATTCTCGCAGCAATACGGTGAATACTATGAAGAGACATTCAGTCCGGTGGCAAAGATGACTTCAGTTCGGTTTGTGATTGCCTTGGCGGCGTTTTGGGGGTGGGAGATTTGGCAACTCGACGTAAAGAATGCATTCTTGTACGGCGAGATTGATAAGGATATCTTCTTGATCTTGCCGCCAGGTTTCATATCTGAAGATTTTTCTGACTATGTCTGTAAGCTGAAGAAGGCCCTGTATGGGTCGAAGCAAGCGCCGAGGGTGTGGTACGGCAAGATTGCAGAATATCTCCTATTCTGTGGATTTGGTGCTTCAGACTCAGACTCAAGCTTGTTTGTCAAGAAGAGCGGGGAGCTTCAGGTCATCGTGCTGCTTTACGTCGACGATATGATCGTGACGGGGAATTCGAAGGAGGAGGTAGCAAAGCTTCGGGTGGAGCTATCTATCCGATTTGAGATGAAGGACTTGGGTGAACTTCACCATTACCTTGGACTCAAAGTGTAGAGGAAAGAAAGTGGAGTGCTGGTGTCCCGGGCTGGATATGCGGAGCGAATCGTGGAGCGATTCGGCCTGAAGGAAGGGAAGTGCATTTCTATACCTCTAGAGAAGGCCAGGAAACTTCGAAAGGATGAGGGGAGGATTCTGGAAGATCCTCTTGTGTTCTGAGCTCTGGTTGGGAGCTTGATTTATCTGACGATCACTAGACCGGATATTGCGTATGCAGTTGGCAGGGTGAGCCGTTATATGGCGGAACCACGGATGCCTCATCTACTAGCGGCCAAGAATATTTTGAAGTATGTCAAGGCGACTTCGGATATGGGTCTCCTACACAGGAGGGATGTGGGCTTCGAGGTGCATGGGTACATGGATGCTGATTACGGGGGAGATTCGGATGATCAGAAGTCGATGTCTGGATTCGTCTTCATGGCGGGCCCCACGACAATATTATGGTGCAGTAAGAAGCAGGACTCCGTGTCTGTCTCTACCACGGAAGCGGAATACAAGGCTTCGTCCTTGGTAGCTCAAGAAGCCATCTGGCTTAGGAGGTTGATGGGAGACGTCCATAAAGAGGTTCGGGGTCCGACTCTGCTCCGCGGCGACAATGAGAGTGCACTCAAACTTGTTACTAATCCAGTTTGTCACGCGAGGACCAAGCATATCGATATCGAGCATCATTTCATTCGTGAGAAGGTGCTAGAGGGGTCACTTTCGATCGAGCATGTTCGGAGTCAGGACAACGTTGCTGACAAATTCACAAAGGCGCTGACAAAGGGGCCGTTTACTCGGCTGAGGAGTTTACTTGGGTTGTTTTCAACTTCCCACTTCAAGGGGGAGTGTTGAAAATGTTGTAGTGGAAGTTGGCGGTCTGGGGGGGAGGTCGTGCGGTCTGGCTAACCGCGCGGTCTTGCGGTCTCCCTCTGCAGTCTGACCTGTTCGGTCTAGCCGTGGTCTCTTCGGCGTGACCGCCATTCCTTCTGTCTAAGGTGCCGAGGTGAGGCTGTGCAGTCTGTTTCGTGTGACTGCGTGGCAGAGCAGGTTTCAGCGTGGTGAGGTCAAAAAAAGTCTGATCATGTGACCGCGTGGCGAGCTGTCTTCTGTAAGGAGAGACCACGCGGTCTGGTTTGTGTGACCGCGTGGTGGGTGCAGTCCGGTTTGGTGACTGTCTGGTTTCTTGTTGGTGCGCGCAGACTAAGGTTCTGATCATGGGAGTGTGTATCCTGGGTTCGGTCCCAACATTATGAACAATCAGTTTGAGATCAAACCTGCGATCTTGAACATCATCCGGAACAATGCTCAGTTTTCCGGGATGGCCAGTGAAGATCCGCACCTGCACCTGGCAGAGTTTTCTGATATCTGCGGAACTTTCCGCTACGCTGGGATTCTTGACGATATAGTCAAGCTGCGACTGTTCCCCTTCTCACTTTGCGACAAGGCCAAGGTGTGGCTCCATTCCATTCCTCCTGGGACCGCTGCGACTTGGGATGCTCTCGCATCCAAGTTTCTGGCCAAATTCCACCCTGTTGATAAAATTGTGAGCCTGCGGCGGGAGATCGCCACTTTTCGCCAAGCTGACCAAGAGACCCTTGCCGAGGCGTGTGAGCGCCTTAATGATCTTCTCCGCCGCTGTCCGAGCCACGAGCTCCAACCTTGGAACGTGGTAGAGACATTCTACTTCGCGATCGAGCCCAACTACCGGGCAATGATCGATGCTGCTGCGGGTGGTACTCTAATGAACCATACTCCAGAAGTGGCTCTTCGAATTCTGCGAGACACCGCCTCCCACAGCACATTTTGGACTGCCGGGAGAAATGCACCAAGAAGCTCCCGTGGTCTCTTCGTGGTCGACTCACTTCCGCCTACATCTGCACCGGCTGCTGTGATTACGTGTGAAGGATGTGGAGGCAATGGACACCACGCGTATGAATGTTCGGGCAATGATTTATCAGGTGACTTCTCGCACTTTTCTTTAAATGAATCTGTTAATTTTGTTGGTAATCAACCTAAGGGGGTGCCGTTTAGTAACACTTATCATCCGGGAGTGAGAAGTCACCCAAACTTCTCATGGAACCCCAACGCATCTGGCCAACGATGGGCACCGGGGCAGCATCAAAACGATGCCTACGCCTCCGGGAGCCAAACAAGGCCACCTCACCCGGAATATAACCAAGGTCCCCCAGCTCCCAAAAAGAGTAACTTGGAGGAGATGATGGAAAAATTTATGCAAGCGGCTAACTCAAACATGGTTAACCAAACCGCATCCATGCGGAACTTGGAAACATAGCTGGGCCAATTGGCCCAAGTGCTCACCGAGCGGTCGCATGGGACTCTTCCTAGTAACACCGAAAAAAACCCAATATACCAAGGGAAGAGTCTTGGCGATGCAGAATTGGGTCAGCCTCGTGAGTTAGTAATCTCCTGTTCCATTAATAAAATTGAAACTAAGGCTTTGTGTGATTCCAGCTCCTCCCGCAACGTCATTACTTTGCAAGACGTTGATAAATTGCAACTTGAAATTAACACGGGGGACCGGAAATCTCTTGTGCTCGCAAATGGCACCATCATACAATCGGAAGGGGAAGTTAAAAATGTAGAGGTTATAGTTAAGGGGACAATGGTGGTTGCTGATTTTCAAGTGTTAGGACCCCGGGAGAATCACTGCATCCCTATCTTGGGTGTACCATTCTTGAAAGAGAGCGGTGCCACCCTTGATTTTTCTGCGGGTTGTGTCCTCCTACCCAATAAGGTACCTTTGCCCACTTTCCATAAGACTATAACTGAAACATCCATTTGCCCCCCCCCCCCCCCCCCCCCCCTCCTTCTATTTTTGATGAATCATTGAGTTGTGCAGGGGATAAGAAAGATAATGGATCATCTGATGGATCATCTGAAGGAGAAAAGGAAGAGTACCAGTCAAGAGGAAAAAGTAGATCCTCGGAGAGACTATGATTTCAAGAGGGAGGAGGACAGCGGTCCTAAACATATTGAGCTGAACTTGATTCGGGATGACATCCCATTATTCTCTTGCATTGAATCATGTAATAAACTAGTTAAGCGTTCCATCTCTTGGGCTGATCCGGTCGTCACTGCGGCGACGGAAGTGACGCCACCCACTACTAAGTTGGGAGAATCTGAAAACATTCAACGTTGGCAGTCTCCGACTGTCGCTAAACTTAAACAAGAGAAGCGTCTGCGCGATGCGTGCTCTGCCGCTCTCCGTGGCAAGAGGGCGGAGGTTAGAGGAACACTTGGTGACACCAGTGTTGGCCCTAAAGCCTTCACCTCCTGCCTTCAAGCTACGGGAGACGGGCACCATAAAAGCGCCTACAGCTGATTTTCTTTTTATCTCTTATATTGTGAAACTCTCTTTTTCATGCACTTTTTATTTAATTTCTGCACCCTTTAAACAATTATAATACAGGTATTTGGTCCAGCTTAAGGACATAAAATAAAAGCGCTGCTGGGAGACAACCCAGATTTGCTGATTTCTGTTTTTCTAACATGTTTCAATTCAGTTTTTATATATTTTTGCTGCTTTTAGTTGTGTCGTTTGCAGGCGTGCTTTGTTCTTTGCGATGGCGGAAGCTACGGATTGCTCACGAAATTTAACGCCAATCGTCTGGTATGCTCAATTCTGAGCATTGGGTAACAGTTCTCCCCCCTAGCTTTCAGTTTTTGTGATGTGATGTTGAGATTAAGTCTGGGGGAGAGCACGTTGTTATCCACTTTGCGCACGAGTTGCAACCGCATGCTAGAAGATTTCATTTAAAATGTTTTGTTTATTTTCATTGCACACCACAACACCCACTTGAGCGCGCTTAGTCGTTGGCACGTCGCGAGTTGAATTTGTCTTTTTGTGTGATTTGGAAAATCATTGTGCTGGCTTAGGATTATGAGGCGGAGTAAAATGTTGACTCCTGTAGTGCTCCTAGTCGAATGCTCATGTCTCGTAGGAATTCGTGTAGATTCAATTTCTTTTTATGCTTTTAGTTTATATTTTTCTACTAGTGTAAAATATTGTTTACTTTACTCAAAAATTTGGTGAATCCGGCGTGAATCAAACGGTAGCATAGGAATGTGTGTAGACGTTCATTAGTCTCGTATTGCCCGAGTCGGGGGGAAGGATTATCTTTCTCGGTGGCTAGAACTCGCCCCAAGCGATTCTTGAAGCATGGATATACGGTTAGTCAATTGCGTGAATGTGATATAGGCCATCATTTTGGCCCGGTTGAGCCTTTACACCCTTTCCTATCGATATATCCTCGTTATCCCAGTTGTGCCTACTCATTCTTTGATTCAGCCTCACTTTTATCGCACCAAAGCCCAAAAGCCAATCCTAGTCGCACACCCAAATCTGAGCTTTAGCTGTTTAGTATTTTCATGAGTTGGGTTGTTGATGTGGTGATATGTTTGTGAAGTTGTGGTTGTGTCTTATTGTTTATTTGCTGAAAATGATAAGAAAAGAAAAGAAAAAATGAGAAAGAGAAAAGAAGTGAGAAGAAAAGAAAAAGATATGAGTTTGAATGAAAAATTCATTTGTATAAGTTTAAGTTTGGGAGTAGGCGGTGCACGCACCCAGGTTGTTAAGTCCAAGTCTGGGGGTGTAGTGTACCCGCATGTTTGTGTGGTGATGAGGATAATTTTCTGTGCCAGCTCATTTGGGTTTAGTGTCTGAGCCGTCGCGTTTATCTTTGTTTACCGCACCTTAACCCAAGCCTCATCTCAAACCTTAAGTCCTATTGATTCACGCATTTGAGTCATACCAGTGTCGTGGAGAGAGTGCGAACGGGCAAGCTTGGTCACCGACATTGATGGATTTCAATGGAGTTGTCCCGTGCCCCGATCTTTGGCAATGCTCGCCTCAGCGTTCAGTTTACTTTCTTCCTATGTACGACCTTATGATTCACCGTGATTCACTTTTTGAGTAAACGTAATATATATCTACGCTCCTAGAAAATTATAAACTAATATGTATAATTAGAAATTTTATCTACTATATTTCTACGCACATGAGCATGCGACTTCGCATGGTACTCCGCTTGATAATTTCTTCGCCAGCTTATGTTTTTCCTGTCCGCAAGAGATGGTTTGCTCGGGATGCGCAAACAGTTAAGTCTAGGGGTGTGATGAGTCCCAAATATATACACATTTATGGACTCATCTGGGCCGATTTTCTAGTCTACGCACTTCACTTTAGACATGTTTTCACTCATATTTGACACTACATGCTAAGTGCACCTCTAGGCCCGTTTTTGGTGTTATTTCATGTTCTTCATTTTTAGTAGTTTTCATGGATTGTTAAGTGCCACTTTCAGTGGCTGGATTCGTGGTTGTGCTGGAACAGGAGTCGTGCGGGTGTTCCCGGTACAATTCTGTACAGGAACACTGCGCACGATCACTGTTTCTATTGCGCACGACCACTGGTCGTGCGACGCTGATCGTGTGCACTTAACCCTATGTTTTGAGTTCTGTCTCGGACAGTGCGCACGACCACCAACGATATTGCGCACGACCACCGGTTGTGCGCCGCTGTTCGTGCGCACTTAACATCAATTTTATGAGTTCTATTTCGACCAGTGCGCACGACCACCTACGATAGTGCGCCACTGGTCGTGCGAACATGGTATTTTATAAATTTCTTACATTGTAGGCTCCACCCAGGCAGGTGCACGATCACAGAACTCCAGCGCGCACGACCACTGGTCGTGCGCCAATGACCGTGCGCAGTATTTTCGCCAGCGCCTATATAATGTCCTGATCCGCAAATTAGGGATAATCCGGTTCCGGGAGCGGATTTCCAGTCCGTACGCCGCCGTTTTCCACTTCCAGCCACCTCCACCTCATCTTCTCCGCGAGGGGAAGCTGTCTCCGGCCATCCTAAGAATTTCTCCATCGACCGGAAGCATTCTCCGCCGTCCGCAAGCACTTAAGCAAGCCGTCTCCAGTTTTGTTCGGTGAGAACAATAGCAATCCTGAGGTAGAAGACGACGGAAGCACGTGCAGAGGTCGTGACAGTCTCTCAACGCCGGAAGCACAGTCCGCCCGAGTCCGGAGGTAGCTTGACAAACTACCATTCCGGCCGTGAATGGCCGCTAGTCTTCGTCCATTGGTTGTCTTCTTCTTCCCCTTTTTGATGTATTTCTTTGAATCATTTAAACTTGAATATCTTGATGTTTAGCTTAAATGCAATGGTTGTTTCTTCTCTATTCATCAATATTTGCTTGTGAATCATTTCGCCTCCACTCACTCACTCACGCACGCATCGTGTTTGATTCGCGTTAGCAAGAGCTAACGGCGATTTGCGAAGAGGTGTTTGCGACCCTCACTCTCCGCACTAGTGATCACTTTATTCGCATGCGCACCGTCCATCCGTCTCACGAAGCTCAGCATCGCGGCCATTGCATCCATCTCACCTTGTGAAGCGGTGATTTCGACCCGCATTTCTTTTATTGCTGTTAACAGTAGGAAACCAAATCAAAACCCCACTTTCTGTGTTTGTTCCCGCTTGTGCAACAGTTGTCACACAACGCAATTCGTTCACCCAACCTGCATTCCTCAAGAGACCGACACACGGGGATCCTATTCCCAACATTTATTACTTGCGCGACCGGTGCACTTGCCGAAATATCGCATCAGTGGGGCTCCATGTGGTCCTGGGCGGGCAATCTCGAAATTGCCGCTTTGTCACAGTTGATGCTCCCAGCAGCTATAGGTCCATCTTCGGACGTCGACTAATCAGTGCTTTCTGCTACTTCCCCTCCACCTTCCACCAAGTTCTCAAATTCAACTCGAGAGGAGTTTAGTTTCGGGTAAGGGGGGACCCAAAGGTAGCAAGGCAATGCTACGTGACAGCAGTAAACACCATCTCCTGGATAGCCGAAGCAGAGAAATGGGATCAAGAAATGGGGGAGCCAGCTGGTCTCGGAGAGGTAGAGGGTCAGGATTCGGGGGGAGGGGCGGAAGAGGTGATGAAGGTTCAGGGAGGAGAAGGATAGGAGAAGGTCAAAGTGCCGACTTGTGATGAGGAGAAGGAAGAAGTTTGGGGAGAGCGGTACCGGCTGGAAGCCGTGGAGGAGGTCGTGGAGCTCAAGGTCTCCACCCAGGCTGGGGTGGTGGAAAATGTCTGAATCAGCGGGAGCTCGGCCTGGAGGTGCAGAAGCAAAACCTGGCCTGCGTCCAGGAAAATGTGGATGTCGTCGCTTGAAGTGTCGTGGAGATGCCCGGGATCGACGCAGATGTGACTTGTCATCGCCTCAATATCGACCCCGGCACCCGCCCCATCCGTCAAAACAAGAGGGCCATAGCAGACAAGTTGGAGGGGCCCATCCGAGAGGGGGTGGGTAAGCTCCTACAGGCGTGTTTTGTATCGGAGATCCAGTATCCAGGTTGGGTCTCCAACGTGGTTATGGTGAAAAAGGGAGGAGGTAAGTGGAGGATGTGTATCAATTTTTCCTCTCTTAATAAATCATGCCCCAAGGATAGCTACCCCTTGCCTAGAATCGACGCGCTGGTTGATTCTATTGGAACAACCCTATTACTGATTTAGGCTGGGATTACTATGTGTTGACTAGGATTAAGTTGACCCCCAATGTATAGTCTAAGGGTCATAGTTTTAGGCTGATAAGATAGCTAAAACTTAGGATTTCTATAATTTCCTGCGTTCGACAAACTTCTTGCTCTCTGCGTTCGACGAACGGCTTGCTCTCGGCGTTCGATGAATGGCTTACACTTTGCATTCGATGAACGGCTTGCTTCAGTCTCAGCGGTCGATGATCTTCAATACTCAGCGGCTAATAAGTAGTATTTTTATAACTTTTTAATAGAAAATCTTGTAAATATTTAATATGAATTCTCTATTTTATGTCAAATTTAGGTTATAAGTAGTTCTTTTTGTAATTTTGATTCTAACTTAGCTTAATTTCGATATTTGCAGATTTTTGGGACAAATCGGGAAAAATGGCATGTCACGCCCTCGGTCACGCCCATGACCAAGGGCGTGTAAGCTGAACATCAGTCCAAAATCGATGCCGCACTGTTTGAACCAGTCCACACCAAGTCACGCCCCAGGTCACGCCCGTGACCCAAAGTCACGCCCGTGACCGGGGGCGTGTAATCTTAGAATCGTCCACGTGGAGCCGCCGTCGAGACGAGGAGATGTTGTCGAGAAGTCAACCTAAGTCACGCCTGTGACCCACATGTCACGCCCGTGACTTTCCAGCGTGATCCCTGCTCTACCGCCGCGCCGAATTCCAGCCCACGCCGCATTTAATGCACACGTCCAAAGTCACGCCCGTGACCATGTTACACGGGCGTGTAATGTCCTACTTTTCTGCCGCCGACACGCCAAGCCCACGCCGCTGCCAGATCCAATGTTACAGTGATTACACGCCCTTGGACACGCCCGTGACTGAGGGCGTGTAACTTGAAAATTTTGCCTATAAATTCAGAGGCTCTCCTTGAGTCCAGGGTTCAGAAATTTGGAGATGGGGAGGTGCTGTTAGAGCTGAGAGTGAGTTTTTTCAAGTTAATGTTCATGTTTCTTAAGACTTTCATGTTCTCCTCCTTCCCTTTTCATGCAATGTTGTAGTGTAACTTTCGTGTACTAGTTTTCTTAAGCTTGCAACTTTCATTTTCCTTAGCCTTGCACTCTTAATTTAAGGCTTGTAATAGTTCTTTGATTTTCAATAAAATTAGTTTTCTCTTTCATGTTCTTTTTCTCCTTAAGTAATTTCTTCCTTTTCATGCAAGGTTAAATTTTTCTCTCCTTAGTAATGTTCTTTTTTTTATGCAATGTCAATTTCTCTTTCTTTTCATGCAATGTTCAAGCTTTTCATTTAGTTTGAATTTAGTTTTAATTTTAGTTAAGCGTAAACAAACCACCTCAAATTTTCGTCGATAAAATAATAGTGATTTTCCTCGAAGTAGAAGTAATCAACGCGCCCCGTGGAATACGACCTTGATATTCCTAAATATCCTATACTATAGACGATAAGGTACACTTGCCTTTATCGGATATAGTTTTGGATAAAATCTCAACCTTTCACTAAAAATCTAAAATCAGCGCATGCAAATATCATATCAAGTTTTTGACGCCGTTGCCGGGGACTTTGCGTAGATATTTTGAAAAGAGGATAGCTATTAATTTTATCATGCTTCTTTCTATTTTAGTTTGCTTTTTCTAACTTTCAAAAAGAAAAAAAAATATTTTTAGTTTTTCTTCTTCCTTTCTTCTCTTTTTAGTGTATGACCCGAGGTAGCACTTTGATTCTTCCTTTTGATCCGGAGATCGAGCGAACCCTTTTTAGGCACCGCCGTTCTCGTGATCAGGGAAATCAAATAGAATCTGAAGAGTCGATCGGGGACACTAACGCAGCAAATATGGATCATAATCTTAATCCTCCTAATCTTAACGAGCCAAATCCTAATGAGGACGCGCAACGGACCATGTCCTATTATGCGCGGCCGAATTTGGAAGGCACACAATCGAGTATTGTTGCCCCACGGTGGCGAACAATAATTTTGAGATCAAGTCCAGCATCATACAAATGGTGCAACAATCGGTGACCTTTGATGGTCAACCGGACGAGGATCCAAATTCACATATCTCTTACTTTCTTGAAATTTGCGACACTTTTAAGATCAATGGCGTCACCGATGACGCTATTCGATTACGTCTTTTTCCTTTTTCTTTGCGGTCTAAGGCCAAGCAGTGGATGGGCTCCCTACCTAGGGGATCCATCACTACATGGGCCGAAATGGCGGAAAAATTTCTTAATAAATATTTCCCGCCTTCAAAGACCGCTAAATTGCGCACGGATATTGCATCGTTCATGCAAATCGACTCGGAGACTCTCTATGACACATGGGAGCGCTTCAAGGAGCTTTTGCGTCGATGCCCTCACCATGCACTTGCCACTTGGCAACAAGTGCAAGTTTTTTATAAAGGCTTAAATCTCCAAACGAGGCAAATGATTGATGCGGCCGCCGGGGGGACATTAAATAATAAAACCCCAATCGCCGCTCAAGAGCTTTTCGAAGAGATGGCCACAAATGCGTATCAATGGAACATGCCCCGAGCGCGGCCTAATAAGCCGGCTGGAATTTTTGAAATAGACGCAAACGCAAATTTGGCTTTACAAGTTGAGCGCTTAACAAAGCAAGTGGCGGAGATGTCTGCTTCCTCCACCACTCCTCCTTGGGCCAATAACATTTTAATTGAAGAACATGTTGACTACATGGGAAATCCACCTCGGCCTTCCTATAACCCGAACACCGCTCCGTATAATAAC
This sequence comes from Dactylorhiza incarnata, assembly GCA_033032865.1. NCBI lineage: Eukaryota > Viridiplantae > Streptophyta > Magnoliopsida > Asparagales > Orchidaceae > Dactylorhiza > Dactylorhiza incarnata. The sequence continues at coordinate 3,756,300 of JAWHQI010000259.1, read as the reverse complement.
ACCTACAATGCGGGTTATAGGAATCATCCGAATTTCTCATGGAGCAACCAAGGAAATGCTCAGCGTCCTATGAATTTAAATCAACCTCCCCCTAATCAACTTCTTAACTTAACTCCGCCTCAAAATTTGATTTCTCAAAATTATAATCCACCCGGTTTTCTACCGCAACAGCAAAAACTCTCTCTGATTGAAGAGGTTTTTGCAAAATATGTTGCTACAAATGAAACGAACATCCGGAACCTTACCGGATCAATCAAAAATTTAGAGAATCAAGTGGGCCAACTCGCAAAGATGATTTCTGAGCGTCAACAAGGAGCACTACCGGGGAACACCGAGCAAAATCCAAAGGAGAGCGCGCACGCGATTACACTCCGAAGCGGGAAGGAGGTGGTTCAAAAACAGGACGAACCCAAGGTAATTTCCTCTCCTCCTCCTCCTACTTTTAATTCATCTTCGAATTTGCCCGCTACGATAGCTCCGCACTCTTTTATTTTAAATCCGCGCGCTCCTACTTCTAATATTCCGTATCCATCGAAATTTAAAAATGAAAGCGCCGAAAAAAAATATAAAAAGTTTTTAGATGTTTTAAAACAAATCCATATTAATGTTCCTTTCTGCGAGGCTATCTCACAAATGCCTAAATATGCGAAATATCTTAAGGAGTTGCTCTCCAATAAAAAAAAGTTAGAAGATATTTCGCATATTTCTTTAAACGCAGAATGCTCCGCGGTTGTACTCAACAAATTGCCAAAAAAAGCAAATGACCCGGGACGGTTTTCCATCCCATGTCTTTTTGGCAATTCGTTAGTAAAACACGCCTTAGCGGATCTTGGAGCAAGCATTAACCTTATGCCGTTTTCTTTGTTCAAAAAGTTAGGTCTAGGAAATCCAAGGCCCACTCGAATGAGTATCCAATTAGCGGATCGTTCTTTAAAATATCCGATAGGAATAGTGGAGGACATGCTCGTCAAGGTTGACAAATTCATCTTCCCGGTGGATTTTGTCATTCTTGACATCGAAGAGGATGCCGAAGTACCCCTCATACTCGGCCGCCCCTTCCTTGCCACCTCCCGCGCTATTATCGACGTAAGTAACGGAAAGCTCCTCCTACGGGTTGGAGACGATGAAGTTACTTTCGGCATAAATTCCTCGATGCGGAACACGCTAGAAAATGACGATTCATGTTTTTACTTAGAAGAGTGTTGTGAGTTCGATTCATCCCTCGAGTTAGTTTCATCGGCGAATAGTGATTCCGAGCCCGTAGAGCTCTTTTGCGATTAAGAAGAAGTCTCTCACCCCACACCACCCGAACCATTATTTTTAGAAAAATTAAAAATCAAGACTTCTTATGAAGAACCACCCGAATTAGAGTTGAAACAACTCCCCCCTCACCTTAAATACTTGTTTTTGGAAAAAGAGTCTAAGCTACCCGTCATCATTTCATCCGATCTTAGCAACTCAGAAATTTCTGAGTTGACTATAGTCTTAAGAAAGCACCGCCACGCAATTGCGTGTCAATTATCGGACATTAAGGGTATAAACCCATCTTTCTGCACTCATAAAATATTTCTCGAAGATAATTCCCGAAATTCAGTCCAGCCTCAACGACGGCTAAACCCTAACATGAAAGAAGTCGTTAAGGCCGAAGTTATAAAACTTCTGGATGCAGGAATCATCTACCCGATATCGGACAGTACTTGGGTTAGCCCAGTACAAGTCGTGCCAAAGAAAGGTGGTGTTACGGTAGTTTCGAACGAAAATAACGAATTGATCCCAACCCGTACTGTTACGGGTTGGCGGATGTGCATCGACTATCGGAAATTAAATGATGCCACCCGTAAGGATCATTTCCCTCTACCATTTATCGACCAAATTTTAGAACGCCTTTCGGGTCACTCCTACTACTGTTTTCTCGATGGTTTGTCGGGATACTTCCAAATTCCGATTTCGCCCGACGACCAAGAGAAAACCACTTTCACTTGTCCCTTTGGCACCTTCGCTTATCGAAGGATGCCATTCGGTCTTTGTAACGCGCCAGCTACATTCCAAAGATGTATGCTGGCAATTTTTGACGAGTTAGTGGAGGAGGTGATGGAAGTATTTATGGACGATTTTTCTGTGTACGGGAGTTCTTTTGAAAATTGTTTAAAAAATCTCGAGCGCGTGTTGCAGCGATGTGAGGAAACAAATTTAGCGCTTAATTGGGAAAAATGCCATTTTATGGTCAAGGAAGGACTAGTCCTTGGCCATAAAATTTCGGGCAAGGGGATCGAGGTCGATAGGGCCAAGACTGAAGTAATTGAAAAACTCCCCCCTCCCACAAACGTAAAAGCTATTAGGAGTTTCCTAGGCCACGCGGGGTTCTATCGGCGCTTTATACAAAATTTTTCAAAAATTACAAAGCCGTTAACCCATCTTCTCGAGAAAGATTCTTCTTTTCTTTTTAGCGATGAATGTCATTTAGCTTTTCAACTTATCAAAGAAAAACTTATAAACTCCCCGATTCTAGTCGCGCCGGATTGGTCGCTCCCTTTTGAAATCATGTGCGACGCGAGTGACATTGCGGTTGGTGCCGTTTTAGGCCAACGGGTGAGTAAGTATTTCCACCCTATCTATTATGCGAGAAAAACACTCACGTCGGCACAAGCAAATTACACCACGACTGAGAAGGAACTTCTAGCAATCGTTTTCGCCTTCGATAAGTTTAGGTCGTATATCACCCTCTCGAAAGTCATCGTCTTCACGGATCACTCCGCACTTAGATATCTTTTAAGCAAATCTGACGCCAAACCTCGTCTTTTGCGATGGATCCTCCTCTTGCAGGAGTTTGACTTAGAGATCCGGGACAAAAGGGGAGCCGAAAACTTGGCGGCCGATCATCTCTCCCGTTTAGAAAACCCCACCTCGGACGTATTAATAGAATCTGACATTAATGATAAATTTCCCGAAGAGCGCCTCCTTGCTCTCAAAAATATTAATTCATCGTCTACCCCCTGGTTTGCAGAACTGGCTAACTATTTAGTAGCCCGGGTCCTGCCAAAAGAAGTCTCGAGTCAGCAAAAGAAGAAATTCTTTTCTGATTTAAAGAATTACTTTTGGGAGGACCCCTTTTTATTCTGTGTATGCGCAGACCAGGTAGTAAGACGATGCGTCTCGAGTGAGGAAGGCCTTAAAATTTTACGTCATTGTCATGAGGGACCCACCGGAGGTCATTATCATTCAAACCGAACCGCGAGGAAGGCGCTGGAGGCAGGCTTTTATTGGCCCTCGCTCTTCAAAGATGCTCACAACCTTGTGAGTACTTGCGACAGCTGTCAGCGGTCGGGGAACATCTCTCGCCGGGATTAGATGCCCCAAAACATTTTCTTAGAATGCGAAATTTTCGATCTTTGGGGCATTGATTTTGTTGGTCCTCTCCCTCCTTCGTTTTCAAATAAGTAAATTCTAGTAGCGGTCGACTACGTGTCAAGGTGGGCGGAAGCGCAAGCTCTCCCCACTAACGATGCGCGAGTCGTCGTTAACTTTTTAAAAAAATTATTCTCTCGATTTGGCACTCCGCGCGCTATTGTGAGTGATCGGGGCACCCATTTTTGCAATACTCAATTCACAAAAATCTTAGCAAAATATGGTGTTACGCACAAATTATCCACTGCATATCACCCACAAACGAGCGGCCAAGTTGAAGTTGTTAATCGAGAATTAAAACGGATCTTAGAAAAAACGGTTTCTATTAATCGGAAGGATTGGGCAATAAAGCTCGATGACGCGCTATGGGCCTATCGAACGGCGTACAAGACCGCTATCGGTTGTACACCGTATCGAATGGTTTATGGCAAGGCTTGCCACCTTCTGGTCGAATTAGAACATCGCGCATTTTGGGCGCTTAAATTTTTAAACCTCGATTCCACTCTAGCGGGAGAACAAAGAAAATTTCAAATGAACGAATTAGATGAGTGGCGAGCGAACGCATATGAGAGCAATAAATTATATAAGGAGCGAACAAAGTTTTATCACGATAAGCATATAAAATTTCCAAAAACTTTTTCGCCGGGCGATCTCGTCCTCCTTTATAATTCCCGCCTTCGCCTTTTTCCGGGAAAACTAAAATCCCGATGGACCGGACCCTTTATTGTTAAAGAGGTTTGGTCCTATGGGACAATTTTAATTTCCCACCCGGAAAAAGGTACCTTCAAAGTTAACAGGCACCGCCTTAAATTATATCTTCCGGGAGAGTTACCAAATGAAAAGAGTGATTCAATTGTTTTTCAACCTTTAATATGACCGGCAAGTGGGTCAAGCTACGCGACCTTAAACAAAGCGCTTTTGGGAGGCACCCCAAAGTTATCTTTTTATTGTCTTCTCTTGTTCTTTAATATATTTTGTAGGTAATCGTCGCTTCCCCGCGCAAACTTCAAAAATCAGGGAAGCCCCTTCTCTTTCTTCCTTCTCCTTTATCATGCATTTCCTTTTTATTTTGTTTTGCACTTCTTCTTCTTTTTTTCCTTTACTTCATACTTAGTTTTAAACATTGGGGACAATGTTTAACTTTAAGTATGGGGGTGTAAATAGCTTTTTTGTAAATAGTTGTTAAATCAGAAAAATTTCAAAACAAAAAAATATATATATTTTCTTATGTTTTCTTCTATTTTAGCATTTGTAAAACCCAAAAACTCAAAAAAAAAATATAGAAAACAGAAAAATTTAAATCTTGGAAAGGGACGTTTGGGATTTTATCCCATCACACCTCCTAGTACCTTGCGAACCCTTCACCGGGTAGCCCTTGAGAAGTCCAAGACTTGCAAAAAAATTTTTTTTAAGTTTTAAAGCTAGTTCCCTTTCTTTGTAAATAGTTTTTAATGAGAAAAATTCAAAAAAAAAGATAATATCAAAAATTCCAAAAAATTCTTATTTCCCTCCTTGTTGTTTTTGTGATTTCTTAGAAATCTAGTTGAGAATGTTTATAAGCATGTTTAAGTTTTTAATTGGCTGAAATTTTGCTTATCATAGTTTGTTAATTTTAAATTTGAGGTAATTTTGATTTAAGAATCATCTTATGATTTTAAATTGATTAGAGAATTTTGTTAGCATGACTTCTCTTTTTATTTTTAAATGGCTTCATTTTGTAGTAAATTTCCTAAACCTCTTTAGATTTTAATTATATTTTCTTCTAACTTCTTAGATCTTAGGAATTTTTAATTTTACTAGAATTTGCTCTCAATATGATTTAAAGCTAGCTAGATTTTTTTTTTCTTCCCCTACCCTACCCCTTTGATGGCATAAAAAAAATGTATTAAAAGATCATATGTCATGGGAATAAGAGGATAAAATTCATTATTCCCTAAAACATATGCACCCAAAATATTTGAAAAGATTATATGGCATGGAGTAAGAGGATAAAATTCATTACTCCTAAACCATATACATTTTGGGTTTTTATTAGAAGAGAAAAAAAAAGAGTAAGAAAAAAAAAAGAGAAGGAAATTTCATGATAAATTCCATTTCCTCCATTCAAAAATTTCTCTTCTTATGCCAAATTTTATGAAATCCCCCTTAGCCAATTATCATTGTTCTAGTTTTAGTTGAAAATTATGGAGAGAGCAATATTTAGTAATTTACTTTTCCTTAAGATTCTTTTAAGATAGAGTTCTTATAATTTTAATTTAATTTAGTTTTATAACTTCTACAATTTTGTCAAACTACTTAATTTTCTTGAGAAGTTATTGCCTAAACATTTTTCCCTCTTTTCAAATCATCATCATAATTTAGGACTTAACTCCCCCTTGAATTTACTCTTAACTTAACTTTTGGTTAAATGAAATTTTAGTTTTAAATTAAAATTTTTTTAAGGATGTCTTATAAATAATGTCTCACACTTTTGCTCTGGAATAGCAAAACCTCAAGTATGGGGGTATTTGATAAGTAGTATTTTTATAACTTTTTAATAGAAAATCTTGTAAATATTTAATATGAATTCTCTATTTTATGTCAAATTTAGGTTATAAGTAGTTCTTTTTGTAATTTTGATTCTAACTTAGCTTAATTTCGATATTTGCAGATTTTTGGGACAAATCGGGAAAAATGGCATGTCACGCCCTCGGTCATGCCCGTGACCAAGGGCGTGTAAGCTGAAGATCAGTCCAGAATCGATGCCGCACTGTTTGAACCAGTCCACACCAAGTCACGCCCCAAGTCACGCCCGTGACCCAAAGTCACGCCCATGACCGGGGGCGTGTAATCTTAGAATCGTCCACGAGGAGCCGCCGTCGAGACGAGGAGATGCTGTCAAGAAGTCAACCTAAGTCACGCCCGTGACCCACATGTCACGCCCGTGACTTTCCAGCGTGATCCCTGCTCTACCGCCACGCCGAATTCCAGCCCACGCCGCATTTAATGCACACGTCCAAAGTCACGCCCGTGACCATGTTACACGGGCGTGTAATGTCCAACTTTTCTGCCGCCGACACGCCAAGCCCACGCCGCTGCCAGATCCAATGTTACAGTGATTACATGCCCTTGGACACGCCCGTGACCGAGGGCGTGTAACTTAAAAATTTTGCCTATAAATTCAGAGGCTCTCCTTGAGTCCAGGGTTCAGAAATTTGGAGATGGGGAGGTGCTGTTAGAGCTGAGAGTGAGTTTTTTTCAAGTTAATGTTCATGTTTCTTAAGGCTTTCATGTTCTCCTCCTTCCCTTTTCATGCAATGTTGTAGTGTAACTTTCGTGTACTAGTTTTCTTAAGCTTGCAACTTTCATTTTCCTTAGCCTTGCACTCTTAATTTAAGGCTTGTAATAGTTCTTTGATTTTCAATAAAATTAGTTTTCTCTTTCATGTTCTTTTTCTCCTTAAGTAATTTCTTCCTTTTCATGCAAGGTTAAATTTTTCTCTCCTTAGTAATGTTCTTTTTTTTATGCAATGTCAATTTCTCTTTCTTTTCATGCAATGTTCAAGCTTTTCATTTAGTTTGAATTTAGTTTTAATTTTAGTTAAGCGAAAACAAACCACCTCAAATTTTCGTCGATAAAATAATAGTGATTTTCCTCGATGTAGAAGTAATCAACGCGCCCCGTGGAATACGACCTTGATATTCCTAAATATCCTATACTATAGACGATAAGGTACACTTGCCTTTATCGGATATAGTTTTGGAGAAAATCTCAACCTTTCACTAAAAATCTAAGATCTGCGCATGCAAATATCATATCAGCGGCTCAATGGCTTAGCGGTCGACGAATTCTTCGGTTCGACGAACTCTAAATTGAGATCGACGAACTCCAGCCTGTGTTCAACGAATCTTTATCAGATGTTCAGTTCGACAAACTCATCCTTCAGGTCGACGAATTCTTATCTTAGCTCGACGAATTTTCTCTCAGTCTATTCAAGTCAGTTATTCTATTTCTCTGAACTCAGTTCAACTATCAGATTCAGTTCTATTCTTCATTTGGAGTTATTCTTCTAGATAAGACAAGTTTTATCCTTCCATTATTTTATTACCCTTCCATTTCCTTCTCCCGAGAAAAATAACTGTTTGGCTTATTGGAAAAGGATATCATTTATTGTTGAAAAGGAAAGGAATTAAGATTTGCTGTATCAGTTGAAGCTCCAAGGAAATAATTAATGCAGATTATTCTATTCCTATTCAGAGATTTGAATATCAAATCAGTTATCTTCTCTCTAAGGAAAGAATATACTAGCAAGAAAGAAAGACTGTAACGGAGATAGAAAATATCAGAGCATCAGTCGAGAGAGAATTTGATTCAGAAAGAAAAAGAAAGATCGTCTTCCTCAAGCAGCTCATCTCATTCTCTGAGAACTTCTTGAAGATCAATCTCTCAGTTTTCTGCTGCAAGTTTCAAATCTTCAATAGAGCAACAATAATATGAGGAACTTCTGTCTCTCAAATTCATCAGCTTATCAAGGAAGATATCTTCATTCAAGAGAAAGCTCCATCCTCAAGCTGTCAAGAATTTCAATCAGACAGGGGGAGCTTTACAACATCAATCCTCTATAGTCTTCTCACAAATTGTTGACAGAGAAGAAATTCTTAACCCCTTTATTCCATCTTGTACAGGGTTCTAACTCCCTTCAAAAGTTAACCTCTTGGTGACAGGGCACCTGAACAAAAACATGTGGTTTGGTTAGAGCACCTGATCAAAAGCTCCTTAGTGTGTGGACACCTTATCAAAAACCCCTTGGTGATAGGGAACCTGATCAAAAACCTAGTTGATCCTACCAAGTGTGTTAGAAGAGTAGACGTACCCAGATTTATTGGGGAACTACTATAAAATCCTTGTGTCCTCTGTGTGATTTTCTGTGTACTGTGTTGTGTGCTTTGTTTTCTTTATTTAGTTTTTATAAATCACTCTGTTATACATATATATATATCTATCACTATTTTAATTTTGCTATAAAATTAAGTGAAAACTTTTAATACTCTATTCACCTCCCCTCTAGAGTAACTTTAAGATCTAACCTCACTTTCAATTGGTATCAGAGGTAGGTTGATTATTTACAGGCTAACACCTGAATCATAAAGATCAATTAGATCTTAAATTTATTTTAGAGTTCCTTTTCTAAAAACTCATGGCACAGAACAAAGAATATTCTATCACAAGACCTCCTATGTGCAATCTAAGTAAGTTTGCACTATGGAAGGAAAGGATTAGATTGTACATGAATTCTATTGATGAGGATATCTTTAATGTAATTTTGATAGGACCTCCAACACCTACAGCAACAACAAGTGCTGAAGCACCAGTAAACAACAATGTTGTTCCACCACCTAAGTGGACAGAGGCCCAGAAGAAGCAAAGAAGTGCATATGCCAAAGCTATGAATATATTGGCACAAACAATGTCTGATGACATTTTCCAGAAAGTGGTGGAATGCACTTCAGCAGGGAAATCTGGATCTCACTCAACAACATGGTTGAAGGATCAGCAGATGAAAGAAAGGATAGAAAATCTCACCTAATCTTCTAGTATGAAAATTTCAAGAAAGGAGAATCTGAGACAGTTACTGATATGTACAACAGGCTCAGCCTCATAATCAATGAGCTGAAGACCTTGGACAAAGTAATCTCTATCACTGAGATAAATGATACGATCCTAATGTGCTTCCCCAGCACATGGGACTCTAGGATCTGGCCAATCAAGGAAGCCAGAAGCCTTAATGAGATCTCCACGAGAGCTTGTTAGGCAAATTCAAATCCTATGAGCATCTTATCAAAACCAGAGAAGCTGAACAATCAACTTCATCTTCAGCATCCAAGAAGGAGAAGAATATAGCTTTCCAAGCTACTGAAGAAGAAGAAAAGGCTCCAAGATATGAGGATTTCATGAGCCTTCTAGACAAAAGGTTCTACAAGATGGCTAAGAAGGACTTCAGAAAGAAGGACTCCAGATCCAGAGAAAAGCCAAGGTATGACAAATCAAATTCTAAAGAAATTATTTGTTATGGCTGCAGGAAACCTGGACATATTCTGCCAGAATGTCCAGAGAATCAGAAGAAAGAAAAGAAAAAGGACAAGGAAGATAAGAGGCACTCCATCAAGCCTTCCTCCCACAAACACAAACACAAGGGAAGAGGATTTGTAGCAAAAACCTGTAGTGAAACAGATTTTGAATCTTCATCCAGCTCTTCTGAAGATGAAGATAAATTAAATGAGAATGACCAATGCTTGATGGCCATTTATGACTCAAGCAGTGAGTCAGATCTTGCATCTTCATCCAACTCTTCTGATGATGATGATAATGAAGAAGAAAGAAGCTTCTGTATGATGGCTATCACTGCCTCAGCAAACAACTCAGATGAAGAAGAATCAGGATTAGAAGCTGACAATGGTAGTGATCAGGTAATTTCTAATATTGATTTCAATTCAGTTGAATTCAAAGATGAATTCAAAGTTCTTTGCTTAGACTTAATAAAATCTGAGAAGGAAATAATCTCTCTCAGAAATAAGCTAGCTGAAATGAACAAATTAAGTGAAGAAAATGCTAATCTTAAGAAAGATTTGGCTGCCTCTAGAGAACATATTATTCTCATTGAGAATAAACTATCTGAGGCCAAGAAATTTGAAGAATCCCTAAATGGGAGAAGTATCAAACTGATGGACATCACAAGCACAGTAAATGCCAGATTAAATGGAAAACTAGGCTTGGGTGCATCATCAAGTGAGCCACCTCTTATTAAGAAGAACATACTTTCTACACCTATAAAATTCATTTCTGCTAAAAGCAAAGAGGTTGTAGATGCCAGTAAGAACAATTCAAGCAATAATATTAAGAATAAAGGAATTCAGCGAAATTCGTCGAAAGGAGCTCGATGAAATCACTTGAATTTGTCAAACTCACATCGACGAAAGCTGAACTCAGAGATTCAGTATATATATTCATCGAACGGCGCTCGACAAAAGCACATCACTTCATCGAACGGCGATCGACGAACTCAGCCCAGTTCGTCGAACGAAAAATATACAGAAAATCTGAAGAATTCTTATTATAAATATACTAAGAATCCTTTCACTGAGTGGATAATTCCTCCTAGGAAATATCATCCACAAGGCTACAAGGATCAGCCTGAAATGTCTTACATTTCAGAGTTTTGTGGTAATACAAAAGGACCCAAGGTAGTCTGGGTAAAAAACAACTAGTTTATTTTTCTGTTTTGCAGGTACAGAGCTATCCAAACAAAAAAGAACAATGGTATTTGGATAGTGGCTGTTCAAAACACATGACAGGAAACAAGGCCAACCTGAGCAACTTCAAGGCAAAGCTTGGACCCAAGGTGATCTTTGGAGACTCCAACTGTGGACAAACCAAAGGCTATGGACAGATCAAGGTTGGAGCAGTGACCTTCAAGGAGGTAGCCTATGTCAAGGGTCTGAAGCACAACCTCATCAGCATAAGCCAGTTAGGTTTAGTCGAACCCTAAGTCTTAAGTCTTTTTGACTTCTGATTCTATTAGGTTTAGTCGAACCCTGTTCTACGAAAGTGTGCGCCCTTCTCCGATCTCTCTATATAATTAAATATTTCATCTTAGTTTATCTTTGCGCCTATAGAATTTGCTTTTCCCTCCAGTTCCCCTTTGCACATGATCGTTCTCTCTTTTGCAGGTAACAATGGCGATTTCTCAAGCAGTTCTTTCCTCGATAAAGTTTGACGTCGGGTTTGACATTGACATCGAGTCATTTGCGCAATCCGATCAAGTATTCCAGGACATTCTTCATCTATTTGAAGAACAACAGCTTAAGAAGATTATGGCAACAAGAATCAAACTACCAGTTGCAGAAACTAAAGAATGGGCTTATACGGCAAAGGCAGAGAATAATACATTATCAGGAAGCATATCAGGAAACCAGGTTCTTCTAACCCCAATAACACTATCTGAAGTTTTTGGTTTAGTGAATGGAAATGATGATTTGGATATATCTTCTTCTGAGTTCGATACTGCTTTGGTTAAAATGGGTCATTCCAGTGGAAACCCTAACCACCTCTTAAAGAAAAACTTATCTGTGGAATATAAGTTTTTAGCTGATGTAGTGGGCAAAGTCTTGCTAGGGAAAACTTCAGCCCATGACTACATAACAAGGCATCAATTTCTTGTGATGGTGGCCTTGGTAGAGAAGAAGAAAGTCAACTGGGGACTGATCATTTTTGAATCAATAAGGAAGAAAATCAGTAAGATAAATGTTGGTTATGGCAGAATATTGGGAATCTATCTTCAGGAAAGGCATCCAGACCTCTTGGTCTCTCCTAAAGTTTTTATCAATGCTAGTAAGAGGCTGACCTCAGCTTTGTTTGGAAAGTGGGAAAGGGTTATCCCAAAGAGGACTCCAAGGGCAGAACCATCAATTACAGCTTCTAAGGGCACCAGGACTAACACAGTCACTCCCTCAACCCTACTAGATGTTCCCCTCTCTGAATCCTCAACTCCAATCCCTCCTCCACCTCTTCAGACAACCATCTCTGAAGAAGTTCATCTTTCCACCTCTCACACTAACATACCTACCTCCATGCCTTCTACTCCTCCTCATCAAGTAAATGACTCTTCAGAAATTCCATCTTCATTTAATCCAGAAGACAATACTCTTCCCCCATACCTTCCACTTCATTCTTATGAACCTTTGTCACCCATCCAACATTCTCCATCATTAAACATCTCATCTCCACCTCAATCACCTACTCTTCCTCAGTCTCCTATCCCTCAAAATATCTCTCCACCTCAGTCACCCATTATCCCTCAATCACCTATTCATCCACACTCACCTATCCACCCTCATTGCCATATTCATCCACCCATAGCACATGCTACCAACATCTCTTTCCATACTCCATCACATCATCTTCTCACCCTAACCCAGATCTTGTCTATATTGATTTTTCATCTGCTGTTGATCAGATCTATCAACACCTTGCTCCAAGGCTGAATGATCTACTGGATGCAAAACTTGCTCCAGTTCTTTAAGCCCTAGTTGATCTATCTGCTAAAATAACTTCCTTCCCTTCACCCTCTTATTTTATCCCTTCTTCAAGGGGCCTAGCTTCAGGTTTTCCTGAAACTAAGCAGGGGGAGATGTCCAATGAAGAAGCTCCAGTTCTTACAGTTTTCAGTGCAGATGCAGTTCAAGCAGATTCAGTTATTCCTATTATAGAAGAAATAAATAATATTTTTATTCATCCATCTATAGATATTATTTATTTGCTTTCTAAGTTCAATACAGTTTTCATAAATTTGCCAGAGCTTCAAGTTTGTTCAAAAGTAGTTGTTCCTTATACTGCTCCTATAAATAAAGCTATATTGAAAGAAATTCTCAAAAGTTTTGAAGTACCAGTTCCAGTTCCAGTTATTGAAGAAAGTCCAGCCCCAGTTCAAGATCAGAATGATAATGTTGAAAATGTCAATATTGAGAAAGATATTTCTGAAACCCTGAAGCTTATTGATGATCTTTATGATAATCCTCAATCATCTGATGATAGTGATGATGATGATTCTGATGATAAGTCATCAAAGAAAAGAAAGGCTAAGTATATGTCAAAGGCTGCTCGTAAGCCTCCAAATCCTAACAATGATATTCCTTACTACATCCTGCAATAATATCACACTCACGAGGGATTCTCCTGCCTTGATGATGATGATCTCTAGAGAGGCTGGCAAGTGGCAAGTACTTTGGTGCTTGAATGACCCAGATCGATTCCGCTGTCGGGCTCTCATAGACGGTGGGTCAGGTTGATCTCTGGAGAGGTTGGCAAGTGGCAAGTTCTTTGGTGCTGGAATGCCCCAGATCGATTCCGCTATCGGGCACTCATAGACGGTGGGTCAGGTTGATCTCTGGAGAGGCTGACATGTAACAAGCATTGGTGTTGGAATGCCCCAGATCGATTCCGCTGCCGGGCTCTCATAAGCGATGGGTCAGGTTGATTTCTGGAGAGGCTGGCAAGTGGAAAGTTCTTTGGTGCTGGAATGCCCCAGATCGATTCCGCTGCCGGGCTTACATAGACGGAGGGTCAGGTTGATCTCTGGAGAGGCTGGCAAGTGGCAAGTTCTTTGGTGCTGGAATGCCCCAGATCGATTCAACTGTCGGGCTCTCATAGACGATGGGTCTGGTTGATCTCTAGAGAGGCTGGCAGGTAACAAGCATTGGTGCTGGAATGCCCCAGATCGATTCCGCTGCCGGGCTCTCATAGACGGTGGGTTAGGTTGATCTCTGGAGAGGCTGGCAAGTGGCAAGTTCTTTGGTGCTGGAATGCCCCAGATCGATTCTGCTATCGGGCTCTCATAGACGGTGGGTCAGGTTGATCTCTGGAGAGGCTGGCAGGTAGCAAGTATTGGTGCCGGAGTGCCCCGGATGATTCCGCTGCCGGACTCTCACTAGATGGTGGAGTAAATCGGTCTCAAGGACCAGCTAGCAAGTAAGTTATTCATACTAAGGGACTCAGCTCGCAAAATCTCTCAAGGCCTAGGCGAGGCGAGCCCTAGGGCTCGCTACGTGAAAACAAAAACCCACGACGGATGAAAAACACCTAAGTCCAAGGGTAAAAGCGGGGTTGTGGAGTACGATGGTCGCAAAGCTTGCCGAGTCGGGCCCCAGCTCGTGAAAATACTTAGAGAATTTTGGTGGCATGCATAAAGTCATCAAGCCAGAGGGGTCCTTCGATAGGGCAGTCCACATGCAGCGCTGGAAGTTTGCAGGGGTCCAGAAGCGAAGCAGGGTAATGTCGACCCCACTCGCAAGGGCATCAATGGGGTGAACCAGAGGAGCAAAGCTGCCCAGACTTCTCCCAGATGCGGAGGTAGAACGGGTTTACCAAACGAGGCTTCTAAGCTGAAGAAGCTATGTTGAAAATGTTGAAGTGGAAGTTGGCGGTCTTGGGGGGAGGTCGCGCGGTCTGGCTCACCACGCGGTCTTGCGGTCTCCCTCTGCGGTCTGACCTGTTCGGTCTAGCCACGGTCTCTTCGGCGTGACCGTCGTTCCTTCTGTCCAAGGTGTCGAGGTGAGGCCGCACGGTCTGTTCCGTGTGACCGCATGGCGGAGCAGGTTTCAGCGTGGTGAGGTCGCGCGGTCTGGTCGTTTGACCGCGTGGCGAGCTGTCTTCTGTAAGGTGAGACCGCATGGTCTGGTTTGTGTGACCGCGTGGTGGTGGCAGTCCGGTCTGGTGAATGTCCAATTTCTTGTTGGTGCGCGCGGACTAAGGTTCTCTTAGTCGCGCGGACTCCTGGATGTGTTCGCGGTCTCTAGAGGAGGTCTCGTATAGGCGAACACTAGTGGTGGGCGACATGACCGTGCGAGTTGTCATGATCGCGCGGCTTCTTGCAGGAGTGGCATTCTCCTGGTTAGGTTTGAAGTTGGCAAGCTCACAGGAGCAAAGCGATCTGCTGACCGCGCGGGTTGACCAGTCTTAGGTCGCGCGGTCAGAGGGCGGTGACTCTATCTCATAGGGTTGTGACTGTATCAGGTCGCATGCCTATAAATAGGAGTCACTATAGCAGCAAAATAAATTGCACCAAGTGTAAGCTGAGCTCGCGCCTATTTCTTGCGGTCTCATTCTTGTGACCGGCCGGTTAGCTGATTGAATTTCCTTCTGCATCTTCTGCGGATTGTGCAGGCAGCAGCGGTCACCTCTTCTTCTAAGGTGTTCGGGCGGTCTCACGGCTTGCAGTGCATGTTGCTGGAGTTCGGGAGAATCAGTGGAGTTCGATAGGTCGCAGAGTTCTCGGTTGGTGTTGTTCAAGTCGTCGGCAGTGTGTGTTCGTGCGGTCTCCTTTCCTAGTCGCGCGAACAGCCAGGTCGGGCGGTCAGGCGGTCTTAGTGTTCAGACCGCTGGTTATCTTTCCTTCAGCATTGTAATTTCCTTTTGGTTTTCTGTACTGGCGAAATCATGTCTCGCCATGTATACCTTGCTCTGTAATGAAGACTTTTGCTATCATCAATAAAGATTGTGTTGTTTCATGTGCTTCTGGTTGTTGTTGGCTATAGCTTTGAGTTGTACAATTCCTGCTCACTCCTAGATCTTCGGAAAATTTCACATGGTATCAGAGGTAGGTTGGAGTGGATAGAGCAGTGAATAACTCAAAGTTGCCATCGCCTTTGTGAAGAAGGAACAAGTGGTAGATCCATAAAAGCAAGAGGTCTTGGAATTGAGATGCTCAACTCGACTAACTTCAAGAAGTGGAAGTCGTGCATGCAGAGTTATCTTCTGGGCGAGGACCTTTGGGAGGTTGTTGGAGGTGACAGTACGGAGGAAGTTGTCCCGGTTGGGGACAATGGTCATGAGGTGAGGAACTGTAGGAGGACTAATGCGAAAGCAGAGTTCACTCTAAAGAGGGCAATATCACCTGACCTATTCGATCACATCTTGGGGTGTGGATCAGCCGCGGAGATCTGGAGAGCCCCGGATGGTCTGTTTAATAAGAAGAATGTAGCGAGGCTACAGTTTCTAGAAAATGAGCTGGCTAGGTCGGCTCAGGGTGATCTTTCTATCTCTACGTTCTTTCTAAAGATGAAGAACCTGTGCGCTGAGATTTCAGCCTTGGATCCTGATGAGCCAATTTCTGAGGCGAAGCTGAAGAGGCACATCATCTGTGGCTTGCGGAAGGAGTATGTGGCCTTTGTGACGTCGGTGCAGGGTTGGGCAAATCAGCCATCTCTGCTGGAGCTGGAGAATCTTCTTGCGTCGCGGGAGAGTATGGCAAGGCAGATGGCGGGGGTGTCAGTGTCTGGGGGAGATGTCAAGGTGCTCTTCACAGGAAAGAAGAAGAAATGGGATAAGAAGAAGAAGACCGCTGGAGGCAATGGGCCTTCAACTTCTGGACAGCAGGAGAGGGGCTATGCTCCTAAGGCTGAGGGGAAGAAGAAGGGAGAAGGACCCAAGTGCTTCAGATGCGGAAAGCTTGGTCACATCAGGAAGGATTGCCGGGTGAATCTTCAGCCGAGGCATGCTGCTGCAGGGAAGGAGGAAGCTGAGGCCAGGCAAAATGATGGAGGATGGGGAGTAGCCTTCTTGGCTTCTGTTGGAGCTGCGGCTCCTATCAACTATCAGGAGGACTGGATCGTGGACTCGGGGTGTGGTCATCACCTCACCGGGGACAAGTCGAAGCTTTCTTCGGCGCAGCCTTACTCAGGTAATGATGCCATCATAACTGCTGATAATACTGTGCATAGTGTTGAGAAGGTAGGGGTTGTTTCCTTGGGCAGTGATAGAGGGCCGCTAACATTGAAGAGTGTCTATCATGTGCTCGGAATGAGGAAAAACCTCTTCTCCGTGACCAACGCTGTAGACGCTGGGTATCACGTTCTGTTCGGCCCACAGAAGTGAGGTTTCTTCGAAACGTTGAGGCGGTAAAGGCCGAGGTCGTTCATGTCGGGAGAAGGGCAAAAGACTTGTTCATTTTATCGGCAAGTTCTTATGTTGACAAGATGAGGACCAATGATAGTGCCGTTATATGGCACGAGAGTTTGGGGCATGTAGAGATGGACAAGCTTAAGGCTATAGCAATAAAAGGTCTGGTCAAGGGCCTGCTTAGTCTATATTCCTATGGTGATGGTCATGTTTGCATGGGATGTCAGTTCGGCAAGTCTCATCGGCTACCATTTGATAAGTCGCAGACAAGGAGTAGTGTGCCGTTGGAGTGCATCCACGGTGACTTAATGGGACCAACTGCTACCCCAAGCCTCGGAGGCAGTAGGTATATGCTGGTGTTGATCGACGATTACACCAGATATGACTGGGTTTATTTTCTGAAGGAGAAGGCGGAGGCGTTTGCCAAGTTTATGGAGTTCAAGGAGCTTGTGGAGGGTCGGCTAAGTCTGCGGATAAAGAAGCTGAGAACTGACAACGGAGGTGAGTTCACTTCTGGTTCGTTCTCTAGTTTTTGCAGGAAGGCGGGCATCCGGAGAGAGCTTACTTGTGCGCATACTCCACAACAAAACAGAGTTGCGGAGAGGAAGATCCGTCCTCTAACGGAGACCTGCAAGTGTTGGCTGCATGCCAAGAGTATCCCAAGGTCCTTCTAGGTGGAGGGAATGTCTTGTGCCGCCTACGTCATCAACAGGATGCCTCTCAGTCCCATCAACATGTTGACCCCGCATGAGATGATGTTCAAAGAAAAGCCAAGCGTGGCACACCTTCGGGTGTTTGGTTCCACCTTCTATGTGCACGTTCCAGATGCGCTTCGGACGAAGCTAGATACGAAAGCAAGGAAGCTAGTCTTTGTGGGATATGATGATCAGAAGAAGGGCTGGAGTGCATGGACCCGGAGACGCAGAGATTTGTTGTATCTCGCGACGTCGTGTTTGACGAGGTGACGTCTTACAAGGGAAGTTCTGGTGTTGTGTTACCAAAAAATAGGGTGGAGGAGCCGGAGAGAGCTGTGGAAAATCTTTAGGTGGAGCTGCCTTTGTCACCAGGTGGTCCATCCATCTCTAGTTCTGTGACGGAGACTTCTCAATCTGGAAGCAGGGGGAGCGATGCTCCTAGTACATCTGGAAGGGGAGCTAGGGAAGAAGCAGTTGAGGATGTTGCTAGTCAGGAGAAGGTGTTGCGGAGATCGAAGCGAACGATCATTGATCCTAATCGCTATACATGAGGAAACATGGTGAGCTTTGTCTCATGTTTCTTTGCTGGTCCCCTGGATGAGCGGGAATGAGTGAGCTTTGAGAAGGCCAAATGCGTGAAGCAGTGGGATTCAGCTATGGAAGAAGAGATGGCATCTCTTGAGAAGAATGAGACTTGGTCTCTGGTGCCCAGGACCAAGGGCATTACCCTTGTGACATGCAAGTGGGTCTACATGCTCAAGAATAAGGAAGACGGTAGTATCGAGCGATACAAGGCTCGCCTTGTGGCTCAGGGATTCTCGCAGCAATACGGTGAATACTATGAAGAGACATTCAGTCCGGTGGCAAAGATGACTTCAGTTCGGTTTGTGATTGCCTTGGCGGCGTTTTGGGGGTGTGAGATTTGGCAACTCGACGTAAAGAATGCATTCTTGTACGGTGAGATTGACAAGGATATCTTCTTGATCTTGCCGCCAGGTTTCATATCTGAAGATTTTTCTGACTATGTCTGTAAGCTGAAGAAGGCCCTGTATGGGTTGAAGCAAGCGCTGAGGGTGTGGTACGGCAAGATTGCAGAATATCTCCTATTCTGTGGATTTGGTGCTTCAGACTCAGACTCAAGCTTGTTTGTCAAGAAGAGCGGGGAGCTTCAGGTCATCGTGCTGCTTTACGTCGACGATATGATCGTGACGGGGAATTCGAAGGAGGAGGTAGCAAAGCTTCGGGCGGAGCTATCTATCCGATTTGAGATGAAGGACTTGGGTGAACTTCACCATTACCTTGGACTCAAAGTGTAGAGGAAAGAAAGTGGAGTGCTGGTGTCCCGGGCTGGATATGCGGAGCGAATCGTGGAGCGATTCGGCCTGAAGGAAGGGAAGTGCATTTCTATACCTCCAGAGAAGGCCAGGAAACTTCGGAAGGATGAGGGGAGGATTCTGGAAGATCCTCTTGTGTTCCGAGCTCTGGTTGGGAGCTTGATTTATCTGACGATCACTAGACCGGATATTGCGTATGCAGTTGGAAGGGTGAGCCGTTATATGGCGGAACCACGGATGCCTCATCTACTAGCGGCCAAGAATATTTTGAAGTATGTCAAGGCGACTTCGGATATGGGTCTCCTACACAGGAGGGATGTGGGCTTCGAGGTGCATGGGTACATGGATGCTGATTACGGGGGAGATTCGGATGATCAGAAGTCGATGTCTGGATTCGTCTTCATGGCGGGCCCCACGACAATATTATGGTGCAGTAAGAAGCAGGACTCCGTGTCTGTCTCTACCACGGAAGCGGAATACAAGGCTTCGTCCTTGGTAGCTCAAGAAGCCATCTGGCTTAGGAGGTTGGTGGGAGACATCCATAAAGAGGTTCGGGGTCCGACTCTGCTCCGCGGCGACAATGAGAGTGCACTCAAACTGGTTACTAATCCAGTTTGTCACGCGAGGACCAAGCATATCGATATCGAGCATCATTTCATTCGTGAGAAGGTGCTAGAGGGGTCACTTTCGATCGAGCATGTTCGGAGTCAGGACAATGTTGCTGACAAATTCACAAAGGCGCTGACGAAGGGGCCGTTTACTCGGCTGAGGAGTTTACTTGGGTTGTTTTCAACTTCCCACTTCAAGGGGGAGTGTTGAAAATGTTGTAGTGGAAGTTGGCGGTCTGGGGGGGAGGTCGTGCGGTCTGGCTAACCGCGCGGTCTTGCGGTCTCCCTCTGCGGTCTGACCTGTTCGGTCTAGCCGCGGTCTCTTCGGCGTGACCGCCGTTTCTTCTGTCTAAGGTGCCGAGGTGAGGTTGTGCAGTCTATTTCGTGTGACTGCGTGGCAGAGCAGGTTTCAGCGTGGTGAGGTCACGCAGTCTGATCATGTGACCGCATGGCGAGCTGTCTTCTGTAAGGTGAGACCACGCGGTCTGGTTTGTGTGACCGCGTGGTGGGTGCAGTCCGGTCTGGTGACTGTCTGGTTTCTTGTTGGTGCGCGCAGACTAAGGTTCTCTTAGTCGCGCGGTCTCCTGGTTATGGTCGCGCTCTCTGGAGGAGGTCTCGTATAGGAGAACACTGGTGGTGGGCGACTTGACCATGCGAGTTGTCATGATAGCGCGGCTTCTTGCAGGAGTGGCGTTCTCCTGGTTAGGTTTGAAGTCGGCGAGCTCACAGGCGCAAAGCGATCTGCTGACCGTGCGGGTTGACCGGTCTTAGGTCGCGCGGTCATTGGGCGGTGACTCTATCTCATAGGGTGGTGACTGGTTCAAGTCGCACGCCTATAAATAGGAGTCACTGTAGCAGCAAAATAAATCGCACAAAGTGTAAGCTGAGCTCGCGCCTATTTCTTGCGATCTCATTCTTATGACCGGGCGGTTAGCTGATTGAATTTCCTTGTGCAACTTCTGTGGATTGTGTGGGCAGCAGCGGTCACCTCTTCTTCTAAGGTGTTCGGGCGGTCTCGCGGCTTGCAGTGCGGGTTGCTGGAGTTCGGGAGAATCAGTGGAGTTCGGGAAGTCGCGGAGTTCTCGGTTGGTGTTGTTCAAGTCGCCGCAGTGTGTGTTCGCGCGGTCTCGTTTCCTAGTCGCGCGAACAGCCAGGTCGGGCGGTTAGGCGGTCTCAGTGTTCAGACCGCTGGTTATCTTTCCTTCAGCATTGTAATTTCCTTTTGGTTTTATGTACTGGAGAAATCATGTCTCGCCTTGTATACCTCGCTCTGCAATGAAGACTTTTACTATCATCAATAAAGATTGTGTTGTTTCATGTGCTTCTGGTTGTTGGTAATAGCTTTGAGTTGTACAATTCCTGCTCACTCCTAGATCTTCGAAAAATTTCACAAGCTACGTGAACACTATATTGACAGTGTGCGACACATAGTGGCGAGATGAGACGAAAGTACGCTCTCAAGGGGTTAACCTTATAAACATCGCCGAAAAGAAATATGCGAGCGTGAGCCTGACTAAACGCACAAATGCGGAAACAAAGGCGTGAAGATGTGAGCATATTAGTGCAAGCGTGGCAAAATACATCCGCGCGAGCATGAATACAGGTGCGAGTGCGAGTAATGAAATAAAAAGGAAATGGCATTCAAGAGATATACAAAATATTTCTTTATCATTGATCAAAAGGTTTTACGGTGATGTAGGGATACCGTGACGCCGTGGACGTTACGCTAACGGAAACATGTTCATCACAAAAAAGTAAAACAACATAGGAGGGCTCCGACCAAGAGCGAACGAAAGGGGTCGGTTGGCTCCCAAATCCGGTTGAAAATAAATATGCGGGACTCGATACAACGTCCTTAGGACCTACCTCTCCAACAAGCACACAACTCGCCGTAAGCCGGACTCGATACAACGTCCTTAAAACCTACCTCTCCAACAAGCACACAACTCACCGCACCTACACAAGCATCTATTCCATCAATCGATTCATTTCAAAACGCAGCGGCAATTTTCTTGGAGCGGTGGTGAACTTTCAAGCGGCGGTAAAACGTTAGTTGAGATTAACTCCCTTGTTAGCGCTATGTGCGCCAATCTTGGAGAGCAAACCAAGGCTAGGCCGAGTTTCGCTCCCGCACCGGATCTACCCGATCCGAACAACAAGAGATTCAATAACAACACTTAGATCTCAGATTTTTGCAAGCGAAGAAATTAAAGCCGCGGATAAAATGATTCGACAAAAACCTCCACAAATTAAAGAGTAGCAAGAATCACTAGCAAAGAGAGGGGTTACCCAACCAAGAAGATGAACACACAAGATAATGGTGGGAGAATCTCTCTCTCCACGATTCCACCGGCGTCGCACCGAACGGAGTAGCACCCTTTCTTCCTTGGAGTCACACCGCAGAAGTCTCGCCGGAGTCGCACCGAAGAGGATGGAAGGAGGTGGCCTTGGAGTCACATCAAGAGAGGGGGGGGGGGGGGGGGGGGGGGGCGGCAAGAAGGAGGCTCCTTGCTTGGCCGAAATCTCCAAGGAGGGATTTAGGGTTTAAAATCTTCAATGTTTTATTCCTTCATAAAGACTCCCTTAAATAGGAGTTTACACAAAATCATAACCATCGATGATGGAGATGAAATCTCATCCACCCGCATGGTTAAATACACACCAAATGAAATTAAAAGTTCAAAATTAAAAATAACAACCATTTAAATAAATATAAAATTATCATCTAGCATGAAATAATTTTATATTTATTTAATATAAGATAAAAGTGCATGAATAAAATACTAATTGTTCATGGCGGTTTTGGCACGCCGCGGGCGGAGATTATAACGCGGTCGTCCATCAGCATCATCATGGCGCCTCAGATCTTTGTGGCGCAGTGCCTCGGCAGCCGGGTCATCATCATCAAGGAGTGTCGGAGGGGACGCGCCATCAATCCTCCCCCACTCAAAATCAAGCATCTCCGATGCGTGGTCCGAAATGTAGCGGCGGAGAAGATCAGCATCCAGTCGTTGAAGCTCTGTCGCGAGGACCCAAGAATCGTCTGAAGGAGGGTGATCACGCCAACGGATGAGGAAGCGGTAAATAGCACCCTCCGAGGTAGTAAGTGGCTCCGCAGACAGTATCATGTCCGGAGTGAGAAAAGTCTTCGGAAACCTGGGAAACATATCAGCAGTAGGAATAAAAGTATGCGACTTACCATCCGGTGAAATACCTGTGGGAACTGATAGAGAGAGGTCATCTGTACTACCACTCCCCAACCCATAAGAAGATTTGGTGGAAGGAGAAGACGTCAAAGAACTCAACTCATGTGGAGGCGATACGAACATCGTTAAATCCGAGACGTTAAAAATAGGGGAGATTCCCCATTCGGCAGGCAAATCCAAAACAAAAGCGTTGTCACCTATTTTCTTGATGATCCGAAAAGGGCCGGCGCGCTTAGGTGCTAACATTCTAACGGTGCCAGATGGCAATCGTTCGGGAACTAATCGTACTAAGACCAAATTGCCAACTTTGAAGTGTGACACTCTCCGATGTATATCTGCGTGTGCCTGATAAGAATCATACTGAGCAGTCAAGGTAGCTCGTATACGTGCATGAAGGTCGTGAATATGTTGGGCGAAGGATTGTGCAAATTGACTTGCCTTGTATGTTGGGGGCAAGGGAACCAAGTCAAGAGGCACAGGGGCCTTGTCCTCGTGGACAATCTCATTTGGCGACAAACCGGTGGACCGATTTTTGGAATTGTTGTAGGCTAACTGAGCGTGGGGAAGAATAAGATCCCATGTGCCCTTATGATCATTCACGAGACATCTAAGAAGGTTCCCTAGGCTCCGATTAACCACCTCAGTTTGCCCATCGGTTTGAGGATGATAGGCGGAGGAAAACAATAGTTTGGTACCCATTAGGATCCAAAGTGTCTTCCAGAAGTAGCTTGTATACTTAACATCCCTATCCGAGACAATTGTCTTCGGCACTCCTCGGTGACTAACAACTTCCTTAAAATAAAGCTTTGCGACATGAGATGCGTCGTCGGTTCTAGTACACGGTATAAAATAGGCCATTTTAGAGAACCTATCCACAACTACGAAGATAGAATCGTGACGACGAAAAGTGGTGGGTAGGCCTAAGACAAAGTCCATGCTCACATCCTCCCAAGGTACGGATGGGATAGGCAACGGAGTATATAACCCGACGTTGGTTTTGGTGCCTTTGGAAATTTGGCAAGTACGACAACTACTCAGTACTCGTCCTACCATTGCCTTCAACTTTGGCCAATAAAATTTTTCCTCAACCAGGGTGATAGTCTTATCTCTACCGAAATGGCCACTCAACCCGCCACTATGCAGTTCCCAGATGATATGGATACGTAGGGATGACTGCGGAATACATAATTTCCCATGCCTAAAGTGGTAACCATCCTTGATAACGAACGCAGTAATAGTGGTGGGGGAACTATCCTGGGCAGATAGGTAAGAATCCTGAAAATCCGGGCATGTAGCGTACTCATCTTTGATTCGCTCGAATCCGACAAAGTTAACCTCCATAGTGGTGACTAAAAGGGCTAGGCGACTAAGAGCGTCCGCAACCCGATTGTCTGCTCCCTTAAGATGTTTGAGATTAAACGTGTAACCCTGTAGGAAGGATACCCACTTGGCATGACGCGGGCTGATTTTATGTTGGCCATTGATAAATCGTAAAGCTTCATGATCGGAGAGGATCACGAACTCCTTACAGAGGAGATAATGCCGCCAGTGGTGCAAGCATCTAATGACCGCATAAAATTCCCTATCATAGTTGGAATAATTCAATTTAGCGCCCGCCAGCTTTTCACTAAAGAAACTCACCGGGTGCCCTTCCTGGCTCAAGACACCTCCTATTCCCACGCCCGAAGCGTCACAAGTAGGCTCAAAGACTTTCGAGAAGTCAGGTAGACGTAAGACGGGTGCCTCAGTCATAAGCTCTTTGATGCGTTGGAAAGCGAAGGTGGCGGACTTCGTCCAAGTAAACTCACCTTTTTTCATGCAGTCACTAATGGGGGCCATGATACTGCTAAAGTCTTTGATGAAACGACGATAGAAAGTTGCCAACCCATGGAAGCTCCTCACCTCACGTATCGTGGTCGGCACGGGCCAGTCCTTAATCACCTTAACCTTGGTAGGATCGACTCTAATGCCCTCCGTTCCAACGATGTAGCCTAAAAACTCCACCTCCGTAACATGGAAAGTGCATTTCTTGAGGTTCAGAAATAAAGTTTCCTTCCGTAGGGTGGAAAGAACCACTCTCATGTGGGAGATGTGCTCGGTGGTAGTAGTGCTGTAAACCAAGATGTCATCGAAGTAGACAACTACGAACTTTCCCATGAATGGCTGAAAGACATGCGTCATCATCCGGGAGAATCTGCTGGGGGCATTGGATAGCCCGAAGGGCATCACAAGCCACTCGTATAACCCGTCCTTAGATTTGAACGCATTTTTCCACTCATCTCCCTCGCGGATCCTTATCTGGTGATAGCCGCTCCGTAAATCTAACTTAAAAAATATTGTGGCGCCAGACAAGACGTCTAGAAGGTCATCTAAGTGCGGTATAGGAAATCGGTACTTGATGGTGATTTTGTTGATAGCGCGGCTATCAACACACATCCGCCACGTACCATCCTTCTTGGGGGGCAAGAAGGGCCGGCACCGCACAAGGACTCATGCTAGTCCTGATGAATCCTTTTTTCATCAAATCCTCGATCTGTGTCTGCAGCTCTTTGTGGGCCGCGGGATGAAGCCTATAGTGGGGTTGGTTCGGCAGGGACGAACCCGGAATAAGATCTATCGCATGCTGTATGTTCCTCAATGGAGGTAACACAGAAGGCAACTCGTCTGGGTACACGTCCTTATATTCGTCTAAAAGTACCTGTAACTCCTTCGGCAAATCATTCAACGCCTCTGATTCACCCTTCGCACTCATAAGAACTAATGCGTACATAACTCCCTCAAGAAAAGGATCTCTCACGAACTCTCTCCTACTAACTAGGCTCAAAGCCTTCCTCTCGGCCGGGACAGTAGTGTCCTTAGCCAAAGCTATCGGCTCCTTCGGAACAGTCGGTCTCAATGTGATGGTCTTACCGTTGAATTTGAATTCATAAGTATTGGCTCGACCGAAATGTGTGACGTCACGGTCATAAAGCCAAGGGCGGCCTAATAACACGTGGCACGCGTCCATGGGAAGGACGTCACACCAGACCTCATCCGTGTAAGATTTAAAGGTAAGAGGGGCCAGGCAACGCTTGCTAACCGGGACGGTAACCTTGCTAATCCAAGCTACCTGGTAAGGTGTGGGGTGTGGTTCCGTGGTCAGATTCATACGCTTAACGGCGTTCTCAGAGATAACATTCACACAGCTACCGTTATCTATAATGAGTTTGCACAGCTTGTCACCGCTCTTAAAGATCAGAGAAAAGATACTCGTCCTCCTCCAGTCATCAAGTGGATGTGGAGTGGTCAGAATACAACGCATCACCATGAGTGGGGGATCGTCTTCCAAATCGCTTGGGACCCCTTCGGGGTCGCTCTCCTCAGCGTCCTCATACACATAATCAGTAGAATCGGAGGACATGTCTAAGAGGGCAACGACCTTAGCCTTAGTTGGGCATTCAAAGGCATAGTGGCCTTGAACGCCGCATGAATAACAGGTGGTATTGGCTTTACTAACTTTCCCAATGGGAACACGCTCACTCGTGGGGTTTTGGGTGTTCCTAGCGGTGATCACGACTGATTTAGACTCGGTGGTTCTAGACTTTCCCCTGTCCGGATAGGTGGAAGAAGACGCTCCAATGGTGGTCTTATTCCTCGTGTGGGAATAACAAGAGTGAGCCTTGGAGGCTAAGTGTTTTTCAATGTCTAGATCGGCATTGAAAGTCGTGTTCAGATCTGTGTGCCCATAACGCAAGAGCTTCCGCTGGATATCGGGTTGAAGCCCCTTGCGAAACCTGGATAATGTGACCTCTGGGGGTTCCCTAAGCTCGCAACGCACCATATGATCCTTCAACTCTCCCATATACTCGGCCACCAATTTTGAACCTTGTCGCAGGGTGGCAAGTTCATCAAACATTTGGGTTCGGTGATAAGCGGGAACGTATTGATCGGTGAGCAAATTTTTCATCACCGCCCATCCGATAGGTGGGACTTCCTGTCCGGCTCCCAACCTCCTTTCCTCATTCAGCCAAAAGGTTTTCGCTCGATCTGTCAACTTCATGCGTACGACTTGCACCTTTTGGAGGTCCGTGAGATTGTGTCATTGATAGTAACATTCCATGTCAACTACCCAGCTAAGGAAGACCTGGGGGTCTCCCATGCCATCGTAGGTGGGGGCATCAATCTTGATGGATTTAGTGATATCGAAACCACGCTCGGGGCGGCGCTCTCGAGGAGGCGCTCGGGGATAGCCCCCATCAGAATCCGAATCAGTGACCGGTTGGTGCCGGTTGGGCCCTTCAACATCATCGGGTGGTGGTGGTGGTCCTCCTTGATTCCGTAAGATTTGTTCTAACATCGTCCTAAGGTCAGTCAGCTCGGTGCGTAGGCCTGCTATGGCCTCAGTGTTGGGATCATTGGGCTGATTCGCAGCCATCCTAGACGTAGACGGTAACGTGTACTCCGTTCCTAGCCTAGTGGGCATTCAGGGTCAGGACAATTAGGAAGGTGATTTTTTTCTAGGGCCGTTGATAGATTGACATAAGAATTTTGTTATAGATTCCTGATGTGCGTAACACGTAGCTCGTTAATTTTTTTTTTTTTTTGAATTTTGACAAAAAATTCAGATTTCAGACCGCTATTCGCACACCACCTAGACAGAATTACGACGCTTCTAATTTTTAGGCCGACCTAACGAGGACGAATCGAAAAAATTTAGTTTTAATGTTGCTGGAAATACGTGCAGGAAGCTACAGAAAAAATTTCAGAATTTTCTGACAAGTTTTAATTTTCTGAGATTTTGCTAAACGCAGACCAATCCGAAAATTTTCAGATTTTCCTATTGATTAGGACGACCAACAAGGATCGCAGCGAGGATGTTTGCAACGTGGGAGTTGAAATGACCGCCTCTGATACCAAATTGATGTAGGGATACTGTGACGCCGTGGACGTTACGCTAACGGAAACATGTTCATCACAAAAAAGTAAAACAACATAGGAGGGCTCCGACCAAGAGCGAACGAAAGGGGTCGGTTGGCTCCCAAATCCGGTAGAAAATAAATATGCGGGACTCGATACAACGTCCTTAGGACCTACCTCTCCAACAAGCACACAACTCGCCGTAAGCCGGACTTGATACAACGTCCTTAAGACCTACCTCTCCAACAAGCACACAACTCACCGCACCTACACAAGCATCTATTCCATCAATCGATTCATTTCAAAACGCTGCGGCAATTTTCTTGGAGCGGTGGTGAACTTTCAAGCGGCGGTAAAACGTTAGTTGAGATTAACTCCCTTGTTAGCGCTAAGTGCGCCAATCTTGGAGAGCAAACCAAGGCTAGGCCGAGTTTCGCTCCCGCACCGGATCTACCCGATCCGAACAACAAGAGATTCAATAACAACACTTAGATCTCAGATTTTTGCAAGCGAAGAAATTAAAGCAGCGGATAAAACGATTCGACAAAAACCTCCACAAATTAAAGAGTAGCAAGAATCACTAGCAAAGAGAGGGGTTACCCAACCAAGAAGATGAACACACAAGATAATGGTGGGAGAATCTCTCTCTCCACGATTCCACCGGCGTCGCACCGAACGTAGTAGCACCCTTTCTTCCTCGGAGTCACACCGCGGAAGTCTCGCCGGAGTCGCACCGAAGAGGATGGAAGGAGGCGGCCTTGGAGTCACACCAAGAGAGGCGGGGGGGGGGGGGGGGGGGGGGGCGGCAAGAAGGAGGCTCCTTGCTTGGCCGAAATCTCCAAGGAGGGATTTAGGGTTTAAAATCTTCAATGTTTTATTCCTTCATAAAGACTCCATTAAATAGGAGTTTACACAAAATCATAACCATCCATGATGGAGATGAAATCTCATCCACCCGCATGGTTAAATACACACCAAATGAAATTAAAAGTTCAAAATTAAAAATAACAACCATTTTAATAAATATAAAATTATCATCTATCATGAAATAATTTTATATTTATTTAATATAAGATAAAAGTGCATGAATAAAATACTAATTATTCATGGCGGTTTTGGCACGCCGCGGGCGGAGATTATAACGCGGTCGTCCATCAGCATCATCATGGCGCCTCAGATCTTTGTGGCGCAGCGCCTCGGCAGCCGGGTCATCATCATCAAGGAGTGTCGGAGGGGACGCGCCATCATACGGTCTCCAAAACAGAAATTTTACACTTAGAAAAATTAAAGGGTCAAAGTTGCCCGCTGAATTATCCTTCAACGCTCTCGCAATATTCCGCCTCTGAGATCAGCGCGAACAGGTCGGGGACGACGTCTTCCGCGGTGAGTGTTAAATTTTTTGATTTGAATCATTTAGGAGTAAGCAGGAGTTGCATCAACTGAGTTATAGCCAAACAACCACAATGCCACACAGCAACACAAAAGACTTTATTGAATCACAAACTTCATTTACAGTGCGAGGTATACATGGCGAGACATGATTCATAAGAATCACGAAGGAGAGAAGAACAAAACACCAAAAAGCAAAACTAGCGGCTTGACAAACAGAGACCGCACCAACCGCTAGACTCCAGAGATCGCCCGGCTTGATCTGAGACCGCGCGAGCAGAAAATAGACAGGCCGCCTGCACTGCAAGATCGCCACCTCAGACCGCACGAACTGGAGCTTATTGAATTGAACGAAGAACAGTTGTCGCAAGACCGCAACTCAGATCGCCTAACCGCTGAAGGTCGCCTGATCGCTGAGCTCGATGCGAACAGCACAAGAACACCATAAACCAGTTCGCGCACAGACCGCTGCCGAACTGTTTATTCAAGCCGCTGGGAATCACCAAGGAAGGAGACCGCAACCTTCTGACCGCAAACCTGCGAACACAACAAACAGTCAACTCGCTTCCGAGACTGCCTGACCTCAAAGATGAGACCGCATGAATTAACCCAGGCTCTAGTTCTTACAGTTCTCGTTATGAATGATGGGCCATGCACCCCTATTTATAGGTGGGTAGACGGATGTCGTCACCGCACAGGAGAGATACAATCAGCACCCGTCAGATCGCCAGCGGTCTCACAAAGTAGACCGCGCGATCAGACCACTTGGACAACCTTTCGTCCAAGACCGCAGATCAGCAGGCAGATCGCGCACAAGTCGCGCGAACACAAGACAGCGCACAAGCCGCGCGGACACAAGACCCTCCTTCCTTAGATCTCCAAGAGCAAGTCAAGGACAACTGTCCGACTTCAGACATGTCGCCAGACCGACCTGCATAACCCGCCCGTACACAGCGGTTACACAGAACAGACCGCCCGGTCTTCCAACAAAGAAGACAGACCAACCAAGCAGAACAACTCGGGAACAGACCGCAGCAAACAAGACCAGACCGGCCAACCAGCAGACCGCCAGAACAGACCGGCAGAGCCAGACCGGCAGATCACTAACACAGACCGCGCGGTCTCTGCGGTCACCCAAATTCAGACCGCACGGTCACCTCCACTTCACTTCAACAAATTCAACACTCCCCCTGAAGTGGGAAGTGGAAACTAGCCTGAGTAAAATCCGCAACTGTGTAAACGGTCCTTTTGCCAGCGGCTTTGTGAAGATGTCCGCAACATTGTCCATACTCCGAACATGCTCGACCATAAGAGATCCTCCCAACACCTTTTCACGAATGAAATGGTGTTCAATCTCAATATGCTTGGTCCTCGCGTGACAGACTGGATTATTAACCAGCTTAAGAGCACTCTCATTGTCCCCGCGTAGCATAGTGGGACCTCGAACCTCCTCATGAACGTCCTCTACCAACCTCCTGAGCCAAACGACTTCCTGAGCTGCCAAGGCCGAAGCCTTGTATTCCGCTTCAGTGGTAGATACAGACACCGAGTGCTGCTTTTTGCTGCACCAAAAAATAGCTGTGGGGCCCATCATAAAGACAAAACCAGACGTGAACTCCGATCATCCACATCTCCCTCGTAATCAGCATCCATGTTGATGAGTCTCAAATATATACACATTTATGGACTCATCTGGGCCGATTTTCTAGTCTATGCACTTCACTTTAGACATGTTTTCACTTATATTTGATTCTCCATGCTAAGTGCTCCTATAGGCCCGTTTTTGGTGTTATTTCGTATTATTCTCCTTTAGTAGTTGCTTTGCATTGTTAAGTGCCACTTTCAGTGACTGGATTCGTGGTTGTGCTGGAACAGGTGTCGTGCAGGTGTTTCTGGTACAATTCTGTACAGGAACACAGCGCACGATCACTGGTTCTATTGCGCACGACCACTGGTCGTGCGCCACTGATCGTGTGCACTTACCCCCTAAAATCTGAGTTCTATCTTCCTTATCGCACGACCACCTATGATAGCGCGCACGACCACTGGTCGTGCGCCACTGGTCATGCGAACATTGTATTTTATAATTTTCTTAGCTTGCAGGCTCCGTCCAGTCAGGCGCACGATCACAGGATGCTAGTGCGCACGACCACTGGTCGTGCGCCAATGACCGTGCGCACTGTTTATTCCAGCGCCTATAAATATTCCTGCTCGCGATTTAGGTCGGGATCTTCGGCATTTCTTCCGCCCAGCTCCGCAGTTCCGCCCCTTCCACAGGTTCTCCCCCCCCCTAAGCCTTCTCCATCATCCAAGAGCTTCAAGGAGGAGATTCCACTCATCTTCATCACCAAGCAAGGATTTCTTCGCATCGGACGTGGCCGGATTGTAAAACGCTGGAGAAGACGGGTCCATTAGGAGGTGTGACAGCCCTCCTCTACCCCGGACGATAGTTGGGACCGAGCTAGGATGCGGATTGACAACCCGGTGCTTCCTACTGTGAATCTACAACGAGCCTCCGGATTCGGTCGTATCTCTTGCCTTTTTCTCTTCCTTATGTTGATGTAATGTTTGTAATCTCTATATTTTGATGATGTATGCTATTAACTATGCTTTGTAATGCTTATTTCATTTATTTGGAATTATTTAGTTCATATGTGTTAATGAGGTGCGCCGCCATCCATTTTCCACTCCACCACCGTGTCCGGTGCCGCACTAGCAATTGCTAGTGGCGTGCTTGTCGATGAGGGGTGATAGTGCATTATTTATAGTTATTTTTATATAGTATTTTAGTAGTAATTAATTAGTTTTTATATAATTTTAATTTAATATATATCTAATTTGCTTTGTTTTATATTTTCAGGGACTTTGGGGCTGCTAATAGCAATTTCAAGCACATAGCCGTGTTCAGGGGAAATTCTGGAGCATTTCTGCAAAAACCCTCAATACACGCCCCAGGTCACGGGCGTGACCTAGGGGCGTGACCATGGCCACGACCGTGTATCGCTTTCAGCTCACAGAACTCGCTGCCACGTCGGATTAAAGTTACACGCCCCAGGTCACGGGCGTGACCGGGGGCGTGACCTTCAAGTCACGGGCGTGACTCGCCCAACAAGCATTCAATTCAAGCAGTTTCTGCCGCCGAGTCGTTCCAGCTTACACGCCCTTGGTCACGGGCGTGACCGAGGCCGTGCCCTCTCCCTCAACTGCCAAATTAACTCCAGATCGCGCCGTTTCCCGCCGTTTCCTGACTCGGTCAAGACACGCCCTAGGTCACGGGCGTGACCTAGGCCGTGACCCGTCGAGATGATCAATTTTGGCGGTTTTTCTTCCCCAACGTTCCCGGGCTTTCAAGACGCAATTACGCAGCTTACACGCCCTTGGTCACGGGCGTGACCAAGGGCGTGACTCAGCAATTTTCTGCCTATAAAAGCCAGCTGCTGCCAAAGTGATGGGCATCCAGGCCATGCTTAGTTTGGATCGTTTCTAGTATAGTTTTTCTGCATTTTTCTTAGTGTAACTTTATTTTATGTCTTGTCTTTTTTAATTCCTAGCTTAGATCTACTTTACATGCAATTGTACTTTTCTTTACTTAGAAATAAAAATAACTTTCTTCTCAATTATGTTTTGTTAATTTTCATAGTATTTGGTCGGATGAATTCTTAAGCTTTTATCTTTTCAAAATCTCTTATTCATAGTTTAGTTTGGAAAACTAAGATTTACCGTTGATTTGCAATTTTTGGTTTCATATTTCTAGGGTATGATAATCAAGTTTGATCCGTATTTTAGTGTATCGAGAGATCCGTAAATACGAGTAGATCGCTCATCGGTAAAAAGAGTTGTATGCATTCCTCGAGAGAGGGTGACGCAAATCTTCCGGATTGGAGTCAAATCCAATAGTGGGGCTCACCGCATAAAGCAAGCTTAGGGGTTTCGACTGGCCGAGGGGTCTTAATCGATCAACCTAAGGTTAGGTGGTAGTTTTCTCGAGAGAGGTTCTATCATATTTTGGGAACCTCCACGGTCAAGTTTGTCTAAATCGATTTCTTTTGAATTCTAGATTTACAAAACATTTCACTTAAGAATGATTCCCGATCAAATGTTTCTTTTCTTTTAATTATTTTCAAAACTCTATTTTACTGCCGATAAAATAATAATAATTTGCGTGAGTAGAAGTAATCAACAGACCCGTGGAATACGACACTTGATATTTATTTGTTTTGAATATCCTATGCTATGAATGATAGGTGCTCTTGCCTATAGTTCGTAGAATTTGGAGAAAATTATTTACATCCTAAATTTTAGCTATCAAGTTTTTGGCGCCGTTGCCGGGGAAATATATTTGTTGATATTTTGAAAGCGTGAATTTTATTACTTTTATCAATCTCTTTCTCCGCCCCCATTTCTCCTTTTGATTTATTTTCAAATTTCATTCTATTAAGTGACGGTTGTTCATTTATCTTTCTTCAAAAATGTTATCTCAATTGACCGCCAAAGTTGCCGAGCTTCAAAATAAAGTCATTCTTTTGGAAGCCGCACGAATGCGTCAAATTTTTTGTCCTTTTTGTGGGGGTCATCATTCTTGTGAGGAATGCTATTTTTCATTTCAACATTTTTCTAATGACAATCAAATTAATTTTTCTAATGAAAATTATAATTTTTATAATGAAAATAATAATTTTTATGATGAAAATAATTTTTCTTTAAATAATGATTTGAATGAATTTCCTTCTTACTCTGATGTTGATTATTCATGGTGGCAAGGTCACCCGGATAGTTTTCAGTGCGAAAATGGAAATTCCTTCAATTATGATTTGCATTCCTCGCCTTTTCCACAAATTTGTTCTTCTTCTAATTTTGAAATTTTTCCGAATGTTATTTCTCCCACTTTAAATGTTTATTCTCAAGATCAAGAAGAACAATTGTACCAAGAATTTCGCAAAGTCATGGAGACACCGGACGAATTAGAAAATGAAAATTTTTCTTCTTCTCCTTCGCCCGCCCTTTCTTCTCATTCTCATGAAATTATAATTCATGAAGAAATTGTGTCTCATGAATTTTCTCCCCATTGCATTTATTTTTCTGATAATTCTTTTATTTTTGAAAATAAACAACCGACGCTTAATCATGTATTTTCGCAAGAAACTCCTCCTTGTGAAAAATTTTCTGACTCGCTTAATCTTGATTCTTTTTATACTAATAATTTTCTTGTAGAGGATGAGCCGTTGCAACCAAACGTCTTCACCGATTCATTTGCCGCTCATCTCCAACAATCCAAATTACCTAAGGTATGTATAGGTAATTTGGATTCACAATTTCACGCTAACGGACAACGGAAGAATCAAGAGTATAGCGGAGGAGTCGCCGGGCAACGGATTTCGGCATGCTCACCTGAGCGTGAATTAAGGGAGTTGCCTGTGCATTTTCAATTTTATTTTCCTTTTTCCTAATAATAACCGTCTAGCTTAAAGACGGGAAAAAGAAAGCGCTCTTGGGAGGCACCCCTTGCTTATCTTTATTTTTCTTGCCCTTTACTTTTTCCGCATTTTATTTTCTTTTCCCTCCTACTTGGCTTATAAACATTGGGGACAATGTTTATTTTTAAGTATGGGGGTGTATTCTCCTATATTCAGTTTTTATTAAAAATCCAAAAAAAATTAGAAAATCTTTTTCAAAACTCACAAAAAAAATTGATTTTTTTTATTCTTTATTTTCAATTTTGTTATAAAAATTTACAAAATTCAAAAAAATGTTTTCATTTAAAAAACTATTTTAATTTCCAATAAAATAAATTTTGTAATATTAAATTTCTCCAAACTTCATTTATGCAAAATTGATTTTAATTATGAGTTTTCTTTATAGGCTTTTTAAAGAGTTTTCTTTTTATGTAGTTTTAATCTTATATTTCTCTTCAAAATATGTTAGATTTAATTTTTAGATGAATTTGATTTAATGAGTTTTTCATTATCTTGATTTGCTTAGAATATTTCTTAGTTTTACTTTCTCTCTTTAAAATATCATAATTCAATTTTGTAGTAATTGTGTTAAATATCTCTAGATTTTACTTATATTAACTTGAACTCATAGTTTCTTGTAGATTGCTCAAATTATTTTCTATGCTCTTAAAATGTTTCTTTGGAATTTGTTTAGCCTTTAAACCCTAGCCCTTCCCCTACCTTTTTGTTAAACCCATTGTTTGGCATAAAAAAATTTTTGAAAAGATCATATGTCATGGGATGAGAGGATAAAATTCATCATTCCTAAACATATGCACCCAAATCAGTAAAAGATTATATGGCATGGAGTTGAGAGGATAAAATTCATCACTCCTAAACATATACATTTGGGATATAAAAAGAAGAAGAAATTAAAAAAAAAAAGATGGAAATGAGAGGATAAAATTCATCATTTCCCATATACAAAGTAACTTCTTCAATGCCAATTTTACCCCATTTAGCCAAGTTCACTTTTTTATCCAAGATATTATTGAGAGAGCATAGTTAATATTTTGTAGTTTTCTAAAAGTTTCTCATGATTGTAAAGTTCTTATAATTTTAATCTTGGAATATTTTGCTTAATTCAATGCAATTTTGTTTATGAAGATTTAGTTAGAGAATTTCAAAACTAAAATTTATTCTACTCATTTCAATTTATGAATTATTAATTATTTCTTATAAATCTGAATTTTAATTTCTTAACTTATTTTGACATGAGTTTTATGAGATTTGAAGTGCATAATTTGAAGTAAATCTTTTTGGAAATGTCCTATAAATTCTTCTCATACTTATAAATTAGTTTTTGCTCTGGAATAGCAAAAGCTTAAGTATGGGGGTATTTGATAGTGCATTATTTATAGTTATTTTTATATAGTATTTTAGTAGTAATTAATTAGTTTTTATATAATTTTAATTTAATATATATCTAATTTGCTTTGTTTTATATTTTCAGGGACTTTGGGGCTGCTAATAGCAATTTCAAGCACATAGCCGTGTTCAGGGGAAATTCTGGAGCATTTCTGCAAAAACCCTCAATACACGCCCCAGGTCACGGGCGTGACCTAGGGGCGTGACCATGGCCACGACCGTGTATCGCTTTCAGCTCACAGAACTCGCTGCCACGTCGGATTAAAGTTACACGCCCCAGGTCACGGGCGTGACCGGGGGCGTGACCTTCAAGTCACGGGCGTGACTCGCCCAACAAGCATTCAATTCAAGCAGTTTCTGCCGCCGAGTCGTTCCAGCTTACACGCCCTTGGTCACGGGCGTGACCGAGGCCGTGCCCTCTCCCTCAACTGCCAAATTAACTCCAGATCGCGCCGTTTCCCGCCGTTTCCTGACTCGGTCAAGACACGCCCTAGGTCACGGGCGTGACCTAGGCCGTGACCCGTCGAGATGATCAATTTTGGCGGTTTTTCTTCCCCAACGTTCCCGGGCTTTCAAGACGCAATTACGCAGCTTACACGCCCTTGGTCACGGGCGTGACCAAGGGCGTGACTCAGCAATTTTCTGCCTATAAAAGCCAGCTGCTGCCAAAGTGATGGGCATCCAGGCCATGCTTAGTTTGGATCGTTTCTAGTATAGTTTTTCTGCATTTTTCTTAGTGTAACTTTATTTTATGTCTTGTCTTTTTTAATTCCTAGCTTAGATCTACTTTACATGCAATTGTACTTTTCTTTACTTAGAAATAAAAATAACTTTCTTCTCAATTATGTTTTGTTAATTTTCATAGTATTTGGTCGGATGAATTCTTAAGCTTTTATCTTTTCAAAATCTCTTATTCATAGTTTAGTTTGGAAAACTAAGATTTACCGTTGATTTGCAATTTTTGGTTTCATATTTCTAGGGTATGATAATCAAGTTTGATCCGTATTTTAGTGTATCGAGAGATCCGTAAATACGAGTAGATCGCTCATCGGTAAAAAGAGTTGTATGCATTCCTCGAGAGAGGGTGACGCAAATCTTCCGGATTGGAGTCAAATCCAATAGTGGGGCTCACCGCATAAAGCAAGCTTAGGGGTTTCGACTGGCCGAGGGGTCTTAATCGATCAACCTAAGGTTAGGTGGTAGTTTTCTCGAGAGAGGTTCTATCATATTTTGGGAACCTCCACGGTCAAGTTTGTCTAAATCGATTTCTTTTGAATTCTAGATTTACAAAACATTTCACTTAAGAATGATTCCCGATCAAATGTTTCTTTTCTTTTAATTATTTTCAAAACTCTATTTTACTGCCGATAAAATAATAATAATTTGCGTGAGTAGAAGTAATCAACAGACCCGTGGAATACGACACTTGATATTTATTTGTTTTGAATATCCTATGCTATGAATGATAGGTGCTCTTGCCTATAGTTCGTAGAATTTGGAGAAAATTATTTACATCCTAAATTTTAGCTATCAAGGGGTTTGCAACCCTCATTCCGTTAGCCTACTCGTCCATCCGCCTATCGAAGCGTGGCATCGCGGCCCGTGTAATCCATCCCGCTTAACAAAGCAGCGCGCTCAAGGCCTGTACAGTTCGATTCCGCTTGCCTACTCGTCCATCCGCCCTTGCGACGCAGCGCGCTCAAGGCCTGCCTAGTCTCCATCCCGCCAAGCGAAGCACTACATAGTGGCATTGCATAGGAGTAGTTTAAGTTGTTTTCTTTTATTTTCCACAAACCAAATCCCCCATTTCCGCATCCATCCGCTCGAAAGGACTTCAATCTCAAGTCCTTCATCGATAATAAACTCCACCTTACTGTGTTCCTTTGAGATCGATACTTGGGGATTCATTCCCATTTTATATTACTTGAACGATCGGTACACTGCCGTTTCGTGCCGCATTCTTACTACTGCCTATAGCGGTGTGCTAAGATTTGCGCAACAAGTTTTTGGCGCCGTTGTCGGGGAACACAGTCGTGTGAGTTTTCTGGAGAGGGAGAACCTGAGAGAGAAGCCCTTCCATTTGTAAATTGCATTCCTTTGTTTTATTTCCTCGTATTTTGTTTCCTGTTTTATATTAGGTTGCTTTAGTAATTTATGTTAGGTGTAGTATTTTGCACAATAGCATTTTTATTTTGAATCGTATTATCTTCACACTATGTGGGCACATCTCAATATCCGTTGCCATTGGTGTAGAGATACCTCCCACTCTAGTGATGAATGCCCTACGGAGAATAGTAGGCATAATTCTTATAGCCCAGCATATGGAGCACCGACTTCGTCTGGTACTCCATATGGTGCGCGTAAGTCTTATGGCTACTCTGCTGAGCCTTTACCGTCATACTTCTTTTCGGTTTCAGCCCCCGCTGTGCCAAAGAAGGCCGTGAGGCAGTGCCGGTTTTGTCGGAGCACTGATCATGTCTTGAAGGACTGTGCTGAGTATTTTCGCCAATTGGACGAGGATGACGAGCCGGACATCCGGATCGTCCCAACTCCTAACTCTGGCGGCACACCTTCAACATCCGATTATGTGTCTTTGTCACCTTCACATCTTGAAGGGAATGGCATGGATACGGTCACTGGATGTGCGGCTGATCTATGCACCGACATTGCTGAGCCTATTCTCCATGTGCATCCACCACCTCTAGTGGATTCGATTCTTTGTGAGGATTCGGTGCTTGACTTTTACTCGAGCACTATTCCTCTCCCTGTTGTGCATACTACACTCGTCTCTGACGAAATTGTTGATGATGTGTCGCAAGAGGAGGCTGGTGACTTTAGTGTCATGCCTGTTCCTATGGAGGAGGACAACCTTCCAGGTGAAGAGGAGTTTTCCTCAACACCGGTGGAGGAAGTCCAAATCTTAGGCATGGCCACTGTTGATCCCGCCGAACCTTGTAGCATTGAGGACAATGCAAACATTATTTTACTTCCCCAACCTGATGGGAGTGAGACCGGGATCACTCCCCCGATTGATGTTTATTTATGTTCTTCGTCTTCTTTATTTCTTGATCCCCTTCCTTCATCTGAGTCTGTTCAGGTTGAATCTTCACAGGTACTTCAGGAGGACTTGGAGCTTTTTGCTCAAGTCAATGATGAGAGCATCCTCTCATGTGAGGAGGTTTATTCCCCCTCCGTAGAGGAAGCTCCACTCATTGCCTTCTCCTCCTGCTGCCTCCCTGTTGACGACTCCTTGCTAGGCAAGGATATTTTTGGTGAGTTGAGTGAGGATATCTCCTCCTCTTCTTACTTTCTTTTCCCTCTACCTGTGTAAAGCAGGTATTATTATTTAGGTAGAGGGGTGACTGCCTTATCTCCGTATCGGTATCAGCTACCGAAACGGATAATGGAGCAGTTACCTGTGCATTTTCTTTTTCATAGGCCCATTAGCTAGAACCTTCATGTTTTTAAATAAGTCGTGCTGGGATGACAATAACCCCAGTAGTTATCTTCTTTTTCTTGCATTTTTAATTTATCTAATCCTGCATAGTTAGTTTATTTTATTTCAGCGTTACTCTTTTCTTTTGTTTTTGCGGAGCTGACGCCTGCAGGTATTCTTCTGGTTGGGTGTTGCAGCTTGGTCTAGAGTTAATCGCCAATCTTCTGGTATGCTCACTTGCTGAGCATTGGGTACTCTCTTCCCTTAGCCATATTTTGATTCTCCTGTCATATATTATGCGGATTGTTTAGTTTAAGTCTGGGGGAGAGTAGTTTTGTTTACCCGCTCACGTGCACTATTGCACTGCATACTAGAAGATTTCATTTAAAATGTTTTGTTTATTTTCATTCCATGCTTCACACACCACTTCACCCACATAAGCGCGCGCTTACATGATTGTTACGTTTCCGAATAAATTATTTTGGTTTGGAATGTGAATTAGGGTGTTAGCTTAGGAATTACTATTGGGAGTGCGATGTTGACTCGAGCAGTGTTCAGTCGCACCCGCATGCTGCAGTAGAATTTGAGTAAAACTAGATTATTTCTATGCGTTTAATTTATGATTAGTATTTTTGCATAGTTCTAGATGTGTTATA
The DNA here is from genome assembly GCA_033032865.1 of Dactylorhiza incarnata. Classification (NCBI taxonomy): domain Eukaryota; kingdom Viridiplantae; phylum Streptophyta; class Magnoliopsida; order Asparagales; family Orchidaceae; genus Dactylorhiza; species Dactylorhiza incarnata. The sequence goes on along the minus strand of JAWHQI010000259.1, from coordinate 3,716,384 downwards.
CTCAAATGGTGAATGTGAACGAAATTGGTGATAACCCGGTGTTGTCTGTTCACGAGCACTAGTTGTGTGTTGCTCGAGTCGGTAGGAAGGTTTACCTTTCTCGTGGGCTAAGAACTTGCCCCAAGCGACTCTTGAAGCATGGGTGTGAGCGATTCTTTGAGTTAAATATGATGTAGGCCACCTTTTGGCTAGTTTGAGCCTTAGCTTTCCATGTTCTATTCGCTCACCTTTGCAAGCCAACATTTGTGCCTATCACTTCCTTGTTACAGCTCCTCCTCCATTTACCAAGGCCTGAAGCTTTGCCCACTTTCGCAACCAAACAGATGTTTATCTGCACTCATGTTCTTGATTTGGTGTGATTTTTGGAATCTTTTACATGTGATGAAGAAATAAATTTTATTTGCTGATTATGAACCAACCGGAGGATAAGAAAAAAAAAATATGTTATTGAAATGAAAATCTGAAAAAAATTTGTATTGAAGAGAAATCCTTCCGAGCGTATTAGAAAATCCGTTGGTATTTGTGAAGTAGGCCGTGTGCACACCTAGTTCTCATAATAAGTCTGGGGGTGTGTCACACTAGCTTTGTGCGTGGTTTTGGTTGGTGCAGCGTTCCGTTGACTCAATTTGGTTACGTAGCCTTGATTTCTATCCTTGAATATCACGCCGCAACCTAAGCCCAACTTAATCCTAAAGTCCTATTGATTTATCTCGTGAGTTTGCTAGCGCCGTGGAGAGAGTGTGACCGGGCAAGCTTATGTCTCTCGATGCTGATGGATTTCAGCGGAGTTATTCCTGAACCCCGACCTTGCATAACACCCTCCTTAGTGGCTTGTTACTTTCACACCGGGCATGATCGCTCAAGTTCTTCACGATTCACCAACTGAGTATTGACAAATCTTTATTTACGCTCTAATACTTTTGTAAATTAGTTAGCATAGCTAGAATCTCTTTTTACTAAATTTTTATTTGCATGCTTCTGTTACTTCGCATTGAACTCCTTTGTGTAATTTTCATTGTTAACTACCATTTTCACACTCCGCCGAATTCATTTGCTCGGGACGCGCAAACAGGTAAGTCTGGGGGTGTGATGAGTCCCAAATATATACACATTTATGGACTCATCTGGGCCGATTTTCTAGTCTATGCACTTCACTTTAGACATGTTTTCACTTATATTTGATTCTCCATGCTAAGTGCACCTTTAGGCCTGTTTTTGGTGTTATTTCGTATTATTCTCCTTTAGTAGTTGCTTTGTATTGTTAAGTGCCACTTTCAGTGGCTGGATTCGTGGTTGTGCTGGAACAGGTGTCGTGTAGGAGTTTCCGGTACAATTCTGTACAGGAACACAGCGCACGATCACTGGTTCTATTGCGCACGACCACTGGTCGTGCGCCACTGATCGTGTGCACTTACCCCCTGAAATCTGAGTTCTGTCTTCCTTATCGCACGACCACCTACGATAGCGCGCACGACCACTGGTCGTGCGCCACTGGTCGTGCGAACATTGTATTTTATAATTTTCTTACCTTGCAGGCTCCGTCCAGTCAGGCGCACGATCACAGGATGCTAGTGCGCACGACCACTGGTCGTGCGCCAATGACCGTGCGCGCTGTTTATTCCAGCGCCTATAAATATTCCTGCTCGCGATTTAGGTTGGGATCTTCCGCATTTCTTCCGCCCAACTCCACCGTTCCGCCCCTTCCACAGGTTCTCCGCCCCCCTAAGCCTCCTCCATCATCCAAGAGCTTCAAGGAGGAGATTCCACTCATCTTCATCACCAAGCAAGGATTTCTTCGCATCGGACGTGGCCGGATTGTAAAACACTGGAGAAGATGGGTCCATTGGGAGGTGTGACAACCCTCCTCTACCCCGGACGATAGTTGGGACCGAGCTAGGACGCGGATTGACAACCCGGTGCTTCCTACCGTAAATCTACAACGAGCCTCCGGATTCAGTCGTATCTCTTGCCTTTTTCTCTTCCTTATGTTGATGTAATGTTTGTAATCTCTATATTTTGATGATGTATGCTATGAACTATGCTTTGTAATGCTTATTTCATTTATTTGGAATTATTTAGTTCATATGTGTTAATGAGGTGCGCCGCCATCCATTTTCCACTCCACCACCATGTCCGGTGCCGCACTAGCAATTGCTAGTGGCGTGCTTGTCGACGAGGTGTTTGCGACCCTCATTCCGTTAGCCTACTCGTCCATCCGCCTATCGAAGCGTGGCATCGCGGCCCGTGTAATCCATCCCGCTTAACAAAGCAGCGCGCTCAAGGCCTGCACAGTTCGATTCCGCTTGCCTACTCGTCCATCCACCCTTGCGACGCAGCGCGCTCAAGGCCTGCCTAGTCTCCATCCCGCCAAGCGAAGCACTGCATAGCGGCATTGCATAGGAGTAGTTTAAGTTGTTTTCTTTTATTTTCCACAAACCAAATCCCCCATTTCCGCATCCATCCGCTCGAAAGGACTTCAATCTCAATTCCTTCATCGATAATAAACTCCACCTTACTGTGTTCCTTTGAGATCGATACTTGGGGATTCATTCCCATTTTATATTATTTGAACGATCGGTACACTGCCGTTTCGTGCCGCATTCTTACTACTGCCTATAGCGGTGTGCTAAGATTTGCGCAACACATGTATCTAAGCAACTCCAATCTTGACCCTCTCCTATATAGGAGACCCAAATCAGAGGTCGACATCACATATTTCAAAATTCCTTTTGCCGCTAGAAGATGAGGCTTCCGTGGCTCCACCATGTACCGACTCACTTTGCCAACTGCATAAGCAATATCAGGCCTCGTGATGGTCAAGTAGATCAAGCTCCCAACCAGAGCTCGGAACACCAACGGATCAGATAGAACTCTCCCCTCATCCTTCCGAAGTTTATGATGTTGTTCCAGAGGTATAGAGCTGCTCTTCCCTTCCTCCATGCCAAATCGTTGAACAATCCGCTCCCCATATCCGGCCTGAGAAACGAGCACTCCGCTCTCCCGCCTCTGAACCTCGAGTCCAAGGAAATGGTGAAGCTCACCCAGATCCTTCATCTCAAATCTGATGGCAAGCTCGGCTCTCAGCCTTGCTACTGCCTCCTTCAAGTTCCTGGTGACAATCATGTCATCCACATATAGCAAGACAATAACCCGAAGCTCCCCCTCCTTCTTGACAAACAAGCTAGAATCAGAGTCTGAAGCAAATAACCCGCAGAATAGAAGATACGATGCGATCTTTCCACGCGCCCGAGGCGCTTGCTTCAAACCATACAGGGCTTTCTTCAGTTTGCAGACGTAGTCCGGACACTCCTCCGAGATGAAGCCCGATGGTTGAATCATAAAGATATCCTTGTCGATCTCGCCGTATAAGAAGGCATTCTTAACGTCAAGCTGCCAAATCTCCCATCCACTTGAAGGAGCCAAGGCAATAATAAATCGGATCGAAGTCATCTTTGCCACTGGACTAAACGTCTCATCATAATCTTCACCATACTGTTGTGAGAACCCGCGAGCTACAAGGCGAGCCTTGTATCGCTCGATCATACCATCAGCCTTCTTCTTGAGTTTATAGACCCACTTGCATGTCACAGGGGTAATGCCCTTGGGCCTGGGCACTAGAGACCAAGTCTCATTCTTCTTGAGAGCATCCATCTCCTCTTGCATAGTGATGAGTCCAGTTTATATAGTGATTTCCGGACTCATCTGGGCTAGTTTTCATGCACTTGCACTTCACTTTAGGCCTATATTCAATTCTATTTGATCACATTGCCCATTTCATTGCTTAGTGCACATTTATGCCCCATCTTGGTGTGATTTCATGTATTTCTGTGATCTAGTATATTTTCATGCAGGTCCAATTGTTGTGCGACACTCGGGATGGGTTCTGGGGGATTTTTGGTCGAAAAAGCCACTGGTCGTGCGTTTTCCTTCGCGCACGACCAGGCGCACGACCATTGGTCGTGCGTTAATTCCCTTCCCAGATCGAGCGTCGACGCATGATCGTTGGCCTCCTTCGCACACGACCACTGGTCGTGCGCCACTGACCATGCGCTATTTTGCAGTCAGGGACTATGCTACAGGTTCTTCGCGCACGATCAGAGGCATTCCTTCGCGCACGACCATTGGTCGTGCGCCTGATTGTGCGCGGTGTTTATTTCCTGCTCCGCCTATAAATAGGCAAGCGCGATTTTAGGTCGGCATTGCTTCCAGTCCGCCGTTTTCCGCCTATTTCAGGGAGTTCCGACCCCTCCAGCTCCGCCCACCTTAAGGAGGAGCTCCGGGCAAGCTTTCAACGCCAAATCTTCGCCGGAGCTTCCTCTCGGCCATCTCCTTCATCCAAGAGCTTCAAGAAGGGAGTCAACCTAGCTCTCACATTCAAGATCGGAGCAGCTTGTGATCATTCCATCGGTTCGTGACACGAAGAAGACGGGTCCATTGGAGAGTAGTGACAGCTCTCTCTACCCCGGACGCAGTTGAGGACCGAGCTTGGACGCGGATTGACAACCCGACGATTCCTTCCGTGAATCCTCAACAAGACTTCAGAGTCGGTCGATTTCGCACACTCACCTCCTCTTGTATTTGATAGTTTAGTTAGATTTCTTATATGTTTGATGAAGTGTACTTTTATTGGTTAACATTAGTATGAAATCATGTCTATGTGATTGAGTAATCTTGTTATATGTTCATTTGAGGTGTGCCTTGTGGTGTGGATTGTTAGTTGTGTTGTGCCGCCCTAACAATTGTTAGTGGTGTGCTTTGCGAAGAGGTGCTTGCGACCCTCATTCCGCCGTTCTCTCCACTTCATCCGCTAGCCTACTCTTCCATCCGCCTAGCGAAGCGTGGCATAGCGGCCCGTGTAATCCATTCGCCCAACGAAGCAGTGCGCTCAAGGCCTGCACAGTTCGATTCCGCTTGCCTACTCGTCCATCCGCCCTTGCGACGCAGCGCGCTCAAGGCCTGCCTAGTCTCCATCCCGCCAAGCGAAGCATTGCAAAGCGGCATTGCATAGGAATAGTTGATAGCTTTTATTTTATTTCCACAATCCAAAACCCCCCGTTTCCACATCCATCCGACATAAAGGACTTCGATCTCAAGTCCTTCCTCGATTGTAAACTCCACCTTACTGTGTTCCTTCCGAGATCGATACTTGGGGATTCACTCCCACATTTTATATTACTTGAACGATCAGTACACTGCCGTTTTGTGCCGCAGTCGAGCTACCGCCTATAGCGGTGTGCGAGATTTGTGCATCAAGTTTTTTGCGCCGTTGCCGGGGAACACAGACGTGTGAGTTTTCTGGAGAGGGAGAATCTGAGAGAGAAGCCCTTCCATTTGTAAATTGCGTCGTTTATTTTTATTTCAGCTCTTTTTATTCTATTTTCCTGTTTTTAATTAGGTTGTTTAGTAAATTACTGTTAGGTGTAATTGTTTGCACAATAGTGTCTTTATTTTGAATCTTGCTATCTCCATACTATGTGGGCATCATTTAACATTCGTTGCCGTTTTTGTGGAGATATCTCTCATGCTAGTGATAGATGTCCAATAAGAGATAATGGCCCTAGCACTCCTGCCCCATCATATGGAGCACCGACTTCGTCTGGTACTCCATATGCTGCGCGGAGGTCTAATGGCTATTCTGCTGCGCCTTTACCGTCATACTTCTTTTCAGCTTCAGCACCCGCTGTGCCAAAGAAGCCTGTAAGGCAGTGCTTGTTTTGTCAGAGCATGGATCATGCCTTGAAGGACTATGCTGATTATCTTCGCCAATTGGACGAGGATGACGAGCCGGATATCCAGATTGTCCCGAGTCCTACTTCCGGCAGCACACCTTCAACATCCGGTTATGTGTCTGTGTCACCTTCATCTTGTGAAGGGTATGATGTGGACACAGCCACCAGATGTGTGGCTGATCTGGGCACTGACATGACTTAGCCCATCTCCCCTGTATATCCATCACCTAGCGTAGATTTGATTCTTTGTGAGGAATCAATGCTTGACTTTTATTCAAGCACTGCTCCTTCCCCTGTTGTGCATTCTACTACGCTCGTCTCCGACGACATTGTTGATGATGTGTCGCAAGATGAAGGTGGCGATCTTTGTAGTGTGCCTACTCCTATGGAGGAGGACAACCTTCTAGGTGAAGAGGAACTTTCCTCAGCACCGGTGGAGGAAGTCCAAATCCTAAGCATGGCCCTTGTTGATCCCGCCGAGCCTTGTAGCATTGATGACAATGCAAACATTATTTTACTTTCCCAACCTATTGGGAGTGAGTCCGGGACCACTCCTCCGCTTGATTATTATTTATGTTCTTTTTCTCGTTTATTTCTTGACCCCCTTTCTTCTATATCTGAGCCTGTGCAGGTTGAGTTTTCCCAAGTACTTCAGGAGGATTTGGAGCATTCTGCTCAAGTCAATGATGGGTCCATTGGAGAGTAGTGACAGCTCTCTCTACCCTAGACGCAGTTGAGGACCGAGCTTGGACGCGGATTGACAACCCGACGATTCCTTCCGTGAATCCTCAACAAGACTTCGGAGTCGGTCGATTTCGCACACTCACCTCCTCTTGTAGTTGATAGTTTAGTTAGATTTCTTATATGTTTGATGAAGTGTACTTTTATTGGTTAACATTAGTATGAAATCATGTCTATGTGATTGAGTAATCTTGTTATATGTTCATTTGAGGTGTGCCTTGTGGTGTGGATTGTTAGTTGTGTTGTGACGCCCTAATAATTGTTAGTGGTGTGCTTTGCGAAGAGGTGCTTGCGACCCTCATTCTGCCGTTCTCTCCACTCCATCCGCTAGCCTACTCTTCCATCCGCCTAGCGAAGCGTGGCATAGCGGCCCGTGTAATCCATTCGCCCAACGAAGTAGTGCGCTCAAGGCCTGCACAGTTCGATTCCGCTTGCCTACTCGTCCATCCGCCCTTGCAACGCAGCGCGCTCAAGGCCTGCCTAGTCTCCATCCCGCCAAGTGAAGCATTGCATAGCGGCATTGCATAGAAGTAGTTGATAACTTTTATTTTATTTCCACAATCCAAAACCCCCCGTTTCCGCATCCATCCGACATAAAGGACTTCGATCTCAAGTCCTTCCTCGATTGTAAACTCCACCTTACTGTGTTCCTTCCGAGATCGATACTTGGGGATTCACTCCCACATTTTATATTACTTGAACGATCGGTACACTACCGTTTCGTGCCGCAGTCGAGCTACTGCCTATAGCGGTGTACGAGATTTGTGCATCACATAGCAATGTCCCACTGCTTCACGCCTTTGGTCTTCTCAAAGCTCGACCGCTCCGTCTCATCCAAGGGACCAGCAAAGAAACATGAGACAAAGCTCACCATGTTTCCTCCTGTGTATCGATCCGGTGGCTTAATAGTCCTCTTCGACCTCCTAAGAGGTTGCACCTGACTAGCCACCTCCTCAGCTGTTTCTTCTATGCTAGTTCCTCTTCCAGATGAACTTGGAGCATCGCTCCCCCTGCTTCCAGAACCTGAAGCCTCCATCTCTGAGCTTGACACAACAGGAGCTCCTGGTGAAACAGGCAATTCTACTTGAAGATTTCCCACAACCTTTCCTTCTTCATCAACCCTGCTCTCCGGTAGTTCAACTCCTGAACTCCCCTTGTAGGAAGTCACCTCATCGAACACCACATCCCGAGATACAAAAGATCATCGAGTCTCAGGATCCATGCATCTCCATCCCTTCTTCCGCTCATCATATCCAACAAAGACTAGATTCCTTACTTTCGCATCTAGCTTTGTCCGAAGAGCATCAGGAATATGCACAAAACAGGTTGAACCGAACACCCGAAGGTGTGCAACACTTGGTTTCTCCTTGAACATCAGTTCGTGAGGGGTCTTCATGTTAATAGGACTTAGAGGCATCCTGTTGATGACGTAAGCCGCACAAGACATTCCCTCCGCCCAGAAGGACTTTGGGATACTCTTGGCATGAAGCCAGCATTTGCAAGTTTCCGTCAGATGACGGATCTTCCGTTCTGCAACGCCATTTTGTTGTGGAATATGGGAACAAGTGAGCTCTCTCTGAACGACGTGTTTCCTACAAAAACTTGAGAACTCACCAGAGGTGAACTCCCCACCACTGTCAGTTCTCAAATTTTTCACTCCCAGGCCTAACCGACCTTCAACCAGCTCCTTGAACTCCACGAACCTCGCAAAAGCTTCTGACTTCTCCTTCAAAAAATACACCCAGACATATCTGGTGTAATCGTCAATCAACACCAACATATATCTGTTGCCTCCAAGGCTTGGGGTGGCAGTCGGTCCCATCAAATCACCGTGAATGCACTCCAACGACGCTTTGCATCTTGTTTGCGATTTATCAAATGGAAGTCGATGAGACTTACCAAACTGACATCCCGCACAAACCTGACCGTCTCCATAGGAGGACAAGCTAGGCAAGCCCTTGACAAGGCCCCTTACCGCCATAGCCTTCAATTTGTCCATGCCTACATGCCCCAACCTTTCATGCCAGATAGCCGCGCTATCATTGGTCTTCATCTTATCAACATAGGTACTTGTCGACAAAACGAACAAGTCCTTCACCCACTTTCCAACATGAGTAACATCTCTCTTTATCTCCGGTTGAGTTTTAAGAAACTTCACTTCTGTTGGGCCAAACAGAACGTGATAACCGCATCGACCGCATTGGTCACAGAGAAGAGATTCTTCTTCATAGCAGGCACGTGATAAACCCTCCTCAAGGTGAGTGGACCCTTATCACTGCTCAGAGAGACAACTCCTTCTTGTTCTACTGCATGAACAGAATTATCAGCCGTAATGATTGCATCGTTACCTGAGTAAGGTGCCAAAGAAGAGAATTTTGATTCATCCCCGATGAGGTGATTCCCACACCCTGAATCCACGATCCAATCCTCTTCGAAGTTGATGGCAGCCAAGGCCTTAACGGGCATATCCATCATATTAGCCGCAAAGCCTCCTCCCCATCAAGCTTCATCAGACTTTGGCTTCTCCTTCTCCGCTGCATGTCCCGGCTGAAGATTAACCCGACAATCCTTCTTGAAGTGGTCGGTCTTATTGCACCTGAAGCACCTTGGTCCCTCTACCTTCTTCTTCCCATCAGACTTAGGAGCATAACCCCTATCCTGTTGACCTGAAGTAGAGGGTCCATCATGACCCGGCTTCTTCTTCTCCCACTTCTTCTTCTTCTTCCCAGAGAACAACACATCACTATCTCCCCCAGAGATAGAAGTCCCCGCCATCTGTCTAGCCAAACTTTCTTGCGAAGCAAGTAAGTTCTCCATCTCCAACAGAGATGGTTGATTTGCCCAACCCTGAACTGAAGTCACAAAGGCAAGATACTCCTTCCGCAACCCGCAGATAATATGCCTCTTCAGTTTTGCCTCTGAGATGGGCTCATCAGGGTCCAATGCAGAAATCTCTGCTGTGAGGTTCTTCATCTTGAGAATGAAGGTAGAAATAGAAAGATCACCTTGAGAGGCTTTCGCCAACTCATTTTCAAGAAACTGTAGCCGAGCTACATTCTTCTTATTAAACAACCCGTCCAAAGACGTCCAAATCTCTGCAACAGATTTACATCCAATGATGTGATCAAACAGCTCTGGTGAGATAGCCCTCTTGAGTGTGAACTCGGCCTTAGCATTAGTCCTCCTCCAAAGTCTCACCTCTGCCATATTATCTCCTGCTAGAAACACCTCTTGTGTGTCTTCTCCTCCAACTATCTCCCATAGATCCTCGCCAAGTAAGTAGCTCTCCATACACGACCTCCATTTCTTATAGTTAGTCGATGTGAGGAGTTCAATACCAAGCCCTCTTGCGTATCCACCTTCCATGGCAATCTATGTGGTCTCTTCTTCACAAAGACGTTGGCAACTCAAGTTGATCACTGCTTATCCACTCCAACAACCTGGCTTTGATACCATGTTAAAATTTTTGATTTGAATCGTTTAGGAGTAAGCAGGAGTTGCATCAACTGAGTTATAGCCAAACAACCACAATGCCACACAGCAACACAAAAGACTTTATTGAATCACAAACTTCATTTACAGTGCGAGGTATACATGGCGAGACATGATTCATAAGAATCACAAAGGAGAGAAGAACAAAACACCAAAAAGCAAAACTGGCGGCTTGACAAGCAGAGACCGCATAAATCGCTTGATTCCAGAGATCGCCCGGCTTGACCTGAGACCACGCGAAAAGAAAACACACAGGCCGCCTGCACTGCAAGATCGCCACCTCAGACCGCACGAATTGGAGCTTATTGAATTGAATGAAGAACAGCTGTCGCCAGACCGTAACTAAGATCGCCTAACCGCTGAAGGTCGCCTGATCGCTGAGCTCGATGCGAACAGCACAAGAACACCATAAACCAGTTCGCAGACAGACCGATGCCGAATTGTTTATTCAAGCCGCTGGGAATCACCAAGGAAGGAGACCGCAACCTGCTGACCACAAACCTGCGAACACAACAAACAGTCAACTCGCTTCCGAGACCGCCCGACCTCAAAGTTGAGACCACACGAATTAACCCAGGCTCTAGTTCTTACAGTTCTCGTTATGAATGACGGGCCATGCACCCCTATTTATAGGCGGGTAGATGGATGTCGCCACCGCACAGGAGAGATACAATCACCACCCGTCAGATCGCCAGCGGTCTCACAAAGTAGACTGCGTGATCAGACCACTTGGACAACCTTCCGTCCAAGACCGCAGATCAGCAGGCAGATCGCGCTCAAGTCGCGCGAACACAAGACCGCGCACAAGCCGCGCAGACACAAGACCCTCCTTCCTTAGATCTCTTAGAGCAAGTCAAGGACAACTGGCCGACTTCAGACATGTCGCCAGACCGACCTGCATAACCCGCCCGGACACAGCGGTTACACAGAACAGACCGCCCGGTCTTCCAACAAAGAAGACAGGCCAACCAAGAAGAACAACTCGGGAACAGACCGCAGCAAACAAGAATAGACCGGCCAACCAGCAGACCTCCAGAACAGAACGGCAGAGCCAGACCGACAGATCACTAACGCAGACTGCGCGGTCTCTGCGGTCACCCAAATTCAAACCGCCCGGTCACCTCCACTTCAACAAATTCAACAGTGAGCTCCATAGCGCCAGGAACGATCAGGTCCGCCTTTTTAAGGGTGTCGAAGATGAGTTCGACGATCCCCATCGAGTTTTTGCGGGCGGCCTCCTTTTCATCTCGCGACTGGCCGTGAGCCCTAGCTCGCGGAGGAGGTGGGGGAGCACCGCCAGGGCTAGCTCACGAGCCTGAGCCTTGAGGAAGGAATTCTCCATCTCCAGGTCACTGATCCTCGCGGTAAGCTTGCTTGCGGACTCCTGCAGAAAGGAAGTTAGAAAGAGGCGAAGGGTAGCGGGATAGGGAAGGACTCTTTGCAGGCATTACTTACCAGGCCGCCTTGAAGGCTGGTGATGAGGCCCTCAGACAAGGCCTCCTTTCCCTTAAGCTCCGCGACCTCATCCACGGACTTCGGAGCACGCCATTGAGCTCTTTAATTTCTCTATCCGCGGTGAAGTATCGGCGGCCCACCATGTGGGTAAGCTCCGTCGCCCGGAACTGGGCTCGCATGGCCTCATATACGAGCCCTTTTGGCGTGAAGGCCCTGAAGAGGGAGGCGTCCTCGCGGCCGTAGAGCCCGAAGGTGAGAGCAAACGCTTCGCCCCCAACTTTGTCATTCTCCACCCAGGGGGGAAGGAGGGAGGAGCAGACGATCATATTCTGCTCGAGTTCCTACGTGAGCATCGGCTCGCCAACTGCGTCCGGGAGCTTTGCGCCGAGCGCGAAATTCTTGTGTCTCGTCGGCTTGGGCTTATCGGCGGAACCACCTGGCTCGCCACTCTCATCAGCGGGCTTCTGGTTTGCCGAAGGAGAGAGGGGGATGTCTGGTTCGGACATATCCACGACATCCTTCCCCTTAGGTGCGGGGGGGGGGGGGGGGGGGAGATTTCTTGGCCTTCTTCGCCAATCCCTGCGAGGCGGGCCGGCTTGGTGGGGGTGGACGTTTCTTTCCAGATGAAGAGCTCGGGCAATCACGGCACGCCTCGGCGGCCGCATTCGCGAGCGAGCCAGTGGTGAGGGCTGATGGGATCGCGTGCGGGGGGGTTGCGCGGAAGATCGCGTTCTTCTGAAAAGATGTTAGAAATGTTAGCAAAACACGAAAGAAAGGGAGAGGGAAAGTTTGCGAGGGCGGGTCATACCTTCGCCCTGGAGAATGGACGTCAACGAGTCTACCCTCTGTCGGAGGAAGACGACCTCGAAGTTCTTCCCCTGAAGGTACTAGTATAGTTTGGCATCGTCGCCCCCCAGCGAGGCGGGAGGGCGGTAGGTGGCCTTGTCCCACTGAAGTGGAGAGTAGGAGATGTTGCCGAAGGGGCCCTTCACTAGGACATATTTCTGCGTCCAGTAATGGGCCATATTCACCATTTCGCAGATGGTGACGTGCTGACTCGCGAAGTGAGCCGTCCCATCTTTGTATGCGTGGAAAGAAAATACCTTGCGGAAGACGAGCAGACTAAACTCAATCCTCTCCGCCCAAAGGTAGCTGGCGAACACGACCACCACGGAGATCGTGTTCGGTGTCAGCTGGCTCGGCAGAACGCCAAAGTATTTGAGTACCTAGAAGAGTCGGCAAAGGTTAGAGCGCTCTTCGCGAAGCGAGCCAGGAATACTATGTCCAATGAATAAACATACCTGGCGCACTTCCGGCCAGAGGGGGAGTCGCAGCCCATTCTCAAAGTGAGCGATGGGGATGGCGAGCTCGTTGGGGTGTGGGTCGCTTATGGTGTCTCGATCAGTGGGGCGGCGAGCCGCAAATCTAGGAGGGATATACTGGTCAATGGTGGCGAGAAATTCTTCCGAGGTGAGGTTGGCACAGAAGAAAGGGCCCTATAGGAACGCTCCGACACACTTGGCTCGCCCCTCCGCCTCCACATCTGCGACCATGATGTTAGAGGGCTGCGAATCGTGAAAGCAGCGAGCGCAAGCAAGGTTCTGTGAGAGGGTTAGAAGAAGAGAGCAAAGATAAAGCAGTAAATGCGGTGGTTGAAAAGATAAAGACGGAGACTATTTATAGAAATGAAAATGGTGGGAAGGATACGAAGGGTCGGGGCTGCGGATAGCGGATCCGCACTGTATTCTTCAAACCTCCCGGAGCCTTATCCGCACTTGGCGAGTTGGCGCCCTGCAAAAGAAAATCCATCTAGCTAGCCCTGGGGCGAGTGTGACCTGTATAAAGAAGTAGAGCGAGAGCGAGCCGCGAGAGCGAATCGCGAGAATATGGTGACCAAATATAGTTATTAAGAGAAAAGTTTGCAAAGAGCGAACGAGGTGGATATAGCGATGGATGTAATGAAAACAGAAAAGGTGGGCTCGCAAGCGAGCCAAGAAAGTCTTAATATTACAAATCATCAAATTGTTTAATCCCCCCCCCCCCCCATAAAGAGGAGGGGAAGAGGAAGCCAACAACAAAATTACAAAGAGAAGCTTTTCAGTAACGAAGCCACTTCCAGCGTCCGCGGCCCCGCACACCCTAGCGTGGGGGGACTCACGGGTAGTGGTACTCGCTAACCGACTGGGCCTCGCTAGTTAGCAGTCGCGCATAATCCTCAATTCGAGCGATGTGCACCCTGGGGTAGGTCACCTCGCTGCGGTCGACCGAACGCACCTCGGCAAGGAGGCACGCGTTTGCGTCCTCCATCGCAGCAAATCTCTCTTCATACGTGAGCCGATCCAGCCGATTTTGTTCATATAGCTCCCGCAGCATGGAAGTGTGCTTCTGGAATATTTCGGTGACCCACCTCTTCATTTTCTCTGGATTGCTGGGGTCCCCCAAAAAATCCGCGACCTGACCCGGCGAGGCGGGTGGCGACATCTCCACCTCTCCATACTCCGACTCAGTGAGCGGGGTTAGGGGATCACCTGCGAGGTAGAAATCAGCGAGGAGGAGGTGGAAATGGCACTCGGTAGGGATGGTCTAACCTGGTGGGAGAATTTGGGTACTAGGCCACTGGCGAGAGGTGAACGGCCGGCCCCAGAATGCTTCGACAAAAGCAGCGGTAACAGCCTTCCCCAGACTAGGGGGAACGTGGCTTCGGCATCGAGTCTGGGATCAGTAAGTAATGTCCCTCCGGGGCTCCTTTGTCCCAGAATGCTGAATCCGGGAGTGATGATGGTCTGATTTGGCGGGGTCGGCGGGTCCGCGGGAGGAGGAATCCGCTCCTCCAAATTTGCGAGAAGAGGCACTGCATAAAGGATAAGGGAAACTTAGCGAGTAAGGAAATATGTTACAAAGGAAGGCGAGGAGAACTACTCACCTGACTGCGGGGTCAATCCTCCCAGGGGTGGAGGTGCGAATCTCCGAAGTTGTTTTCTCCAGTGTATTCTCTCTCGGGGGAGTGTTCTGTGAGCGAAGAAGCAATATCATGTAAGAAAGATGTTAGACTAGCTTGTTTGTCATTAGTACCCGCGAGGCGAGCTCTCCATGGGAGGATGGAGATAGAGGAGAAGACCCATCTTCGCCGGACGTGCGCCGGACATTTTTTGCCGTTTTTGTGAGGGTCTGAGGCAAAGCACGCTGCGGCGAGGTCCAGGAAGTGAGCGCGGCTTCCTTAGCCTTCTGAGCCACCTGCGAGGCCCTAAGACGGGCCAACACCTCTTCCTTTTTGGACATTGCACTGAGTCTCACGGAGAGGGGGAAAAGCTTCACGAGAGGAAGAAAAAGTTTGAACACCAGCTGGGAGGAATGGTATTTATAGCTATAGGCCTGTGCCCCACCAAAATATTCGCTCCATGTCATCAAGAGGCTGGCGAATACTAGGGGTTGGATGTTTCTTCACGAGCCTAGGTAGCCTCGCGAAGAGCGGGGATTGTGTACAACCCCGATATTCGCCAGGAGATTGGCATAGACTGAGGGGTCAACAGGCGAAAGAACTAACAAGGAAAGCGAGCCAGAGCCTCAAGGGCTGCTCGCAGGAAGGTAGGCGAGCCAGGCACTCACCGGACGCTCGCGAGAAGGCGGGCGAGCCGGGTCCTCGTGTCCACTCGTAGTGGTTTTCTGAGCGAGCCGGATTCTCGCGGTCGCGAGGTGAGCCCCTGTGGGTGGCTCGCCTAGTAAGGGCCCATAGGTGTTTTTACCTAGAAAACCCTAGTGGTCTGCAGTTAGCCCCTCCAAACAGTGGATTTAGGCTGTTGGCAGACCATTTTGGACTGCGTATAGTAAGAATATAAGGCGGGATTCCGCTATTGACAGACCATGAACAAAAAACTATAAATAGACCTTAAAGGGCACCTTGGGAGAGAATTCCAATCTCAGTTCTCTGAGCTTCTTCCTCCTTTGGTTACTTTGGTTTAGCTCTCTAGCTCTCCAAGGTGCCCAAGTCTCAGCTTTGGCTTGGGAGGGGAAGCACTCAACGATCTTCCAGGTTTGTGGTGGGACATCCTCGCTGTGACTAAGGTCTTAGTCTAATTTTGAGCCTCCAGTCTGCTCCTTCTGAGGGACCAGTAAGGACTAGCTGCCCCTCAACTTGTTGAGGGCCCAAGCTTTACAAGAGATCGAGAAATCGGTTTCAACAATATGTTTGGTTCAGCAATTCCTCTGATATCAACACATCTGTGTCATATATCTTCCCTTTGAGGGAGCCATCCTCTCCTATATGAATGTTGTCTTTGAGTTCAGTCAATTCGACTTCCAGAATCTTGCATCGAGTTGAGATAAGTTTGGTCAGACCAGTCTCCTAAAATAGGCTAAGAATTTCTGTGAAGTGTTCTGCTGCTGCACTGAAAGAGTCCACATCTACATCAAATCCTGAATTAACCTTGGGAGGATCCATCTCGTTGAGTGTACCTGCAAAGACAAAGAGAAAGGTAGAAAGAAGGGCATAGGAGAACATGAGAGTAGGAGAGCAAGAAAGCAAGATAGCAAGAGAATTCGAAAGCATAAATGTTTCGACGCAGTAATTCCTTAAAAGCAGATGAATCGTCGCTACTTAGGGTTTAGATCGACGTACTGTCAATAATACTTATTATTTGGTGCGCAAAGCTGTGTCAGGATTGCTTCTAGAGGCAATTCTGCGCGCGCTGATGAATCGACATTGCATCAACTAGTACTCGACGTAACTTCGAGCCTATTCAGAGAACCCAAGTCAACGTAGTCCTGTCAACGTTACATCGACTTCCAATCGACGTGACTTCGAAGTTAATCAGCAATTATTAAGTCGACGTATGCATCGATAAGAACTTGATGCTGCATTGAATTCTATTTGAATTGTCTGCTCTGTGTGCTTCTCGATGTTGGCATCGAGTAGAAGTCAATGGTACGTCGACTCCTATTCGACCCACCTCTTAATAAACATATCTATTTCGTTAGAAAATCCTTGTTGTTTTTCCCAACAATTTTACTTATTGAAAATAGATGATAATATGATGTAATAAATGATAAAGAGGATTTAAGATAGAAATTACTCCCTCGAATGATTTTTGTTCCTTATTGATGGCCTACATAATTCTGCCCACTCCATTTTCTCCTGAGTGAGACCCTACCTACACCTGCACAGGTAACTCAAACATTAGAAGGGACCCAGGTTACCTTGGGCCCTTTGCTTTTACCATTGTAGGGTTCAATGAAAGAATAGAAGGGTCTTTCATGATACCATTTGGGATGATAGGGAATGGATTTCCCAAACCACTTATCCTGATACTTGAAATGTGTATAGAATGTATCAAAATATAGCAAATCAGCGGAATGTTTTATTATTCTAGGTTTTCTCTACCCTTTTGGTTGAGATTATTTGACTTTTCTACATAACACTTGCCTAGAGATTTGTCTTTCTTATTCAGATTTATCTCTTTAGGTTTAACTATCCTATCTGTATCATGGTTATCCTTACCCTTGAATGATACACTCTTCTCACTTGGTTGATATTCACTAGGTCTAACAAATGAGACTGGATTTTTTCAGGTAGGTTTCCTAGGTGCTTCAGTGCTGGTGGAGGGCTCTTCTCCTAATCCTAGGTGATTAAATCTCATAGAGAGATTTTCTGTGATATCCTTGAGCTTCTGACTCCTCCCATTGAGTGAGTCCTCAAAGGCCTTTTCCCTTGCTAGCTCTTCTTTTAATTGTATGTTCTTCTTTTAATTGTATGTTCTCTTTCCTGAGTTCAATAAGTTCTAACTCTTTATTCTTGGTTTCATTTGTTAGATTCTGATTCCTTAAGTAGATTTTGTTGGGAATATTGCCCTCAATATTACCTTGATTTGAAGAGGCATTACTCTCAATGCTAAGGACATATTGTATTTAACAAAGCTATACTTGTGTAGGATATACAGACACAGGTGACTCAAAAGGAAGGGCCAAACATGGCCTTAGATAAGAAGACATCATCTACAAGGAGATGAAGATCTGTCTCAGCATAACCGCTGAGACGATAGGTCAGAACCGCTGAGACGAGGAGCCGTCTCAGCGGATCCACTGAGAAAGGTACTGGAGCAACTGCTGAGAAGGGAACTGGAGCTGTCGCTGAGACTGGAAGCTGTCTCAGCCCAACCGCTGAGACTGGATGCTGTCTTATCCCAACTGCTGAGACAGATCCAAATGTTTTCACGGGATCTTCTTTTGGCGCAAAAGACATTTGAGAGGGAAAAGCAAGTCCAATTAGCCCCATACTGTGTCAGGAGGATCGATATAGTCGTTGAAGCCTTCTGGGGGTATAAAAGAAGATGTTAGGGCACATTAAGAAGTACTGTTCCATTGAGAAGCTTTTGCTACACGCCGCAATCGAGCATTCACGATTCAGCCAGTTGAAGTCATTCTCTGCAGCTGAAGTTAATCTTCTAAGGGAGATTAGTTAGCTCTTCCTGTACAAACTCAAGAAGGGCAAGTTGATCTTCTGCTTTGCTGAAGGAGAAGATCAAGGGGATATAAATCTGAAGCTATTTTTTTCAGATCTGAAGAAAGGATCCAGTAGACCTAAGAGTAAATCCTTGTGTCTTTTGTATCTAACTCAAACTCTATTACATCTTTGTAAGGCATTGTTGCCTGAGTAAAAGGCTGTTGAGCCTGTGTGTAAAGCTGTGTTGACAGCTTGAGTGGTAGGACTTCTTGAAAGGTCTGAGGTAGGAAATCTGTGGGATTTCTGAGTGGTAGGAGTTCATAACTCTGAGCTGTAGGGCTGTTGAGCCTAAGGTGTAGGGCTGTTGAGCCTGAGGTGTAGGGTTGTTGAGCCTGAGGTGTAGGGTTGTTGAGCCTGAGGAGTAGGGCTGTTGAGCCTGAGGTGTAGGGCTGCTGAGCCTGAGTGTAGGGCTGCTGTGCCTGAGGTAGGATCACTCTTGATCTGAGAAGTTCTGAGGAACTTATGGTGTAAGCTCAAGGAGCCGAGATTGGAGTTTTTGGCCTTGTCTAACTCATTGTTAGAAAGGAGAAGGGGGAAAGAGGACTACTCAAGACACCCTGTCTTGAGGAACCTCTATACATCCTTGTGTGTTTTCTGTGCTTGTGTTTTCTACAGCTAGAAACATTAGGTTCAAACAAAGAAAATAAGTAGAACCTATTCACCCCCCCTCTAGGTATTATTGACTACACCTATATAAACTATCAAGTGGTATCAGAGGCAGGTTGATCAAAAGGACTTAATAGTCAAATCTGAAATCAAATGGCCAACAGTGGAATGAGGAAGGAGTTGGGGTCAATGAAGTTGCCCATATGCTCCAAAGAAAACTTTGGGATATGGAAGCAAAGGGTAAGGCTATTCATGGAAGCATCAGGCCAAAGGATCTTTTTGATTGTCAAAAATGGTCCTTATACCTTTGAGAAAGTCTCCACTATTGACCCCACTAGAAAAGTACTTAAGGTATTTTCTGAACTAACCAATGATGAGATAGCACTGTACACTATGGACAAGAGAGCCCAAAACATAATAGTAAATGCCATTGATGACACTACATTTAAGAACTTGGTACACTGCCAAACTGCCAAAGAAATGTGGGACACATTGGTTGTCTATATGGAGGGAACTGCTGAACCTATGGAAGGGTGTTCACAGATTATGAACTTAATGACAAGTTCCTTAGATATCTAAATAGAGATTGGGACACTAAAATCTGTGCATTCAGGGAAGGGGCAAGACTTGGAGAAACACCCACCCATACACTGTTTGGGAAACTGCTCTCATATGAGATGCAGCTTTCTGCAAGAAAGGAGGAGGACTCTTCCTCCAGGCCTCACACAAAGGAGAGATCTGTTGCTCTCAAAGCTGAAAGCTCTAAGAGGAACAAGGTTAGAGTGCAGTCACCTCCAAGAAAGGCTGCTGAATCTGAGAAGTCTGAGAGCAGCAAATCAGACAGCTCCTCTTCTGATGAAGAATTTGCTGCCTTCACAAGGCAGTTCAAGAAGATGATCAAGAGGAAACAATGGAAGAACCAACCTTCCTCCTCTTCTCATCCCAAGAAGGATCATTACATATCTGAGAGGCAACATCCCAAAGGGGACAGGTATGACTCTAAAACTAGTAAACATGTTTCAACTAACATAATTTGCTATTGTTGTAGTAAGCCTGGACATGTCATTGCTGACTGCCCAGTCAAGAGAAAGGAGAGAGGTGACAAGAAGCCTCATCACCAGAAGGAAAGGAAGGGAGAAAAATCCTTCCTAGCTAAGAAAGGCAAGAGCTGGAGTGAATCTGAATCTTCATCTTCAGATTCAGATGGTGAGGAGGAAGCCTACCAGGATAGGAATAAGGGCCCCTCTATCACATTCAGATAGTGATGAAGAGGAGGATGAGGTCACTCTTGATGACCATTGGCTGATGGCTATAACTGAAGATGAGGACAGCCACATCAATTCATAACATGAGCAGGTATTGATACACTGCATTTCTTCTTCTTCTGATTATGAAACAGGTCCAGAATCTGAATCTCCTCCATCAAAAGTTGGAGGTGAATCATGTTCTGAGGAGGATGTCAATCAATTGATTGATGAATATGGTGCACTCCTGGAAGCTCTGAAAAAGAGCAAAAAGCTAGCCAAGAGAAAAGCCCAAGAAATTGCTTCCCTAAAGCAATCAAAATCTGAGTGCATTGAGCATGCTACCCAGCTAGCTCTAATGAGCAAGGAGATTGGCAAGCTAAGGGGAATGTCAATCATCCATGTGGGCACCATAAGCCACAAGAAGAAGATCATTAAGGATCTTGAAGAAAAGCTTCTCAAGGAGAGGATGCTGGTGGCTAAGTTCTCCAAGCCCAAGACAGTGCTGCCTATTATTGACACCTTCAACTCCCATGACATGAGAGGTGCTGGTTTTAAAAAGAGGCAGCTACTAGCAACACTAAAGGAAAGGTCAAGGACTCAAAAGAATCTAAGACCTCCTTTGTGAAGGTATTGAATCCCTCAAACAAGTATGACCAAGAAAGTATTCATGGTCACTTACTAAATGGAAGTTCATATAACTTGAGCAAGAATGCTCACAGTTATGGAAATAGAAAGGGCATGGGATTGAGTGCAATGAAAGCTCCACATGAGGAAATACAAATGGTCCAACCTGGACCATTTGTGTTTGGTGTCTCAACACCTTCATCCAAGAACATGGAAGCAAGCTCTTCCAAATCTGCTTTAGCAAAAAGCAAGACTGCTGTCAAATCTGTTGACAAGACCTGCTGCCCAGTGTCTGATTCCATCAGATCTTGTATGACTGCCAAGTCAATGCAAACTGAGGCCATCGGAACAAAGAGCAGCAAGACTGTCCACAGATTATCCTTCAGTCAGATTATTGCTGAAAGAAATAGGAAGAAGGCTGATATCCCTTCTGCTGAACATGTACAAAATGCTGTACCAATTCAAAAAACTGTTCAGAAAAGGAGATACAACATTCATGATTGTTGGTGCTGTGGCAAGGTTGGACACTTTGCAATTGATTTTTGGCTCAACCCCAATGTGCCAAAGGCAAGGACTGAACCTCAAGCCAAACCAACCCTCTCTAGGAATATTCCCTATGGTGTTAACATGAACCTAGGACCCAAAGTCAGTTGGGGTCCTAAGGTACATTAAATTTTGTGTTGCAGGTTAGTTCAAGTACCAGTCTCAACCAAATATGGTACTTGGACAGTGGGTGGTCAAGGCACATGACAGGAACTAAGAATCTTCTAAAGGATTACCATCCAGTGAAGAATGGACCCAAAGTTATCTTTGGTGGATCTGAAAAAGGAGTCACCAAAGGATATGGTATGATTTCAAATGGCATAGTCTCAATTACAAGGGTAGCTTATGTTGAAGGGTTGCAACACAACCTTGTAAGCATAAGCCAACTATGTGACATAGGCTTTGTCATTGAATTCCACAATGACAAGTGCTTGATCAAAAAGTCTAAAGACTTGGAGACCACTCTCTCAGGCACTAGGAGTGGGAATGTTTATTTCTTAGACTTCATTTGCAATTATTCTATCCCCTCTATGTGTCTTGTAGCTAATGAAAGTGAGTCTCTCTGTGTCCAATGGCACAAGAGACTTTCCCACATTAACTATAAGACAATGTATAGATTATTTTCTAAAAACCTTGTTAGAAATAGTCCTAATCTAAAATGTGTTAAAAGTGGTCCCTGCCATGCTTGCCAAATGGGTAAGCAAACTAGGACCACCTTTAAAAGTATTGTCTCCAAGGATACTGAAAGGTGTTTATACCTATTGCACATGGACTTGTTTGGTCCTTTGCCAATTCAGAGCCAAGGTGGGAAGTTGTATATGGTAATTGTAGATGACCATTCAAAGTATACATGGGTATTATTCCTTAAGAAGAAGTCAGATACCTTACATGTCTTTATAAATTATGTCAAGGCTATTCAGAATGATCTACAATGTACTGTGGTCAGGACAAGAACTGACCATGGCACAGAATCTCAATCTGAAGCTATGACAAAATTTTGTCAAGAATTTGGTATCACCCAAGAGTTCTCCTCCCCAAGGACTCCACAACAAAATGGTGTGGTTGAGAGGAGGAATAGGACCTTGATAGAAGCTGGGAGAACATTGCTTAGTGACTCCTCACTCCCAGAATACTTCTGGGCTGAGGCAGTCAATACAGCCTGTTATGTTCATAATAGAGCCTCCATCAATAAGGTCCTTGGGAAAACCCCTTATGAGATTCTGAAAGGCAAACAACCTTCAATTTCCTACTTTAGAATCTTTGGTTTCAAATGCCACATTCTAAATAATGGAAAATCTCAACTAACAAAGTTTGCATAAAAAATGCAATGTGGGGGTTCTTGTTGGATATAGCTCACATAGTAGAGCTTATAGAGTTTATAACAAGAAAACCCATGTTGTAGAAGAATCTATGCATGTTGTATTTGATGAGACCAGCCTTCTCTACAAAGAATGGTCTAGTTCTTCTATTGTGACAGGAAATGAAGAAGGGATGCATGAGCTGACTGTCCAAGACAAGCCCAGCAGCAGCAACACACAGACAGCTGCTGCATTTCCTGAAGAATAAGAGATACAAGATGAAGTCACAGCTGAACCAAAGAAACAAACACAACCACCAAAGGACCCTCTTCCTGCTGCTGCAAGGCACCTGAGAGATCATCCAAGAGAGCTAATAATTGGGGATCATACCCAAGGCATATTGACAAGAAGCAGAGCTCATAATGAAGCACTATTCTTGAGCTTCCTCTCTCAAATGGATCCCAAGAAGTTTGAAGAGGCCAATCAAGACACATTCTGGATTGAAACAATGCAAGAAGAGCTCCTACAATTCAAGAGATGCAAAGTATGGAAGCTGGTGCCAAGACCTCAGGGACACAATGTGATTGGCACTAAATGGGTATACAGGAACAAGCTTGATGAGAATGGTACAATCATCAAGAACAAGGCCAGATTAGTAGCCAAATGATACAGGCAAGAGGAAGGTATAGACTTTGATCAAACCTTTGCACCAGTTGCAAGGCTGGAAGCAATTAGGCTGTTCCTTGCCTATGCTGCCCACAAGGGGTTCAAAGTCTACCAGATGGATGTCAAATCAGCCTTTCTCAATGGAGATTTGAAGGAAGAGGTATATGTTGAACAACCTTCAGGTTTTGTGCATCCAAACCTAACTTCTCATGTTTATCTTCTTAGGAAAGCACTATATGGTCTCAAGCAAGCTTCAAGAGCTTGGTATGAGACTTTGTCCAACTTTCTCCTCAAGAACAAGTTCATGAGGGGAAAGATTGATAGCACATTGTTTCTTAGGGAAAAAAGGGGCAAATGTCTCTTAGTCCAAATCTATGTTGATGACATAATCTTTGGGTCTACTGATGAGAACCTCTGCAAGAGATTTGCCAATCTAATGCAGGGGGAGTTTGAAATGAGCAGTATGGGTGAGCTCAAATATTTCCTTGGGCTCCAAGTGAAACAGTCTGATGATGGAATTTTCATCTCTCATACCAAGTACACTAAGGAGCTCATCAACAAATTTGGGATGGAATCAGCCTCCACCATGAGAACACCCATGGGGTCAAATGTATCATTAGACAAGGATGAAAAGGGGAAGGCCTTTGTTGAGTCCATGTACAGATGTATCATTAGATCCCTGTTGTACTTGACTGCTAGTAGGCCAGACATTATGTATGCTACATGTGTTTGTGCTAGGTATCAAGCCTGTCCCAAGGAATCTCACTACACCTTTGTGAAGAGGATATTGAGATACCTTAAGGGCAGCTTGCATCTTGGCCTTTGGTACCCTAAGAACATTGACTTTGAACTAACAGGCTTTTCAGATGCATATTTTGCAGGTTGCAAGGAAGACAGGAAGAGTACAAGTGGTACTTGTCAATTCCTAGGGAGAAGATTGATATCTTGGAGCAGCAAGAAACAAACAAGTATGGCAATATCCACAACTGAGTCTGAGTACATTGCTGCAGGTAGCTGTTGTGCACAACTCCTTTGGACACAGCATCAGTTGGAGGTTTACAACCTCAAGGTAAGGGAATCTCCTTTGTATTGTGATTCATCCAGTGCAATCTCTATTGCTAAAAATTCTGTCACTCATAGCAGGACTAAGCACATAGAAATTAGATATCATTTTATTAGAGAACATGTAGAGTGTAAAGACATCTGTCTTGAATTTGTCCCCACTGACAAACAAGTAGCTGATATCTTTACAAAGCCACTGGTGAATCTAAATTCAATGCCTTCAAAATTGATCTTGGCATGCTTAGTATAGAATAGACCTAAATGTATGAGTAATAGTTGTCACTATTGTTGATTATGAATGGTGAATTATCAAACTAAACACTACAACTTAGTGACATGACTAGGACCCATCTTAAGCCAGAATATATACATTAGGTCTAAACCCTATGATCAGCTAAAATGCAGGAGTATGTTCAGCTGAATCAGCTGAGAAAAATCCCAGCTGAACCGCTGAGATGAGGAAACTATCCCAGCGGTTGACAGTTCACTGTCCCAGCTGAACCGCTGAGACGAGAAAACTGTCCCAGCGGTTGACACTTTACTATCCTAGCGGCCTAGGTCTCCGTCTCAGCTGAACCGCTGAGACGGGGTATGTTCAATATAAAATCTGATAATTAACCCAAAACTCCTTAACACAATAAGGTAATTAAGTCTAAAAGCTTAGGGTTAATAATAACGAAACTAAAAGACTATAAATAGACACACTGTAACCTAAAACCACACCACAAAGCCAAACCCTTAGCCGTCGAGACGATTTATCTTCTCTTCCATCTCAGCGCATTGATTCTCTGCTTCCATGGCGCCAAAAAGCTCGAAAGATCCCTTGGAGGGATATGAAATAGTAAGAAATGGATTCTCTCATGCCTCTGAAGAAATACGACAAGTGATTCATCTAATGGAATCTCAAGGTCTGGAGCACATGCTGTCTGAACCCTGCTGCATTCTCAGAACTAAAGTTCTGGAATGGTTCAACCATGTCAAACTGTCTCCATCCAAAACCATCCTGATGTCCAAGATAGGAAGTGAGAAGATAAAGATTACTGCTAAAAGGTTGGAGAAGGGGCTAAAATTAACTCCCTGCAGTAAAAATGAAGAGGAAGGGATATCTGAAAAGGACAAGCAGACTGCCCTAAAGTGGACAGGATATAGTGAAACTAAGACCAGTTGTCTAAGAAGGAAGTTCTTCAATCAACAGGGGAAGTTGTTGTCTTATATTGTGGGCAAAATTATCCTATGCAAGGCTGGTTCACAAGACACTGTCTCACAGTTCATGTTTGAATTAATGACAAGGATAATTCTGTCCAAGAGAACCTCATTGGGAGAAGTCATCTTTCAAAGGATAAAGGAATCTCTACAAGCCCCCAATATGGGAAGAATACTATCTCTGTACCTACAGAATAGTTATTCAGAGACCTTTGCAAACTCTAAGGGGTCAAATCTCCATTACCTCAAAAGAATGGACATTAAGACCCTGGACAGATTCTCCAGGGTGCTCCCTATGAGCCAGCCATCTGTGGCAAAGGAAAAGAAGAAAGAAGTATCCCAGCAGAAATCAAATTCATCCTCAAAGTCAGCTGGATCTGACAATGAAGATAGTCATGGGTCTGATCATGGATCTGGCAGCAACCCAATGAACATTGATAATGAAGAGGTCCCTAGAACAAATGAGGAGCCCCAAGGAAGTGTTGTGCCCAATCCTGAGCCAGCCCAGATGAATGCTGATCTAGCTGTTCATCATGCTGAAGATGAAATTCCCAACTCACCTATCCATGGTAAATTAGGATTTCAGTTAGGTCCCTCTTCTCTCTGTCATTAGTATAGTCTAGGTGTCTAAATCATCAATCATTTTTCAGGTGACCTTAGACAAAATTCTCCTCCTAAGGATGCCCCAAGTGAGGGGGAGCATAGCTCTGCCTATGAAGGAGGAGGTGGGTATGCTAGTGGGGGAGAACATCAACAGGAATTGGTGTCACCTAATGCCCCATCTGAGGGGGAGCAGATCCCTGATGATGGGAGGGCTAATGCTCAAAGTGGAGCTGAAGAGATGGTTGAAAAGGAATTACCCCAGGAAAGGCCAGTTGTAGTTCTGGACACATCTGACCTGTTAAACTCAATACAAATAATGATTGAGGGTCAGATGTTGTCTATGAAAGAGATTGTAGCTTAGAATATCCAGGATATATCTACCCAGATAAGGAATGAATTGCATACAACAAGAGGTTCATTGACTCAGGAGATTCATGCCAGTGAGTAGAGAATGGACTCAGGAGTGGCTGAAGTGAGAACTGAGCTAAATGCCCAGGTCAATGATGTCAAAACTGCATCAGATCATATCCTTCTACAGATGACAAGATGGTTTGAAATGGCCAAAAATACTGTTGCTGCCCAGCACACAGTTCTGAAGGATATTGCAGACCATCAAAGGGATTCCACAAAGGACATCACATATGTAAAGAACCATCATTACAAAAATGAGAATGTCTTGGAAAAAGTTGTTGCCAGAATGGCACAAATGGTCAACACATCAAGCAGCCAAGTCAAGTCCCACATTGACAAGGCAAAGGAATGCATTTTGGATGATGTGGACAGCTCCTTACAAACTCTCTCTCAAACCATGTTGGATCAATATTCTGAAATTGAGAAGAAGATAGTGGAACATAGCAAAGAAGGAGAGGAGAAGATACTCAATCTTCATGCTAAGCTGAAAGGAGCTCACATACAGCTATATAACAACATGGAGTCCTCCCACAAACTGATACTCTCCACTCAAGAAGAAGCCAGCAAGCAAATGGTGGAAGTGGTCAACAATGCTTCCAGTGCTATTCAAGAAAATATCCTTACCATGGCCAGAAAGGTAACTGATAATCAATGGGAGTCAAGCTTAAAGGTGTTGCAAGGAACAAGAATTGCCTTGAATCTGCCAATTTTGAACCCTAGCAGAAATGAAGACTTTGACTTCCAAAGTCAATCAAATCTGATTGCTGATGAAAGAGCAGCAAAGAGGAGAAGGGTAGAGGGTATTCAAACTGCTGAAGAATACATGGCCCAGAAGAGAATGGAAAGATTAGAGGATCCACTCCATGAAGATGACAATCTGGAGTTGGACACAATTGTTGTCAATACCTGGGTGAGCCATGGAAATCCAATGAAAGACATTGACCATGTCTATTCAGCTGCTAAGTGGATCAAACACCTTGAAAGGGAATCTTTAAGGGAAAGAATTCTCAAAGAAAATATGGTAAGAAGGGAAACTCCTTTAAGGATTCCCCCAAGATATCTTCCCAAGCCATTTCTGTACTTCAAAGTAAAGGAGAAGATCAAAGCTGCTGCTGAAGCTAGGAAAAGAAAGTCTACAGATGGAGAAAGTTCTTCCCAGGGTCAATCTTAGGAAAACCAGCCTTGACATTTCTTTTGGATTAAATGTACAACTATAAGTTGAATTTTTCTTTTTCTCTGTACTGAACATTTACAATGCAATGAAATCTCATATTCTGATCATAATATTGTGTTTGTTACTATTGATATATGTACTATGTATTTCTTATCTTTAGTATTCAGTACCTTAAATGGGATGTTCAAATTGAAATGGATCAGCTATTACAGAAAATAGTTCTCCAATTGAGGGGGGGGGGGGGGGGGGGGGGGGGTAAAATCCTTACTCAGGTTAAGGGGTAGTTAGCAAATGCTCAAACTATATAGGTTAGCCTACAGGATGATCCCAAAAGGATCTATAGATGTTATCTCTCTATACATAGCAAGTGAAGGGGGAGATAGTAAGTTAAGGTTTGAAAAGCCAGAAAGGGGGAGATAAGTCCAGTACCAATGTTGGAGAAAGGGGAGAAAGGGCCAGTGCAAATGCTTAGGCTTAGGGTGTTAGGTCCCTTTTCTATGATAAAAGTTTTATTGTTAATGGACCTTAGCATTGGGTATGTTCTGCCTTCTTCAAATAGGGGGAGATTGTTGGGAATAATTCCCTCAATATTACCTTGATTTGAAGAGGCATTACTCTCAATGCTAAGGACATATTGTATTTAACAAAGCTATACTTGTGTAGGATATACAGGCACAGGTGACTCAAAAGGAAAGGCCAAACATGGCCTTAGATAAGAAGACATCATCTACAAGGAGATGAAGATCTGTCTCAGCATAACCGCTGAGACGATAGGTCAGAATCGCTGAGACGAGGAGTCGTCTCAGCGGATCCACTGAGAAGGAGACTGGAGCAACCGCTGAGAAGGGAACTGGAGCTGCCGCTGAGACTGGAAGCTGTCTCAGCCCAACCGCTGAGACTGTATGCTGTCTCAGCCCAACCGCTGAGACAGATCCAAATGTTTTGATGGGATCTGCTTTTGGCGCAAATGACATTTGAGAGGGAAAAGCAAGTCCAAGCAGCCCCATACTGTGTCAGGAGGATCGATATAGCCGTTGAATCCTTCTGGGGGTATAAAAGAAGATGTTAGGGCACATTAAGAAGTACTGTTCCATTGAGAAGCTTTTGCTACACGCCGCAATCGAGCATTCACGATTCAGCCAGTTGAAGTCATTCTCTGTAGCTGAATTTAATCTTCTAAGGGAGATTAGTTAGCTCTTCCTATATAAACTCAAGAAGGGCAAGTTGATCTTCTGCTTTACTGAAGGAGAAGATCAAGGGGATACAAATCTGAAGCTATTGTTTTCAGATTTGAAGAAAGGATCCAGAAGACCTAAGAGTAAATCCTTGTGTCTTTTGTATCTAACTCAAACTCTATTACATCTTTGTAAGGCATTGTTGCCTGAGTAAAAGGCTGTTGAGCCTGTGTGTAAAGCTGTGTTGACAGCTTGAGTGGTAGGACTTCTTGATAGGTCTGAGGTAGGAAATCTGTGGGATGTCTGAGTGGTAGGAGTTCATAACTCTGAGCTGTAGGGCTGTTGAGCCTGAGGTGTAGGGCTGTTGAGCCTGAGGTGTAGGGCTGTTGAGCCTGGGGAGTAGGGCTGTTGAGCCTGAGGTGTAGGGCTGCTGAGCCTGAGTGTAGGGCTGCTGTGCCTGAGGTAGGATCACTCTTGATCTGAGAAGTTCTGAGGAACTTGTGGTGTAAGCTCAAGGAGCTGAGATTGGAGTTTGTGGCCTTGTATAACTCATTGTTAGAAAGGTGAAGGGGGAAAGAGGACTACTCAAGACACCCTGTCTTGAGGAACCTCTATACATCCTTGTGTGTTTTCTGCAGCTAGAAACATTAGGTTCAAACAAAGAAAATAAGTAGAACCTATTCACCCCCCCCCCTCTAGGTATTATTGACTACACCTATATAAACTATCAGATTTCATCATTCTTGATGTTTTCTAATTCAATCCTAGCAGTGTCTAGTTCTTTTTCTATCCTAAGATGATCAATGCAGAAATCTTTAAAACAAGTTTTGAAATCATCAGAAGTAAAGTCAAATTCATCAAAAACAGATACCTGATCATCTTCTTCATCTGATGCCATCCCAAGAGCCATCATGCAGGCTGCTACTGCTTCTTCTTCATCCTCACTTTCAGATGAGGAGGAGTCTACTTCTGCTTCAGAATCACTCCAAGTCTCAGCAATAAAGCCTTTGGCTTTCTTCTTTTCTTTTCCTCTGAGGGATTTCTTCTTCTTCTTCTCATCCTTGCTATTGCTTTTCTCCCTTTGCTCTTATGCGCAGTCAGGAGAAATGTGCCCTCGTTTGTTGCAGGTATAGCAGATAACCTCCTTCTTTGGAGTCTTATTATACTTGGGCCTTGAGTCCCTTTCTCTTCTCCTTAAGTCCTCAGTCTTTAACCACTTCTTGAATCTCTTTGCCAGCAGGCTGAACATTTCATCCTCAGGAGTGGAGGACTCTCCTTCAGTAGCTTTGAGAGCAAGGGACCTCTGAACAGGAGCTGGAGAGGTCTCCCTTTCTTCAGCCTCAGCCCTATTTTTCAGAAGCATCTCATAGGACTTAAGCTTTCCTAGCAAAGCTTCAGTTGATATTTCTCTGTGGCATCTGGATTCTCTAATTGCCCAGATCCTTGAATCCCATGAGCTAGGGAAGCACATGAGAATCTTATCATTTATTTCAGTTAAGGATATTTCCTTTTGTAAGCCTCTGAGCTCATTAATGATAAGACTGAATCTGTCATACCTATTGGCAACAGATTCTTCAGCATTCTTTTGAAAATTCTCATACTGGGATATGAGAAGGGACTTTTTGTCCTTTCTTTCATCAGCACTTCCTTCTACCATTGTGGTGAGTGAATCCCAGATCTTCTTTGCTGATTGTCATTCAGCAACCTTCAGAAGATGTCATCTGACATTGTTGACACTAAAATATTCATGGCCTTGGCATCATATGCCTTGACCTTCTTTTCAGCCTCTATCCATTCCTTTCTTGGAACAGCCTCAGTTGTTGAGGATTCTCCTTCCTTTTGTCTGACTGGAGCAGGAGGACCTGTGAGAAGAACATCATAGATATCTTCATCAATGGAATTCATGTAAAGTTTTATCCTGGCCTTCCAGAGTGTGAACTTATTAAGATTACACACTGAAGGTATTGTAGAAGCATAATCCTTAGAGCTCATGTTCCTTATAAAATATGTTTATTGAAAAGAAATAAGAGTAGGAGGTCTTTTTGATCAAGGTGTTAGCCTCTTAATGATCAAACTCCCTCTGATACCCATTGAATGTGCACAGTGTGCCTTTGAGATTCCTCTAGAGGGGGTGAATAGAGTTTTAAAATATTTCGGTCATATCTGTGTTTAACAATAAACTACTCTAAGGAGTTATGCTTAACAAACCAGGCAGAATAAAGAAAGCAGGAAATAAAGTGCATAATAAAAGACTAGATAGCACAGAAAATTACAGCACAGAAACAATAAAGTTTATAGAGGTTCCCCAAAATATGGGTAGTCCTCTCTTCTACCACCTAGTAGGAATGCACCACTGTGCCTGAGTCTTTTGATCAGGAGACACTTAGAACCAATGATCTTTTGATAAGGAGATCAAGAACCACCAGATCTTTTGATAAGGAGATCTTGAACCATTGAATCCTTTGAAGAGGGATTAATAAAACTCTTTTACAGAATGAGAAAGAAGAAGGGAGAAGGTTGAAGGAATTCTGTTCTCAGAATTCTTAAAGATGGTTGTATGAAGATCAGCCTATGAGTTGTTCCAAAAGATCTGCTCTTGATTAGCCCCTGCTTTTGATAATGATGATTTGCAGAAGCTTTGTATTGTCAGATCCTTTCTTCTTCTTCAGATTATGATCTGGCTACTATGAGATATGATAATAAGCAGCGTTTAGATCCTCTGTTCTATTTTATGAAGAGCAGTAGAGCCTTCCTTTCCCCTTTTTTTTGTTCTCTGTGTTAGAGTTTCTGAGAGAGAGAGAGAAGAAGAGGGAGGCCTAGAATATGAAGGAGATGGCTGATAGTGATTAATGCCTTGTCTACCTCTGTCTCCTCTGGTCTTTATATTCTACCTTCTTCAAATTCGAATTTCTTTCCCTTTCTGTTATCCTTGATAAGGTAATTTGCTTATCACTTTCTCTTTCTTTCCTCTTTAATTCTCGGCCCATCCACCTGGAAAGAATATATTTCCAAGAAATCTTTTTGTCTTCTTCTTTAATGCTCCTTTCCATTTCAGGCAATTATTGAGCCGTTGGGGAATGGTCTTGAAGGATGTTGGCCATGAAAGAAGGATCAGAAAGACAGCTGAAAAGATATACTTTTACAGACTGTATTCGACGTAACGTCGAATTCTATTCTTCTCTTATCGACGCAACTTCGAGTTCTTATAGAAGTAGCTTCAATTTCATTTCTGCTTTGATTAAACTCTGCAAGTAGACGTTGCATCGACATCTTATCGACGTGTACATCGAGTTGATCTGCCTGGCTCTGAACTATATCTTCTACGTCGAGAAGTAGTCGACGTTGCTTCGACTTTAAATGGCTTTGACATATACTCTCTTCTGCGTCGAGTTGAAATAGGAGTTGCATCGGCTTCTCCAATTACTTCAACAGATCCTTGAGTTCTACGTCGATATCTATTCGACATAGCATCGACTTAAGTTACTTCGACAGAAGGTTAAACCACTTGGACTTCTAGTCAGAGCAGCGTCGATATGGACTCGATGTTACGTCGAATTCTATTCGACATAAATGTTAGCTTAGCTCATTTTGCTTTCCTTGATCTGGTTCTAATATCCTATGTTGAGTGTGACATCCTAAGACATCTAATGACCATATTACCCTTACTATTCAATGGGTAATTCACTCCTAGAAATAAAATCACTTTTAAGTAATCTGTTAAGTTAAATCAAAAGGGGTTTTTCCCAACAAGGAATCTCGTCCAGCTTTCTTTGGAATGAAGATTTTCACACGCAGAATAATTCCTAATTCAACCTAGCACCAGTGGTAGCGATAGCGTAGGCTCTAGCTCGCTCTCCTATAAGAGGAGCCCTCTTCTCTCATTTTTCACACACATCCTTGAGAGAGTTCTATGCTGGGAAAAACCCTTTGATTTAACTTAACAAATTATCTAAAAAGTGATTTTATCTCTTAGGTTAAATTACCCATTGTATAGTGAGGGTAATCTAGTCATTAGATGTCTTAGGATGTCACATTAATCTAGGGTGTCAAGACCAGATCAAGAGAAGCACAATTTGGGCAAAGTTAACTTTTACGTCGAATAGAAATCGACGCAACATCGAGTTAATGTCGACGCTACACTGACTAGAAGTCCAAGTGGTCCAACCCTTTTGTCAATGTAATTCAAGTCGATGTTACGTCGAATAGATATCGACGTAGAGGCCATGGACCTGTCGAAGTATCTTGAGAAGTCGACGCACCTTCTACTTCAACTCAATGCAGAAGGAAATATCTGTCGAAGCCATCTAAAGTCGACGCAACGTCGACTTCATCTCGACGTAGATAATGAAGTTCAGAGCCATGCCCTTAACTCGACGGTTACGTCGATAAGATATTGACGCAACGTCGACTAGCAGAGTTCAATCAGAGCAAGGATGAATTTTAAGCTGCTCTTACAAGAACTCAAAGGTGAGTCGAAAAGAGAGGAAGAGAACTCGACGCTACGTCGAATACAGTCTGAAAACAAAACCTTTTCAACTGTCATTTTGGACACTCTCTCATGGCCCACAATACTCAAGACCGTTCTCCAACTGCTCATTAATTGCCTCAAATAGAAAGAAGAATAAAAGAGGACAGAAAATCTTTCTTGGAAACAAGCTTATTGTTGGTGGACGGGTCGGGAATTAAAGAAGGAAGGAAAGAGTAATTGTCCAGTGCAGAATACCTTTTCAGGACCCACTAGAAAAGGAAATCAATTCAAATTGAAGAGGGACAATGAAAGGGAAGAAAAGAAAGAGAAAGAGACATCATTCATCATAATCGGCTACAATTTTCCATTAGGGCTTCCTCTTCTTCTTCTTCCTCCAAGAACCCTAGTAGAGAAAACACAGAGAAGAAAAGAACAACTACTCTCCCTCTCTTACTACAGAACAACTGAAGGCTGCTTATCATCACTAGTACATAGCAGCCAGAGTTCAATCAGAAGGAAGAGAAAAGGATCTGACAATCATAGCTCCTGCAAACCATCACAATCTTAAGCAGGAGTTCATCGTCAGCAGATCCATTGAAAGGATATAGAAGTTGTTCTTAATACAGGCTACATAAGAATTCTGAGAACAGAATTCTTCTTCTTCCACACTTCTTCTTTCTCCTTCTCATTCCCAACTGTAAAAGAGTTTTGAGAATCCCTCTTCCAAAGGGTTTAGTGGTTCAAGATCTCCTTAGCAAAAGATCTGGCTGGTTCAAGATCTCCTTATCAAAAGATCTGGTTGGTTTAGTATCTCCTTATCAAAAGATCAGTGGTTCTAAGAGTCTCCTTGTCAAAAGACTCAGGCACAGGTGTTGCATTCCTACCAGGTGGTAGAAGAGAGGACTACCCATATTTTGAGGAACCTCTATAAAATCTTTGTGTCTTCTGGTTGTGAAATTTCTGTGATGTCCATTTTTTTTACTGTTTTAATACTTTACATTTCAGCATTAGTTTTATTCTGTCTGAGGAATTGTTGAGCATAATACTTAAGTTTGACTGTGTTTGCACAAATAGATAGAAATAATTTTAAATCTCTATTCACTCCGCCTCTAGAGTATATCTCAGTGGCACACTGTACACTTTCAATTGGTATCAGAGGGAGGTTGCTCATTAAAAGGTTAACACCTTGATCAAAAAGACCTCATACACTTATTTCTTTTTTTACAAATATATTTCATAAAGAAAAATGAGTTCTAAGCATTATGCCTCGATAAGACGTCCAGTGTGTAATTTTAATAAGTTTACACTCTGGAAGGCCAGAATAAAACTTTACATGAATTCTATTGATGAGGAAATTTTCAATGTCATCCTCACAAGTCCCCCAGATCCAATAAGGAAAGACATTAGTGGAAAGGTCATACAAACTTCAGTCCCCATAGTAGAATGGACTGATGATGAGAAGAAGGTCAAGGCATGTGATGACAAGGCCATGAACATATTGGTCTCAACCATGTCTGATGACATATTCCAAAAAGTTGCTCATTGCAACTCTGCAAAAGGGATCTGGGAATCTCTCTCCAGACTAGTTGAAGGAAGCTCTGATGAGAGAAAAGACAAAAAGGCAATTCTCATATCTCAATATGAGAATTTCAAGAAAAAGGCTGATGAAAGCATAACAGAAATGTATGACAGGTTCAGCCTCATAATAAATGAGCTGAGAGGGCTTGACAAGGAAATTTATCTGACAAAAATTAATGACAAGCTCCTCATGTGCTTCCCAAGCACATGGGACTCTAGAATCTAGGATATTAGAGATTCTAGATGCCTCAGAGAGATATCAATTGATGCTCTCCTGGGAAAGCTCAAGTCCTATGAGCTTCTACTAAAAAGCAGGGCTGAGTCAGAAGCCCAAGAAAGGAAACCAACTCCTAAAGAGAGGACTCTTGCATTAAAGACTGTAGAAGCAGAGTCCTCTACCACTGAAGAAGAAATATTTAATCTCTTGCCTAAGAGATTCAAAAAGTGGGTCAGGACAGAGGATTCCAAAAGGAGAGAGAGGAGCTCAAGCAAGCCAAGGTATGACAAAAATCCTAAGCATGAGATTATTTGCTTTTCCTGCAAGAAGACAGGATATATTTCTATTGAATGTCCTGAGGAAGAAAAGATCAAGAAAAACATGCATAGGAAGGAGCACAAGAAGAAGTCCTTCATGAGAAGGGATAAGAAAGGAGGGAAAGGTTTCATAGCTGAGACCTTGAGTGATTCATACTCTAAATCAAGCACCTCCTCATCTGATGATGATGAATATGGTGAACCAGAAGAAGCCTGCTTAATGGCTCTGGAAAATTCCACTGACAAAATTGAGGTAAGCATCTTTGAAGACTTTGACTTCTCTTCAAAAGATTTTAAAGAATGCTTCAAGGAATTTTGCCAAGATTACATTACAATCAAAAGGAACTTGAAATAATCAAATCAGAACTAGAATACCTTAGGAGAGATCCTTTATACTCAGTTAACTATGATCTAAGAGGTGAATTATTTAGAAAAGAGAAAGAAATATACTTATTAGATAAACAAAATTCAGACCTAAAGAAAGAACGCTTACAGGCAAAAGTCATTGAGCACTCCCTTAATGGAAAGAGTCAAAGGATCAAAAATATCTCACAAAATCTATCCAAGAGATTTGATCATTTTGATCAGGAATCACAACCATCCACTAGCATCTAGATCCCTAGCAAACATGCTTTAAAAAACCTGTAGCATTATTTAGGTCTAGACCTAATAATAATTTATAATCATGTGAAGATCATAATAACAATAACCCTAATAAACTCACAATATTTAATAGGGTAAACATTATTGATCAACCAGGAATCTTAGACAAACATCCCTTGGAAAAATCAAATAAAAATATTAATAATAAAAATCATTCGTCAAATAGTACTTGACGCAATTTTAAGAATGCGTCGAATGAAATTCGACCGAATCCAGCATATGCGTCGACATCATTTTGAAGCAACTATGTGGGTGCGTCGAATTATACTCAATGCAACCAATACCATGCTTCGAATGATTATCGATGGATTTATGCAGGTACGTCGAATTCCATTCGATGCAACTCTAAAATGCGTCGATTTCTTCTCGACGCATATTTTCTGCACAAAATTACCAAACATCAAAACCTCTTTTTACTTCTATTCCTAGATGTTTTTGCTGCTCCAAACAAGGACACATTGACAAATATTGCTGGCATAACAATGCAGCACTTCTTCATCTAAGGGAGAACTATGGAAGACCATCTCATTCTTTCATGTCTCCATATGTTGATAGAAGAAAGATACCCCAGCATGAGAGGGTCTATACTAATGTTTAACTCAATGTGCAGAGAGAAGGTTGTTCAACCACAAACCATCAGTGGTATCTGGATAGTAGCTGCTCTATGCATATGACTGGAGCAAAATATTTGCTGGAAAATTTTAAGGCCAAGGAAGGGCCAAAGGTAATTTTTGGGAACTCCCAATCTGGTCAAACTAATGGATATGGTTTGATCAGGATTGGAGAAATCTCCTTTTATAAACTGGCTTGTGTTGAAGGACTTCAACATAATCTGATTAGTGTTGATGTCGAATTTGCACCTCCACGATCGACGCTAGGGCAGCTAGTAGAAAAGAGGAGGCCGCGAGCAGGTGTTTACTTGAGTCGCGAGTGATGAGGGGAGAAGAAGAGGACTGTTCGCGCGGCTTATTTGGTGAGGGCGCCTGGCCTGTCTAATGAGGCCGCCAGGATTGTTTGGTGAGGCCGCCCGGCTTGGCAGTTAAGAGGTCGCCGGATAGCCCGCTACTAGGTACGGTCTGATTGGTCTAGCCAAAGTATTTGGATCTCTCGACCGGTGTCCCTTCTGAAGAGGTATGGGGGCCTATTTATAGGCCCAGGGTGGAGTCTTCTATAAGTTTGATGATGTCAGTGCCAGGAAGACAAAAGAAGAGGTCGCCCTGTTAGCGGCCACACAGGGAGAGGTTGCCCGGTTAGCGACCTCACAGGGAGAGGTCGCCCGGTTAGCAACCTCACAGGGAGAGGTCTCCCGGTTACCGACCTCATAGGGAAAGGTCGCCCGGTTAGCGACCTCATAGGGTGAGGTCACCCTGTTAGCGACATCACAGGGAGAGGTCGCCCGGTTTAGCGACCTCACAGGGAGATGTCGCCCGGAATGCGACCTTACAGGGAGACCGCCTGGACGGTAGAGACTGCCCGGGAGGGGGGAGCTCGCCCGGCAGGGGCAAGACCGTCGGTAAAAGGGAGCTTGTCCGAGAAGGGCGAGACCGCCCGGGAGCTCCGAAAATGCCTGGTACCTGAAAAAGGTCAGCTCGGAGGGGATCGCCGAATTCTGGGTAAACAATTTGCAATCTCTTATATATACTATGCTTAAACTCTTTATCATTATCTATATTACAAAAGCTCGATCATGCTTTATCATTTATAAGGAGTGCCTCCTTACTACCCTCCCCCCACCTTCTTTTGATAATACCAAAAGGGGGAGATTAATTGAAGAAATCTAAAGGAGAAATCTAGAAGATTAATGGGAGACTAATTCTTGTAATTTAGGGGGAGTAAAACATAAATTGCATTAATGTAGGGGGGCATTAAGATAGGAAAAGTATGCACTATTCTCATGCTTATCATATACTATAGTTGCACTTTTATTTTGCTTATCATATATGTTGAAACCGATAACTTGGTCTCTGTGGAGTTCGGGCCCTCAACAAGTTGGGGGGTGACCTCACAAATACTTCTCCCAAGGGAGAGCTCTAGGCTAAGAGGCTAAGGAACTAGGAATGAGACCAAGGGCTTAGCGAGGAGGTCCCACCACACACCCGGAAGATCTTAGAGCGCTTCCACTCCCAAGCCAATGCTAAGCTTGGGCACCTTTGGAGGCTCTCTCCACCCACCAATGAAACATGGGGAGGGAGTGGCCAAAAGAGAGATCCCTCCAAATGGTGCCCCTTGGTCCTATTTATAGGATTTTGAACTTGGTCTGCCAATAACCACAATCTGGCCTACGAGATTACCAAAATGCCCTCAAGATTGGTCTGCCAATAGCCAAATCCCTCCATTCCATGGCGCTAAACACAGACCGCCCCCTCTCTTCGGGGCTGGGGCGAGGCGAGCTGGAAGGGTGTCTCCCTCAAGAGCTCGCCACATGCTGGGGGCGGGGGCGAGAGGAGCTCGCCCCCAGCCTGGGATCTTGCCCACCCCCCTTGCTGGGGGGCGGGGGAAAGAGGAGCTCACCCCCTGCTAGGGGAGGGGGCGAGAGGAGCTCGCCCCCTGCCTAGGATCTCACCCCCCCCCTTCCTGGGGGGCGGGGGCCAAAGGAGGTTGGGGGCTGGGGCGAGAGGAGCTTGCCACCCGCCTGGGATCTCTCCCCCCCCCCTTGCTGGGGGCGGGGCCAGAGGAGCTCGCCCCCTGCTGGGGTCAGGGGCGAGAGGAGCTCGCCCCCCGCCTGGGATCTCTCCCCCCCCCCTTGCTGGGGGGAGGGTGCGAGAGGAGATCTCCCCCTGCTAGGGGCGGGGGGGGGGGGGGGGGGGGGGGGGCAAGAGGAGCTCGCCCCCCCACCCCCCCCCCCCCCCTTTCTGGGGGGGGGGGGGGGGGGGGGGGCGGAGGGGGGGCAAGAGGTGGGCTCGCCCCTCATCCTCTCGCACCCCTCTATGAGCTGGCCGAGCGGGAGGTCTCTACCTCCACCGCTCGCCCTCCTCTCTTCCTGCCCTGGAGCATACTAAAAGATGATATCGAAAATACCTCATGGGTACTGGGGGACCACTCGGCGAATACAGGGTTGTACATAATCTCCGCTCTTTTTGAGCGAGGTACACGCTCGGAAAGAAAAGTCCAACCCTGAATATTCGGCGAGTGGCGCTGAATGAAATTGAGAAGACCCCGGGTCATCTCGGTGAAAATTTACTAAGACTTTCCTGGGGGGCCACCCCACCCTGCCGGCTAGTGAGAGACCGGCTAGCGGGGCCATGTTGGGGGAAAAATACTTTGCCTCCCTGGGAGGTCAACCTGCCCTGCCGGCTAGAGAGAACCCGGTCAGCGGAACCATCTGAGGGGTGTTGAATACTTTTCCACCCTGGGAGGTCAACCTGCCCTGCCGGCTAGAGAGAGCTCGGTCAGCGGAACCATCCGAGGGGTGTTGAATACTTTGCCTTCATGGTAGGTCAACCTGCCCTATCGGCTAGAGAGAGCCCGGTCAGCGGAACCATCCGAGGGGTGTTGAATACTTTGCCTCCCTGGGAGCTCAACCTGCCCTGCCGGCTAGAGAGAGCCCGATCAGCGGAACCATCCGAGGGGTGTTGAATACTTTGCCTTCCTGGGAGGTCAACCTGCCCTGCCGGCTAGAGAGAGCCCGGTCAGTGGAACCATCCGAGGGATGTTGAATACTTTGCCTTCCCCAGGCGGGGGGGGGGGGGGGGGGGGGGGAGGGGGCGAGCTCCTCTCGCCCCCGACCCCAGCAGGGGGCGAGCTCCTCTCGCACCCGCCCCCCAGTAAGGGGGGCGAGATCCCAGGCGGGGGGCGAGCTCCTCTCGCCCCCGCCCCCAGCAATGGGGGGGGGGGGGCGAGATCCCATGCTGGGGGCGAGCTCCTCTCTCCCCTGCCCCCAGCAGGGGGCGAGTTCCTCTCGCCCCCGCCCCCAGTAAGGGGGGGAGAGATCCCAGGCAAGGGGCGAGCTCCTCTCGCCCCCGCCCCCAGCAGGTGGCGAGCTCCTCTCGCCCCCTCCCCCCAGCAAGGGGAGCGAGATCCTAGGCAGTGGGCGAGCTCCTCTCGCCCCCTCCCCCAGCAGGGGGCGAGCTCCTCTCGCCCCCGCCCCTAGCAGGAGGCGAGCTCCTCTCGCCCCAGCCCCCCAGCAAGGGGGGAGAGATCCCAGGCAGGGGGCAAGCTCCTCTCGCCCCCGCCCCCAGTAGGAGGCGAGCTCAGGAGGGAGACACCCTTCCAGCTCGCCTCGCCCTAGCCCCGAAGAGAGGGGGCGGTCTGCATTTAGCGCCTTGGAATGGCGGGATTTGGATATTGGCAGGCCAATCTTGAGGGCATTGTGGTAATCTCGTAGGCCAGATTGTGGTTCTTCGCAGACCAAGTTCAAAATCCTATAAATAGGACCAAGGGGGCACCATTTGGAGGGATCTCTCTTTTGGCCACTCTCTCCCCATGTTTCTTTGGTGGGTGGAGAGAGCCTCCAAAGGTGCCCAAGCTTAGCATTGACTTGGGAGGGGAAGCGCTCTAAGATCTTCCGGGTGAGTGGTGGGACCTCCTCGCTAAGCCCTTGGTATCATTCCTAGTTCCTTTGCCTCTTAGCCTAGAGCTCTC
Source organism: Dactylorhiza incarnata (assembly GCA_033032865.1). Taxonomy (NCBI): domain Eukaryota; kingdom Viridiplantae; phylum Streptophyta; class Magnoliopsida; order Asparagales; family Orchidaceae; genus Dactylorhiza; species Dactylorhiza incarnata. The sequence goes on along the minus strand of JAWHQI010000259.1, from coordinate 3,676,035 downwards.
CCTTGGGAGAAGTAAGTGTGAGGTCACCCCCCAACTAGTTGAGGGCCTGAACTCCACAGAGACCAAGTTATCAGTTTCAACAATATACCATAAACACCTTTGTTGATTTCTTGCTAAGAGGATTTGTTTTTATCAAAGGGGGAGATTGTTGGACATGTGTGTCATATCCCATTGTTTGAGAATAACAAATCCAAAATTGTATTTGATCTTGCTTGTCGTGTGTTTATAGTGTGCAGGAACTATATGTGCAATACTCCACAGGTTGAAAGCAGCTTGGAACCAACAAACTGAATTTAAGCACTACCGCCAGCGCTAGGGGTTACCGCAGGCACTGGCGCTACCGCCAACGCTAGCGATACCGCCTGGCGCTAGCTCGAGTTCGTGCCGCAACGCCATGCCGCCGACGGTTTTGTAACCACCTCCATATGAACGCTACCATAGGCGTTAGGAGCTACCGCAGGCGCTAGCGACATGTTCAATAAATTGTTGGCTTCTCTCTCATTTTTCCTTGAGCTTCCAAAGAGATTACTTGTGCCAAGATTCCAGAGATGTTACTCTGCCGAAAGTTCATCTCCCACTCAAAGCCAAAGAAGATTTCTGGAGAAGGAAGCCCCCACACTACATCCGAAGAATGATCGCTTCAACCTCGCTTATGCTACCGCGATCCTTCAACCTCAACTTCAGAAATCTCATAGAGGGAGTTCTTGTTATTTACTTTATTTCTTTATTTTAATTTTTTTTAGTAAAATCACCTTGTGTTGGCGACTACGTCCTTGCGCGGCTTAGGGTGTACTTCGCCGCGTGAGTTGGCGACTAGGTCTAGAAGATTTGATCTAGGGGGTGCTCGAGGCCATATCTGGGGAAGTATTGGCTAGAGCGGCTTGAGGCCATATCCGGGGAAGGATAGGCTAAAGCCAGCCGGATTGTGTGGATACAAGTCGACATAGAAAAGGAAAAGTTATTAACATTTGTACGCCTTCGATTTCTAGTGATATTGACATCAAATCTATGTAAACACTTATTCATTTAATATAATCATGTCTCTATTTGTGTTTACTTAATTTCTCTCTTTTTGCGTAAAATTTTATTATTGCAAATTACTTTTCGCTTAATTGTTATTTTGCTCTCTTGTTAACTTTAAACAATATAGTAAATTGATTAATATTACAAAAAGAATTTTATTCCCGTATTCACCCCCCCTCTAAGGGCGCCTATCGATCCAACATCACCATCTAATTTATTTTTAAAATCCATTTTATGCCAACAACTGGATGATTAGATGGTCGTTCTACTAGGTTCCAAACTTTATTTCTTTCAAATTGATCTAACTCTTCATTTATAGCCAAAACCCAAAATTCGTCATTTAAAGCGATTGAAACATTTTTGGTTCAATTTCAGAAAAAAAGCAAAGGTTTGAAAGCATTTCATGAAGAGATGATCGAGTTCTTACCCAAATAGATGGTTCTCCAATGAAAAGTTCCCTTGGATGATCTTTTATGAATCTTAGCACACTTGGCGGCACGAACTTTTCTTCTACCGTCTCCATTTCTTTGTCACCTCCAAGTAGTTCAACATTATCATCCTCCAATGGTAAAGATGGTTCCACTTCTTTTCATGCACTGTTTGAATCTACACAAGGAACAAATTCATCAAACTTCACATGAATGGACTCTTCTACCTTTTTAGACCTTTTATTGTATATCCTATATGCTTTACTAGTTGAAGAGTAACCAAGAAATATTCCTTCATCACATTTTTCATCAAATTTTGCTAAAGCATATTTGGTGTCTAAGATAAAACATTAACATCCAAAAACATGAAAGTAAGTTACATTAGGTTTCCTTTTGTAATATAATTCATATGGAGTTAATTTCAGGATTGGGCGAAGCATGACTCAATTTATGACATAACAAGATGTATTTACGGCTTCGGCCCAAAAAGATCTAGCAACCCATACTCGGATAGCATAGTGCGTGCGAGTTCCTAAAGGGTTCTATTTTTCCTCTCCACCACACCATTTTGTTGGGCGGTGCGTGGAGCGGAAAATTCATGTTTAATACCTAGATTAGAAAACTAAGCGGAGCAGGTGACTTGTCGATGCAATTCTCTTTCTCTGTAGGGTAGGTCGTTTTGACAACAGAAAGATGCTCAAATTGCCAAAGTGTCATAGTCTGAGCTTGACAAGGGTTTTCAGCAGAGTTCGGCGGTGCGGCCTTCCTCCTGCTCTTTTCTTTGGTAACGTACCGAAAAGGCAAATCCGATGTGACCGCGAGTAAGGATGAGATAAAGATTGGCTCTTCGCTGCCTATCGGTGAAGAACTGATTGACTCTATTTTCATCTGGTCTTTGTTCAACCGGGACAGAACAGACGAGCTTATTTCTCTCCTCGGTGCACTTGCGGTGCGGTCAAAGCGATTAACGTGTTCAGTGTCTAAACGGCCACCTCTTCCCAAACAAAAAGTGATAAAACTATCGTTTTCAAATTCCCCTCGATGATCCAATCTAATGCACTTAATTTTTAATTCTAATTCATTTTGAATGCGATTGCATAGTTTAGTAATTCAGAAAAAGCATCGGATTTGGAGGTAAGAAATAATGTCCAAGTAAATCTAGAAAAATCATCAATTAATACAAATGTGTATTTTTACCACCTAGACTACAAGTGCTAATTTCCCCAAATAGGTCCATGTGAATTAGTTGTAGAGGTCTAGTGGTGGACATTTCATATTTGTTTTTTAAAGATGTTTTGGAAAATTTTCCTTTTTGGCCTGGCGGGCATAAAGTGGATAGATTTCCATTAAGCATTGGTAAACCCCTTATTATTTTATTTTTTGACAATTTTAAGATCAACTTGGTGCTAGTGTGACCAAGACACCTATGCCATAATTCTAGTTTTTTATTTTTTATAATTAGACATTTTAGTGATACACGTGGTCGATAATGAAAAGAAATTAAATAGACATTATGAATTCTTGGTGCAGTGTGCACAATATTATTAGTCTTAGGATCTATAATTTTGCACAAATTAGTAGAAGACTCAAATAACACATTAAGGCCTTTATTGCATAGTTGACTAATAAATATTAAGTTATGTTTAAGCCTTCTACGTATAAGACGTTTGTAAGAGAGAAGGAGTCGTTACCCACTTTATCGGTGCCTAAGATTCTTCCTTTTTCGTTGTCACTGAATGTCATCGTTCCTCCTTTCTCCTTTGAGAGGCTAAGGAACTTTGCTTTATCACCCGTCATGTGCTTGGAACAGCCTGAGTCCAAGTACCACATGTCTTCCTTGTCCTTAGCCTGCCAACACACCTAAAAAGAAGATGTTAGTAAAGATCTGGATACCCAAGAGGTTCCTCCCATAATATAGGTGGTGACCTTAGGTACACAGATTTGTTTTAAAGTGTGTTTTCCCTTCTTCCTAAAAGAGTCTGTGGTGGGGCCAAACAACAAACAATTTGCACACGCAACATAAGGAGATGAGTCCTTTTTCAGAGAATTTTTTTGACCCTTACCGGTAGACACAGAAGTGGAAGGGGTGACAGAATTATTATTATAAAAAGAATTTTGGTTTCTGGAACTAGAGCTAACGCTGGGCGGTAGCTTCCCGAACCATAACCCAACCCAAACTTTGCAGAACCATAGCACGGGTTGCCCAAAATCATGTCCAGTGATTTTTGGCCAACCCCGAATTTGTTTTTTTGCCATATTAAGATCATCGGTTCGGGCTTTTAAGGCAAAATTTTCGCTTACTAAATTTCCACACCTCTTTGCAAAAAAATTCTTTTCATTTTCTGTTTGAGAAAGAATTTTTTAAACTTCTTTCTAAGCCTCTCTTTTGTTTTGTGAGAGATTCGATATTAGAGAGAGCCTTAGAAAGATCATTTTCTAGTTCTTTTGTTCTTGCTAAGTTATGATCATTTTCTTGGCTAGATCCTATCACTTTTCCCAAAGTTTTTATTTTGTTTTAAAAGAATTTTATTTTCTGTTTTTAAAAGATCAAGATCGTTTAGACTTTTACTAAAAAATTTGCATGTTTTCATGTACTCAATATAAAGGTCATCATAAGTATTAGGAATTACCTCAATGTCACTTAGGACACTGCAATCGTCATCCGTTGATTCATGGCTCCTCCCCATAAGGCACATATTTGCCTCATCACTATCGCTTGAAGTTGACTCAATTAAACTTTCGGATGAAGAGTCATCCCACGTTGCAGCCTTCAAAACCTTCTTCATTTCTCTTCCTTTATGTCGCTTTTCTTTTTGTTATTTCAAGTACTTTGGGCATTGGCTTCTTATATGTTCGGTCTTTTTGCAATGGAAGCACTCAGGAGGAGGTCGCTCTTCATCGTCGTCGCTTAATTTTTCCTTTTTCTCTCTTTAGGAGGATGAGCCTTTTCGAAAGTACTTACGAAAAGTATTCCTACTTTCTGGATTTTTCATGGACTTTGTGAACTTTTTCACAAAAAGACTCTCCTTGTCCTCTTCCTCATTGTCATCCTCTTTCCTTGACTTTAGTTCCAAGGCTTTCTTCTTTGGCTCTTTATGGTATTCTTCATCTTGGATTTTGAGTTCTACCTCATGGGTTTTGAGATTCCCAATAAGGCTCTCAATCTGGAGCCATCTTAGATCATGCGATTTCAAAATAGCTGTCACCTTTGGATTGAACTTCGGAGGGAGAGATTGAAGGATCTTCCTCACCAAGTCACTATTCGAGAATGTTTTTCGAAGGATCTTTGAGGCATTTATGATCTTGGTAAAACGTGTGTACATCGAGTCCACGTCCTCATCTGGATCCATTCTAAATCTTTCAAACCTCAATTCTAGTGGTAAAAGCATGGAGTCTTTAACCTGAGAGGTACCTTCATGAGTTATTTCTAGTAAATTCCAAATTTAATAAGTAGTTTCACAAGCAAAACTCTATTAAATTCAGTCTTGTCTAATGCGCAAAATAAAGCATTCATAGCTTTAGCATTATTTTTACATTTATTTTTATCCCCATCATCCCATCTATCTCTAGGCTTTTCCATGGTTACCTCTCCAACAACATAAGTATGAGTAGTATATGGTGTTTCGACACTATCCCAGACATCTAGATCTAAATTTATTAGAAAGTAACGCATTCGCGTTCTCCAATAGTTATAGTCAGTTCTGGGGAAAAGTGGAGGTCTACTTATTCCTTGCCCCTCATGGAATGAGAGATCACGGAGCGCCATTATTCCTGGTTGTTAAGCCAATTTGGAATAACCTCCTCTGATACCACTTGTTGGATCTTGATCCGCCCTTAGAGGGGGGTGAATAAGGGTTTTAGAAAACTTTAATCTTTTATAGAAAAATTTAGGTATTTTATTAGAAGTAAGTTAAATCAAAAGTAAAGAAATAGAAATTAGAAATGAAATCAATTTTATTAAACAAGAAAAGACATGAATATCATTTATAAAATTGATTACAAAATCTGATTTCTATGACGCTAGAAATTGAACGCAAATATGAAATATTCTTTTTGTTTTCTATATCGACTCTTCTCACAAAGAACCGGTAGGCTTTCACCTATCCTTCCCCGGATACGGCCTCAAGCCGCTCTAGCCTTTCTATCCCCAGAAGGGCCTCGAGCACCCCATATATCTACTCCTTAGACCTAGTCGCCAACACAAGGCGAATTCCTCCCTAAGTCCTACACAAAGAACCGGTTATAATGAAAGAGTTACAAAACAAAAATAAAAACTCCCAATGAAGAATTCTTGAGATGGCGAAGGCTCGCTGAATATTCTCGAAGTCGAAGCATGTGTTCTTCGCATTGAGTACACGTTGATCCGATCCTCCTTGAATTCTTCTCTCGAAGTTGTGTGGGAGATGATGGCCTGGAAAATATGTCCCTCTCTTAGTTTCTGAAGTGCTGGAATAGGGCTCTCCTCAATCTGATGGCCTGACGTTGACCTAGTATGGAATTGTTTTGATGGCTCGGATCTTCAAAATAGGAAGGAGATTCTGCACTTTAGGAAACATTCATTTTAGTAAACCTTAACGTTGGCGTTGAGTCAAACGCTGGAGTTGGGTCAGATCACTCCTAAAGTGCTCCTGGAATCACGGCTGCTTCCCTCCTTGCCATAATCATCATGATGGGAACGAGAGTCAACGCCCAGCGTTAAGCCTAATGCCCGGCGTTATACCACATACCTCTTTTCATATTGTGAGCAGGTTCAGACCAACAACATCAACCTAGCGTCATCTTTGTTCAAACCTGCGTGCTAAAAACACAATGGCAAACAAGATCAAATACAAGTAGGATTTGTTATTCTCAAATCAAAGGGATGCGGAAAACCGTGTTCCAACATTTTCTATTGCTAAGAATCTCGTCTCTCATAGCAGGACTAAGCATATAAAAATAAGGCATCACTTTATTAGAGAACATGTAGAATGTAAAGATATCTGCCTTGATCATGTATCCACTGACAATCAAGTTGCAGATATATTTACAAAGCCATTGGATGAGGCTACGTTAAATTTATTCAAAATTAAGCTAGGAATGTTGAATATTGAATAGGCTTCAACATTTCATATTGTATATCATGCTTGTTATTTATATCTTAAGCCTTGCTAGAAGATGGTAATACTTCAAAACACTTAGTGACATGATTAGGGAGACAAACAATCCTAATTAAAAGGGGTCACTGCTATGCAGTGAGATTAGCTGAGAAAGTCTCAGCTGAACCGCTGAGAAAGTGAAGTCATCTCAGCGGTTAATATTACCTTGTCCTAGAGGTCAAGCTCTCCGTCTCAGGGGATCCTCTAAGACGGGTTAGCTTAATTAAATCAACTAATTATTAAGTTTAATCAACATCTCTCTCTAAGGAAAACTTGTAATACACCTATAAATTGAGTTATGCTGATTAAATCACTTTCTCACCCAAAACCCAACCTAAGCCGTCGAGACGACCCTTCCTCCCCCCCCCCCCCCCCCGACTCAGTGACTCGTTTTATCCAAGAATAGCGCCAAGGATTTCAAAGGATCTCCTAAAAGGATATGAGATAATCAGATATGGTTTTCAGCATGCTTTACCAGAGATAAAACAAGTGATTCAACTTCTGGATGGACAAGGATTGGAATATCTACTGTCAAAACCCACTTTGATTCTCAAAACTGAAGTTCTAGAACTATATAGCAATGCTAGGCTATCCTCTTCCAAGTCCTCTATGAAGTCCAAGACTGGAAGCATAAAGATTATGATCTCTCCTAGGAAGCTGGAGAAAGCCCTTCAATTTCCCTCATGCAGTCTTGATGAGGTAGACATTGTCTCTGAAAAAGACAAATAGAAAGCGCTCAGATGGTGTGAATACACTGATGCCAAGATTGGCTCCCTGAAGAGGAATCATTTCAACCAAAGAGGGAAGCTCTTATCTGACATAGTGGGCAAAGCAATCCTATGTAAACTTGGGTCTCATGAAACAATATCAAAGTACATGTTTGAGCTGATGATAAGGGTGGTCATGAAGAAAAAGACCTCATGGGATACTGTGGTCTACCAAAGGATTAAGGAATTTCTGCAGGCTCCTAACTTGGGCTGAATTCTTTCTCTCTACCTTCTGAACTCATACCCTGATCAATTTGATAGCTCAAAAAGATCAAACCTTCATTATCATAAGAGAATTGATATAAGAACATTGGATAGGTTCTCAAGGGTGCTCTCTATGAGTCAACTTTCTGAAGTAAAGGATAAGAAAAGAAAATTAGTTAAAGGACAAAAGAGGGCTAGAATGATCTTTACTGATTCAGACTCAGAAGTTGCAGAGAATGTTCCAGCTGATGATGATCCAAGAGTTGATAGCACTCAAGACAAAGAAGTTCATGAAGATCATGATAATGAGAAAAATGAGGATGATACTGCTGCTGAAGAGAAATCTGATGGAAATGAAGGAGATCATACTGATGATCAAATTGATGCTCCTAATTCTCAAGAAGTCCAAGTTGATATCAATGCTCACAATGTGCCTGCTGATTCAGCAAGAAATGAAGAGGAGCAATCAGATTCTCTTGGTGATTTGCAATATAAGATTGACAAAATTATCTTTAATTTTGAAAGAAGGATAAGTCTAATTCCAGATAATTCCCTAGAATTCTTGGATTCAACTAATCCAGAAAGGATGGATGCATTATTTGAGGGGGAGTAGTAGATGTTCTTATCAGATGCTGAAGATGATAACAATGATAATGATGATGAGGTTGATGATGATGGAATTCATGCTGATCACAGTGATAAATTTGCAAAGGTTGCTGACAAGTATGATAAGGCTGAGGGGGAGCATACAAAGATCCCTGCTCGGGATGAGAAAGTTTCGTCCACCCCTGTAGTGGAGCCATCCACTCTAATTGAGTGTGATGATCAAGCCCTACAAGAGAAGAGTTTACCCCCAGTGGTAGATGAACCACAACAAACCACTATTGTTGAAGTGCAACTCACCACCTCTACAACCTCCAATGAACTTATCCTAAGTTCTATCAAAACTCTAATTGATGGTTACATGGCCTCAGTAAAGGAATATATCGATAAGTCAGTTTCATCAGTCAAAAATGAAGTCATGTATGAAATTTAAGTCATAAAGGAAGAAACACCCTACCTCAATTGCCAGATGACCAAATGGTTTGATCTTGCTGAAAAGTCAGTGGTGGCTCAGAACACTATTCTAAGATCAATGGATAAAAGTCTTCAACTCGTAGAGAAAGACATGAGGTATGTCAAGAATTATGTCAGCAAAATTGATGAGTAATAGAGAAGGCCTCAAACCATATTGAAGAGTATGTGTGGTCTACAACAACCACAATGATAGGAGAGGCTGAGAAGATGAAGGATGAACTCAAATCTGACTTATAAAATGCCTTCCAAACTCTATCTGGGTCTGTAGCAGTTGCTTCCCAAAGTATAGAATAGAAAATATTTGAAGAAGCCTGAAAGGGGGAGGAGACCAATGCTGAGACAAACTCTGAGCTTGCCCTCAAGGTTCTGCAAGGAACTAGGATTGAACTAAACCTACCTATACTGGATAATCTAAGAAAAGAAGATTTAGACTTTCAGGCTCAAGCCAAAATTGCTCAAGATGCTCAGCTAGCTGCAAGAAGGAAGTGAGAATGTGCCTTGCTTGCTGTAGAATTCATGGCCAAGAACAAAAGTGAGTAGGCCAAAGAGCCTGACTATGAGTATTAGAGTCATGATTCCAAAAGAATAATTCTAATTGCTTGGCTGCACCATGGTCAGATTTGCAAAAGCATTGATAGGATATATCCTGTAGAGTAATGGATCAAACATCTAGAGAGGAATTCCCTAAGGGAAAGAGTCTTCAAAGAAAATCTAGTAAGAAAAGGCAAACCAAAGAGAATGCCTTCCAAATATATCCCCAAGCCATTCCTTTATTTCAAATGGCAAGAGAACAAGAAGAAGATAGCTGAGATAAAATCTACTCCTCAAAAATAGGAGGTTGTTGATGAAGGTGATAAATGCTCAAGTGTTGCAAAGAAAAGAAAAACATGATCCTGTATTTAGATTTTCATATGAATCAAATGTGGACTGAAATTTGTATTGACATTTTATCACTAATGAAATTGATTCTTATGTTGAAATGAAATCTTGTGTCAATAGGCCATATAAAGTGAAGCTTAATATTTGTTTTGTATTAATGCTTAATATCTACTATGGTGCCTATATTTTGTTAACATTGATATTGTTATGTTGTCATGAATTTTAATTCTGATATTTCATAATTTTTCATGATATGGTTATTATGGTTATGTATCTTAGCATTGGTGTATGTTATGCCTTCTTCAAATAGGGGGAGATTGTTAGGAATATTGCCCACAATGTTCCCTAGATTTGAAGAGGCATCACACTCAATGCTAAGGGCATATTGTATTTGATAGGCCCTCTTTTATATCATGTTTATATAGGGTTAGGTCATTCCAAACATTGGAATTATTCTCTGATTGTACTGTAAAAATAGCTGAGACAACAGCCAGATCTCAACTGAACTATTGTGACGCATCTAGAGCCGCTGAGAAGGAGTTTATCTCAGCTGAGCTGCATTTAGAAAACAAATCGCTAAGAAAACTATTTGTCTCAGCAGATCTGTTGAGACAAAGTGTGCTCTGCCGCTGAGATTAGAGCTTGTCTCAGCCTATCCGCTGAGATAGATTCATATTTGAATAAATACTGGTGGGATCTGCTTTTGGTGCAAGTGATTTGAAAGCATAGATAATATTTTCTATTAAAGTCCATGCTGTGACAGGGCACTCCTTTGTGCCATTGTGGATTGGAGGAGGTAGAAAAGAAGTTGTTAGGTCATTAAATGAAAAGGGGATAAGATCTGAAATAGTTGATACTGTTATATTGACGGAAAAACTACTTCCACAAGATATCTCAATCTACTTCCTAAAGCTACAAGCAGATTACTGAAATAAGTTTATTCTTGCTTATTCTATCCCAAAGAACAAGTGGATCTTCCTTCATCTACTGAAGAAGAAGATCAGAGGAAACAAGGTCCTTCATCTACTGAAGAAGAAGATCAGAGGAAGCAAGGCCCAAGGCTACTGCCATTCAGCTCTATTTCAAGACAGCAGTTGTTGTGCTTCAGAAATAGAAGATCTAAGTTAAAGGTTTAATCTATATTGCCCTCTATTGTATAAGAAAACATATAAACTCTGTAAGAACTTATTTATTCTGAGTGTGTAGGGACTTGTGCCTAAGTGTGTAAGGATTTGTGCCTGAGGTTGTAGAGGTGTTCTCCCACCTTGAGTAGTAAGATTTCTGAGGAGATCTGAGGTAGGGCTTCTTGATAGGCCTGAGGTAGGAAATCAGGAGAATTTTTGAGTTGTAGGAGTTGCAGTAGTCTGAGTGGTAGGGTTGTTGGCTTGAGGTAGGGTTTTAAGGAAACCTGAGAGATCCCGAGGGATCTAAGTTGTAAGCTCATGGAGCTGAGTTTTGGAGGAGTTTTCCTTGTCTAACATACTGTTAGAAAGGTGTAAAGGGAAAGTGAACTAGCCATAGACACACTTTCTTAGGGAATTCCACTATAAACAGCTGTGTGTTTTCTGTGGTTTGCTATTTCTTTAATTAAACACTAAACAACTACTAGCTGCAAGTAGAAAATATCAAAGGAACCTATTCACCCCCCCCCCCCCCCCCCCTCTAGGAGAGTTAGACTACTACCAAGTAAACTATCAGTCAGACACTGTGCTTGATTGTATTTTTTGACCCCTTGGAGTCAACTGGATGAAGAGCTTAAACTTACTTTATATGCTGGATAGATGTAAGCAAATTTGTATATAATATATTTATTCAATTTGTTTGGGGTAACTAAATATTTTGTTCTTTTGTAGCAATGGTTTGATATAATTAGATGGTCTACGGATCAGTTAGTGAAAGAGTACATGGAGGAGATGTTTCAACATAGCTACACTCATTGGAGAGGAAGATTATCTGCAACTTATAAAGAGTATATAGTAGTAGGAAAGAATCCAAGAGCTATATCCCATTTGAGTGGATCTCAATCGAGAATTTGTGTGAGTTGTCCGATCTCTTCGAGAGTGGTAGTTTTAAGGTGAATGTGATTACTTAAGTAAATTTTGTTTAATATATATGTTATTAATTAGGTATATGTATATGTGATTTTGTATAATTGCAGAAAAGTTACCAAACAAATGTTGATAATAGATCGTGCATGTTGTTTACTCATATGTTGGGTTCAAAATCCTACCATTCAAGACTCCTGGATATGGTAATGCAATTATTGCGGGTGAAGTTTTGACTACAATGACATATTCTCAAATATTTTATTGATATACAGGTTAATCAAAGCCCCGTTGAGAACTTTGTTAACACCCATAAGAAGAATGGGGTGTTTGTTAGTGAGAAAGCTAAAGCAGCGTATGTAAGTCGAAATTTAATTGAAAATAGTAGAAGTTTAATTGTTAATATACATTTCTATTATAACACTATTTTACAACTTGAAATGGAAAGGCTGAGGGAAATAACAACAGATTCTGATAGTGAAAGCTTAATCTCCGAGAGAGAAATTTTAAAGAAAGCGCTTGTAAATAAGTCTGGTTATGACAAAGAATTAGGCTATGGTGTTGTGCCTTGAAAATAAGGGAAGAAACCATTGATAGAGTCCACTCAGTTGAAAGAGAAGTTGAATGTGATAGAAGAAGAATTGCGCAATGCCACCACTCGTATTACATCATAAACAGAGCTTATTGAAAAACAAGAAGCTTTGATTCGAATTGACAATGAAGAGATTGCATGTTTAAAAGAAGGGCAGATTGAGCTAAAAGCGATGCTGACTTCTTTTCTACAAAAATTTTGCCGAATTCCCTGACTTCTTGATGCACACCCCAATCACTTATTGGTTAATAATTTTGTTGGCGTATGGATGATGACTGTTTTTTTGCATAATCTTTTTGATGAACTATTATCTGACATGCTTGTATGTGCTAGATATTAAAACTTTGATAGAGTAGTATAGATTTGATATAACTCTGTTATTATGACATGTATGTGTGTTATATGGAAAGTGAACTGACATGAATGGTAATGAAAGTAATATGTGATATTATGTCATGTACAACTTGTAGATTATTTGTTCACAAAGTATTAGGTTATGGGACTGTCATCCGGACCATAGGATCCTCCATGAGAACTCCTCAAGCATCTACAACCTACTTTATTTCTTACTTTATGGGAACTGCTCCAGTAGTTCACTGATTTTTAGTAATCTGCTGGAAGTAGTTCACTGATTTTCAGTGAACTGCTGGAAGCAGTTCACGGAATTCAGTGAATTCCTGGAAGCAGTTTACTGATTTTTAGTGAACTACAGGGAACCCAACTTCGCACAAACTGAGCTACAGTTTTATGTTATGTAATGATGCCAAAAACTGAATTTTGTGACTTTAGCGTCTCTGCAGCAGGATGGTAAACAGTGGCATGGAAACAACTATGGATATGGAGAAGGCAATTAAGCATATGGATATGGTCAGCCTTCCCAGGATCCCATTATGTATGCATATGGAACCTATCCTAGTTATGGTAACTTTCAACAACAACAGGTACAATTATTTTTGTTAATGTTTTGCCATTGTTATTATTACTATGATAAAAAGTCATGGATTCTAGTTTGAATGCTTTTCAATTTCCATTTTGAACAAGTTGCATAAATATGTTTAATTTTTCCCTTAAAAATTTTGAAGGTGGCACCTGCAAAACAAGTACATCATGCCAAGCAAATTAAAGGACAAAATTCTACAAATAATTACGTCCTAAAAGAGAAGTAAAACCTTGTTCAAGTTATCTTGTAAATTTTTCCTTTCATCTCTATTTGATATGGTTTCCTAAGTTGTATATAGAGCCTAAGACTAACTTCTCACGAATATCTAAATTTTTTGACACCCTTAAACTAAGACTCTACTTTTTGACTTTTGGTGGTCTACAAAGAATTGTATTAGTTCAGTACAAGATACCTGGTCAAGTCCACATATCCCAGTACAAGCAGCTCCTACAAGATACCTGGTCATGTCCCATATTATTTTCCTTAAATACATCTTACTTGTAATCATCTTATTACAAGTGTAGCAATTTACAATCTTATTGGTTAGGCTTTGAATAATAAACACATATTTGATTGCTCATTAGACACATAGCTCCTACATTTATTTGACCTTATTTTCCTTGTGTTTGCTAGAAACTTTCTTTGTTTGATATTCAAAGCAATATTGGTAATTCTGGAGTTTTTGAAATCCATTCGCCTTTTGTTTTTGAGAAACCTTCCAAACCTCAAATTCCCAAGGTGGTGAATGATGGATTATTCCCATTTCATTCAATCATTAGAAAGGTTTAGGGACCTTGAAGAATCTAGATGTGGAATGAGAGTGATGTGTAATGGGAGAAAGTGTTTGGAAAAGGGTGGATTTACTCAAATTTCTAAGGGTGGTTGATATATGCTTGCAAGGTTCGCACTCGTGATAGACGGTGATTAATTATAACCATACATGGGGATGGGGAGTCAATCAAACCCAGTCTTCTTTCCTCAAGAGATGAATGAGGAAGCGAATGATGATTTACATTTTTATTGCCTTTTAGTTTTTAATATGATTCATGTTATCATAAAAGCTCAATCTATATCACTTCCTTTGAGCATGAGCTCGAATGTTATTTTTAAGCAATATATAGTTTTCGAAAAGCATAAGTTCTCTTATTTAAAACTAACCTCCATTGGGCATAATAGTGCCCTTGAGAAGTTAGCTGGGCTGCAATTCAATGAACTACTATTGATGTAGTTCAATCAACTACTGCAATTGTAGTTCAATGAACTATAGCCTAGTTGGGATAATGTGTTTGTGTGCGTGTTTTATGGGGGTTTATGGATATTTGTGCATATATAGTTGTTATGTTCACGTGTTTTAAATATAAGTTTGTTTTTATGGGGTGTTTGTATATGGATTGTGTATGAATGGATGTGAGTGCGTATGGATGTTTCTGCTCTCTTATTTTTTAAACATTTGCAATTACTCTATTTTATTTGTAGGGTGTTTGAGCATTGGTCAGAATGTGATGGAAGATTCATTAGGCAGAAAGTGTTGGAAGATTCATTAGTCAAAAAGTGATGGAAGATTCATTAGTCGGAAAGTGTCGATGTTGATGTCATTTTTAAAACATGTTGATTTTATTGTTGTAATTATGTAATATATATTGTGTTGTTCTAGATGAGATGATACTAGCTTTTTACTCTATGTACCCACATTTTGGGGAACCTCTATATAAAATCTGTGTCTTCTGGTTTGCTAATTTTCTGTGATGTCCCTCATAGCTAGTTTACATTACTGTTTTCTGCTTTATATTTCAGCACTATTTTAATCTTCCTGAGATCTTGATTGAGCATAAATCCTTAGATTATTTTATTGAATTCACAGTTAGGATAGAAATAATTTTACTTCTCTTTTCACCCCCCCCCCCCTATAGAGGATTCTCAGAGGCACAATGTTGTTGAAACCAGGGTTTGGCTTCTTTATGGAGCTCGGGCCCTCAACGAGTTGAGGGGCATCTAGCACTTACTGATTCCTTGGAAGGAACCGATCAGAGACTCGGAACTAAACACAGACCCTTGGTCGTGGCGAGGAGGTCCCGCCACACACCCAGAATATCTTTGAGCGCTTCTCCTCCCAAGCTAAAGATGAGACTGGGCACCTTGGAGAGCCTAAGAGCTAAGCCAAGATCACCTAGGGAGAAAGAAGCTCAAAGAACTGAGATTGGAATCCCTTCCAAAGGTTCCCTTCAAGGTTTATTTATAGTTTTTCAAGTCTGGTCTGCCAATAGCAGGTTTCCGCCTTACACTCTTGCTATATGCAGCCCAATGTGGTCTGCCAACAACCAAACTCCGCTGTTTGGAGGGGCTAACTGCAGTCCACTAGGGGTTTTTAGGTAAAATCACCCCCGAACCCTCACTGGGCAAGTCACCCATATGGTCCTCTCTCGCGAACCGAGAGGCTCGGCTCGCTTGCCTTCCTGCAAACGACCGACGAGGGCCTGGCCCGCTCTCCCTCTCGCGAGCGTCCGGCGAGATCCCGGCTCGCTCGGCCTCCTGGCTTGCTCGCCTTCTTACTCCTTTCTCCTGATGGTTCCTTTGTCTTCGACCTCCTCCTGGCGAACACCGGGGTTGTACACAATCCCCGCTCTTCGCGAGACTATCTTAGGCTCGCGAAGAAACGTCCAACCCCTGGTGTTCGCCGGCCCCTTAGTGACGTGGTGAGAATCTTTTGGGGGTCCCCATGCCCATGGCTATAAATACCATCCTCTCTGACCAGTACTTGAACTCTCTCTCCTTCTTTTCTATCTCGCGGCTCACTACTGTTCTCTTCAAGATGTCCAAGAGGGAGGAGTTATTGGCTAGCCTCAAGGCCTCTTAAACGGCACAAAAGGCCAAAGCCTCTGAACTCGCCCCCTGGATTTCACCGGAGCCTGCCCCATCCCTGCCTCAAACAAAAAAAAGGCAAAGACTATCCAGCGATCACATGGGGAGGATGAGTCATCACCTCTGCCCTCACCTCCCCGCCACGAGCTCACCTGGCAGGTCCTGCCACAGAATTTTCGACGATCCCATTGGTATTCACTTAACTCTGTTTTCTTGCTCGTAGGATCCTCCCGCCGAGGAAAATACCATCAGGAAATCGCCAATGGGGTCTCGCCTCGCGTTCCCGGGGCAGACAGATCCCCCTCCTGATGTGAGGATCATTGACCCGCGAGCCTCTCCCTCGTGTCCTGGTAAGTCGTTTGCTTTGCTTTCCATTGTTCTTCTTTGAACGCCGACCCACATTATTCCTTTTCATAGGGTCTCATCCCTCGACTCCGGAGCGACGAGTCCCCTCTCCGGTAGGCTCTCCCCGCTCACCAAACCAGAACATCATCACTCCGGGGTTCGGCATTCTGGGCCAACGAAGCCCAGGTGGCTCGCTACTTGCTGAGCCCCAGGTCGCAAACGAGACTACGCACTGCCCTGGCTTTGGGAAGTCCCGTACCCCGGCCTTCACTGAAGCCTTCAAAGGCCATCCAAGTTCCTCTCGCCCGCGACCCCGTACCATTCTTATCTCGCCAGGTTAAACCATTTCTGCATGCTACCTCTTTTACTGCCTCTTATGCTGATTCTTCACTCGTAGGTGTTCCCCCGACCCCGCCTACCGAGTTAGAGCACGGGGAGGTGGAGATGTCCCCCCCCCCCGGCCTCGCCGAGCCAGGTCGCAGATTTCTTGGGGGATCCCAGCGACCCTGAGCAGATGAAAAGGTGAGTCACCGAGATATTCCAAAAACACACCTCCATGCTGCGAGAGCTATACGACCGGAATTGGATGTACCGGATCGCGTATGAAGAGAGGTTTGCTGCGACAGAGGATGCGAACACGCGTGTCCTTGCCGAGGTACAACAGGTTGCTTGCGGCGAGGTCACCTCACCTGGGGTACACCTTGCGTGGATCGAGGACTACATGCGGTTGATGCAGCGCGAGGTCCAGTCAGTCCGCGAGTACCATTATCCTTGGAATCCTTCGCGCTCCGGTGTGCGAGGCCGTGGCCGCTGGAAATGGCACAATTACTGAACAACTATCTTTCATTGTTATTTATTGCTTGTTATCGTTACTATTTTCCCCCGCTTCTGGGGGTTCTGAACAATTAGTGACTTCGTAATAAGGACATTCCCGCTCGCGAGCGAGCTTTCTTTCTTTCTTGCTTTGCATGATTTTTATCGTTATGTTAATTGTGCTTGCGCCTTGCTTGTTTTTCATTTGATATGCCTGGCTCACGGGATATCGCCTCGCACTCGTGACTTTTACTTTTTTCTTTCTGCAGCTTTGGCTCGCCGGCGGCGAATCAGCGGATAAGGCCCCAAGAAGCTGAAAAATCACCGCGCGCTTCCGCTATCCGCACCCCCGGCGCTTCGACTTCTTCCCGCCCTTTTCATTTCTATAAATAGCTGTCATCTTTTACTTTCTAACTATCGCATTAGCTGTTCTACAGCCCTTCTTTTCTCTTCCAGGCCCTCTCGCTAATTTCAGCTCGCGCTCGCGCTTTTCCCAGTTCGCAACTACTAACGTCATGATTGTCAAGGGCGAATCTGAAGGGAGAGCCAGGTGTGCCGGGGCTTTTCGCGAACACACTTCCTTTTGCGCCTCGCTCACCGATGATGAGTTCCACGCCACGGTGGACAAGTATATCCCTTCGGGGTTTGTAGCTCACTGCCCGTCGAACACCGCCACCCTCAATGATCCGTCTACCGACGAGCTCGCCATCCCCATTGCTCATTTTGAGAATGGGCTACGACTCCCACTCTGGCCAGAAGTACGCCAGGTAATCTACTCGGCCTTCGCAATTCTTACTCGCCTCGCAAGGAGCATGCTAATCTTACCTTGGTGATTTTTTCAGGTACTCAAGAACTATGACGTCCTATTGAGCCAGCTGACGCCGAACGCGATCGCCGTGGTGGTCACGTTCGCTTGCTACCTGCGGGAGGAGAAGATCGAGTTCAGCCTACTCGTCTTCCGCAAAGTCTTCTCCTTCCACGCGTATAAAGATGGGATAACCCACTTTGCAAGCCAGCATGTCACCGTCTGCGAGATGGTGAACAAAGCACACTACTGGCACCAGAAATTTGTCCTAGTAAAAGGACCGTTTGGCAACATGCCCTTCTCCCCCCTCCAACGAGATGAGGCAACCTACCACCCTCCTATCTTGCTCGGCGGTGACGACGCGAGGCTCTACCAATACTTGGATGGTAGTAACTTTGAGGTCGTCCACCTCCTGCAGAGGGTTGACTCGCTGCTACCGGTCCCTCAAGGGGAAGGTTTGGCTCGCGCTTGCAAATTTCCATTACTGCTTCTTATCATTTCAGTCGCTAATGTTCTCATTGCTTTTGTAGGAGAGTGCGATCTTCTGCTTCAACCCCCCCCCCCCCCCCCCCACCCCGCATGCGAGGAGCGCAACCCTCTCCTCCAGCTCTCTTGCCATCGCGGCAGCCGAGGCATGCCGAGAACCTCTCGGCTCGACCTCTGGCAAGAAACGGCCATGCCCCGCGAGCCAGCATGGCGTGAAACTTCCCGCAAAGAAAAAGAACAAGGATGCCCCTTCCACATCCAAGGCGAAAGAGGTTTTGGACCTTAGCTAGGCGGAGGTTCCACTCCCTCCACCCACAAGTCAAAAGGCTGTGAAGGAGAGCAGCGGGGTCGCGGATGTTTTGGGCGATCCCAAGTCGGCGAGCCACAAGAACTTTGGTCTCGGCGCGAGGCTTCCATACACGCTCGGTGAGCCGCTGCTCACATGGGATCCTGAACACAACAGGATTTCTTGTTCTTCGCTCCTCCCCTCCTGGGTCGAGGGCAATAAGGTCGAGGGTGAGGAATTCGCCCTCTCCTTCGGACTATACGGTCGTGAGGACACCGCCGGTTTCAGCGCCCTGTGATCCCGGCTGCTCGCCAACGAGGCCATGCAAGCCCACTTCTGGTCCATGGAGCTCAGCCACATGGTGGCGCGGTGGTACCTCACCGCGGAGAGGGATTCTAAGGAACTCCAGTGCGAGCTCAAGGAGGCCTCGGATGAGATCGCGAGCCTCAAGGGAAAAGAGGCCATTTCGGAAGGTCTCCTCGCCAGCCTCCAAGGAGGAATGGTAAGTCATTCGTACCTCTTCTACCTCGCTCGCCAGATTTTTTTTCGCATGACTTAACCTCTTCTTTTACAGGATGTAGAAACGGGGAGCCAACTCCTCTCGCGGAATGCTGACCTAAAGAAGGAGGTCGCATTCTTAAAGGCGCATGTCTGCGTGCTGACCAGAGCGGTGCTCCCGCCCTCCCCTTTGCGAGCCAGGGCTCTCAAATAATCGCGAGACGAGAAGGAGGCGATCCGTAAGAATTCCATGGGCATCGCCGACCTCGTCTTCGAGACCCTCAAAGGGGCGGGCTTGCTCTCTCCGGATGCCTTGGAGCTCAGCATCGAGGACATCGTCCTGGATCTGTTCACGCCGATCCCGGAGCATGACGATCGCGGGAGCGAGGAAGAGCCGTCCAGCGACCGGCCCTAACCTTTTACTTTTCAATGTAAATCTTATGTTTTTACCCGGCGAGTTCGTCGTTATTTTGTAACACCTTTTTTAGAAATGAAACGTGGAACATTTTTTCTATCATTTGATTGCTTTTCCATCTCGATCGCGCCAATATTCTTTTGTACGCTCGCGCATATGTATTTTGTATCGCTAGTGCTCATATGCTCGCATCTCAGCGTTGTTATTTATGCTCGTATCCGCACACTTCTTATTGGCGATAGTTACAAGGTTTACCATTTCCTCGTGCTTTCATTTTGTCTCACTATCTTACCTCACGCATATTCAATAAGGCGTTTGCATAGCTTCTCTCGCCCAGGAGCTTCGTTAGATGGTCCATCTATTTGCTCTCACGTAAAGTACGGTCTGCTTCGCGCCTCTGGATCGCCCAGCGGGGCCCTTGCGAGCGGGATTTACGTTACCCTGCTTCGCTCGCCCTCCCCCAGCGTGCAACCAACATTGCTTGTTAACCACCATGCCGAAGGACCTCCCCAACTCGCTAGTTTCAGGCATTGCTTATGAATTCTATAGGTGTTTTTCGCAATCTAGGACCCGTCCCGCCGATCCGTGCGACCACCGTATCCAGCCGTCTCGCAATTACCCTTGGACTGGACACTTTTCATCAATTGTTGTTTTTCATTTCTCACGAGCGGCCCTCAGGGCTCGCCCTATCCTGGCCTTGAGAGATTTTGCGAACCAAACCCCTTAACACGAATAACTTACTCGCCAGCCTCTCCAGAGATCAACCTGACCCACCGTCTATGAGAGCCCGACAGCAGAATTGATCTGGGCACTCCAGCACCAAAAATTTCCACCTTGCCAGCCTCTCCAGAGATCAACCTGACCCACCGTCTATGAGAGCCCAGCAGCGGAATCGATCTGGGCACTTCAGCACCAAAATTTTCCACCTTGCAAGCCTCTCCAGAGATCAACCTGACCCACCGTCTATGAGAGCCCGGCAGTAGAATCGATCTGGGGCACTCTAGCACCAAAACTTTCCACCTTGTCAGCCTCTCCAGAGATCAACCTGACCCACCATCTATGAGAGCCCGACAGTGGAATCGATCTGGGGCACTCCAGCACCAAAACTTTCCACCTTGCCAGCCTCTCCAGAGATCAACCTGGCCCACCGTCTATGAGAGCCCGGTAGTAGAATCGATTTGGGGCACTCCAGCAATAAAACTTTCCACCTTGCCAGCCTCTCTAGAGATCAACCTGACCCACCGTCTATGAGAGCCCAGCAGCGAAATCGATCTGGGGCACTCCAGCACTAAAACTTTCCATCTTCCCAGCCTCTCCAAAGATCAACCTGACCCACCGTCTATAAGAGCCGGGTAGCGGAATCGGTCTGGGGCACTCCAGCACCAAAACTTTCCACCTTGCCAGCCTCTCCAATGATCAATCTGACCCACCGTCTATGAGAGCCCGACAGCGGAATCGATCTGGGGCACTCAAGCACCGAAACATTCCAACTTGTCAGCCTCTCCAGAGATCAACCTGACCCACCATCTATGAGAGCACAACAGCGGAATCGATCTGGGGCACTCCTGCACCAAACCTTGGGGACTCCTGCTCAAAAAAAACTTCCAAACCAATATATTCAGATTAGACCACATAATAAGTCAATTACAAAACGCTTTACAGATAGAATCACTTCAGGTCATACCCGCTCCTATCCAGGCCAAGGAGTGCCCCGTCCACATCTCGGAGGTGGTACCCTCCTGACTTGAGCGCTTCATCTACAATATACGGCCCCTCCCAGTTAGGATTGAGCTTTTCCACTGTGTCTCCTCTCCGGGCCGCGTCAACCTTTTTCAGCACCAGGTGTCCTTTATCGAACTGTTTCACTCATATATGCTTGTCGAAGTACCAAACCATCCGCCGCTTGACGTCTTCTTGTCGGACGGTGGCTACGTCCTGGAGCTCCTCCACCAGGTCTAGAGATAGCCTTCGCTCTTCCCCATTTTCCACTAGCCATTCTTCATCCACCTCGCCCGCGGCGACCACCCTGGTGTACTTTACTTCGAACTCCACTGGAAGAATGGCCTCGGACCCGTGGGAAAGCATGAATGGAGTCTCCCCCGTGGCCGTGTTCAGAGTGGTCGTCAGGGCCCAGAGGACCGAGGGTAACTGCTCTACCCAGTTGCCCTTGAGGTTCTCAACCTTCTTCTTCAGCAAGTTCACGATAATTTTGTTTGCCACCTCCACCTGCCCATTTCTCCTCGGGTGGTGGACCGACGCAAACTAAAGGTCTATACCGAGCTGGGTGCAAAAGCTGACGAACTCGTCGCTGGCAAACTGCGGCCCGTTGTCTGTAACTATGGCTAGCGGGAGCCCATGCCTGCATATTATCTCACCCCATATGAAATTTCTACCTACTTGAGACGATACCTTGTCCAGCGCCTTCACCTCCATCCACTTGGAGAAATAATCGATCATTACCAACAGGAACCTTCTTTGGCCACTGGCTTGCGGGAAAGGACCCACCAAGTATAACCCCCATATTGCAAAGAGCCAGGGCAATGTGATGGACCGAAGCCTTTGGGATGGAAAGAGCTGGAGAGGAGCGAACAACTGGTACTTTGAACACTTCCTTGCGAACTCTGCTGCATCCTTGCTGAGGGTAGGCCAAAAGTAGCATTGCCTCAGCACTCTCCCCTCCAAGTTTTAGCTCCCGGAATGGCTGCCATACTCTCCCGAGTGGATCTCCTCCAGGACCCTTGGGACTTCTGCCTGTGATATACAACGGGCTAGGAGTCCCGAGAGTGTTTTCCTGTACAGTTCTTCCGCATGCAAGGAATAATATGCCGATTTATACCTGAAGCATCTCTTATCCATATCCCCTTCGGGGAACTTCCCCGATGTTAAGAAGGTGATGAAAGGATCCATCTATGATGCCCGCTGGTCCACCTACATTAGTTCACCCTCCTCGATGGATGGCCGAAAGACGTCTGACATCGTCCCCCCTGCCCTGGGACCGAACATGGCCAGGAGATCCGCCGCGACACTCTCCTCCCTTGGCACATGATGGATTCAGAAGGTTCGGAACTGCCCTATGAGTCCCTTGACCTTTTCCAGGTATCACTGAAGAGTCGACTCCTTTACCTCGAACTCCGCCCTTACCTAGCAAGCCACTACCATGGAGTCTGTCGAGACCTCCACATCTTGCACTCCAAATTCCCGGGCCAGCCGCAAGCCCGCCATTACTGCCTCGTACTCCGCCTGGTTGTTGGTGAGGGGAAAATGAATATTGATTTCCTGCTCGATCCTCGTTCCTTGGGGGCTTACCTAAACCACCCCTCCCCTGAAGGAATGCGTTCCCGAGGCCCCATCCACCAACATCCTCCAGGCCACCGAGCTGGATAGATCGGACTCTTTCACCTCTGTTATATAGTCCACCAAAAAGTCCGCCACCACTTGGGCCTTTACTGACAACCTGGGCACATATGAAATATCAAATTCACTTAGCTCTACCGACCATTTAGCCAACCTCCCTGAGTGCTCCACCCCTTCCATAATGTTGCGAAGGGGGTGATCGGTCATGTTGGAACAACCCTATTTCTGATTTAGGCTAGGATCACTATATGTTGACTAAGGACAATGTTGACCCCAATGTATAGTTTATGGGTCAAGAGTTTTGGTTGTTAGAACTAGAGAATTCATTCAGATTCTGCGTTCGACGAACTCCACACTGCGTTCGACGAACGGCTATCTGCGTTCGACGAACGGCGTGCTCTCTGCGTTCGACGAACGGCAAGCTCTCTGCGTTCGAAGAATGGCTTATACTCTGCGTTCGACGAACAGCTCAAATCTCAGAGGTCGAAAAATTTGTCTAAGTGCAGTGCTCGACTAATTACATTATGTGTTCGACTAACGGCTTGCTTCAAGCCCGTCTTAGTGGTTGACGATCCCATCTCAGCGAACGACGAGCCCGTCTCAGCGGTCGACGATCCCATCTCAGCGGTCCAGAGCTTGACGAACAGATTGGTTCAGCGGTCGACGAAAATTGTTGTGTTCGACGAAAATCCTGAGCTCGACGAATCTGCGTTCGATGAATTTTACTCAGATCGAAGAATTATTATTTAAGCTCAGAAATTTCAGAAGGATTATATTTCTTTCATTCTCTGAACTCAGATCGACGACAGTAACGGCTCTTTCTATCAGATCAAGTAAGGAAAATATATTTCCTTTATTATTCCAAGTTTATAGTCGTTGACATTTCCTCAGAAAAGGACATATTCATGGAAAAGGAAAGAATTAAACGGCGCAGCAGATTTATGTTTCCAAAATATCTCTTCAGATATATTTATTCCTTAATATAAGGGATCTGCAATTAATGTCTGTCAGAGATTTTCAAAAGAAAAGGAAAGAAGATATAGCAGAGGAAGATACAGCTTTCACGACAGATCATATACAGAACATTTTGCTGTACATAACAGACAGAGAAAAAGAAAGAGAGAAATATACAGGAAGAACAGAAGAACAATTTTTTACACAGTTCTTCATCTCCTTCCTCCTCTAGCAGCAACATTTTCTGAGAACAACTTCAACACCTCCTTTTAGTCATTTGCTTCAAAGAATCAGATCAAGAAAGAAGAAAAGCTTCA
Source organism: Dactylorhiza incarnata (assembly GCA_033032865.1). NCBI lineage: Eukaryota > Viridiplantae > Streptophyta > Magnoliopsida > Asparagales > Orchidaceae > Dactylorhiza > Dactylorhiza incarnata. Next base: position 3,651,813 of record JAWHQI010000259.1, on the reverse strand, counting down.
TGAAGAGAAGAGAAAGAAGAATAGAAAGAACATCATCTTCTTCTTCCTCAACAACAGCAACTTCATTCAACTGAGAACAACATCAACATTATTCTCTCAGTTATTAGCTGCAAGCACAGATCTTTCAAATGAGCAGCAAAAATCTGAAGAACTCTTTCTTCCAGATTTATCTGCTATAGGAAGATCATTTCTTCAAAGAGAAAGCTCCAGCCATTCAACTGTCAAACATCTTCAATCAGACAGAGGAGCCTTTCTACAACATCAAATCCACTAGATTCTTCTCTATACATCTTGACAGAGAAGAACATCTAAACCCCTCTCTATCTCATTCCGTACAGGGTTAAAACTCCCTTCAAAAGTTTACCCCATTGGTGGCAAGACACCTGATCAAAAAATCTAGTTGGTTTTTGGGCACCTTATCAAAAGCTCATTGGTGTGAGGGCACCTTATCAGAAATCCTAGTGGATTCCTACCAAGGGTGGTAGAAGAGTAGACGTACCTAAGTTTAGTGGGGAACTACTATAGCTCCTAGTGTCTTCTGTGTTTGATTTCTTTTCTGTGTTGTGTTGTGTGCTGTTTTCATTATTCATTTTATTTCAGTTTTTATTTATCACTCACTCTATACACATATATATATATCACTATTTTAATTCCACAATAAAACTAAAGGAAAAGTTTTAAAACTCTATTCCCCCCCCCCCCCCCCCTCTATAGTTAATTTAAGATCTAACCTCCACTTTCAATTGGTATCAGAGGGTTGTTGATTCTTTATAGGCTAACACCTGAATCATAAAGATCAATTAGATCTTAAATTATTTTAGAGTTTTTATTTCATTTATTTTTGTTTAAAAATTCATGGCACAAAATAAAGAGTATTCAAGCACAAGACCTCCTATGTGCAATCTCAGTAAGTTTGCACTGTGAAAAGCAAGGATTAGGTTATATATGAACCCAATTGATGAAGAAATTTTTAATGTGATTTTGACAGGGCCTCCAACACCCACAACAACAACCAGTGCTGAAACCACCTCTACCAATAATGTTGTTCCACCTCCTGAATGGACAGAAGCTCAGAAAAAGCAAAGGAGTGCTGATGCAAAAGCCATGAACATTCTGGCTCAAACAATGTCTGATGACATTTTTCAAAGAGTGGTGGAATGCACCTCAGCAAGAGAAATATGGATTTCTCTCAACAAATTGGTTGAGGGATCTGCTGATGAAAGGAAAGATAGGAGATCACATCTTATTTCTCAATATGAGAATTTCAAGAAAGGAGAATATGAAAGTGTTGTTTATATGTAAAATAGGCTCAGCCTCATAATAAATGAGCTGAAGACCTTGGATAAAGTGATCTCTATCACTGAGATCAATGACAAGATTCTTATGTACTTCCCCGGCACATGGGACTCTAGGATCTGGCCTATCAAGGAAGCCAGAAGCCTCAATGAGATTACCCCTGAAACTTTGTTGGGCAAGCTCAAATCCTATGAGCAGCTCATCAAATCCGGGGAAGCTGAACAATCAACTTCATCTCCAGCAACAAAGAAGGAAAGGAACATAGCTTTCAAAGCAGCTGAAGAAGAAGAAAAATCTCCAAGAGATGAGGAGTTCATGAGCCTACTTGCACAAAGATTCTACAAGATGGCAAGAAAGATTTAAGGGAAATGTCATCCAGGAGCCATGAAAAGCCAAGGTATGACAAGTCAAATTATAAGGAAATCATTTGTTATGGTTGCAGGAAACCTGACATTCTGCCAGATTGTCCAGAAAATCAGAAGAAAGAGAAGAGAACTGAAAAAGAAGAAAGAAGACACTCCAGCAAGTCTTCCTCCCACAAGCACAAAAAGAAGGGAAGAGGATTTGTAGCAGAATCCTGGAGTGAAACTGAATCAGAATAGTCATCCAGCTCTTCAGATGATGAAGAAGAAACAAAAGAAAATGACCAATGCTTGATGGCCATTTATGACTCAGGCAGTGAGTCAGGAAATGCATCATCATCCATTGATGATGAAGATAATGAAGAAGAGAAGAATTTATGCATGATGGCAATCAATGCGTCAGCCAACAATTCTGATGAAGAAGAATCAGAATCAGAAGCAGAAGATGATGCAGATCAGGTAATATCTAACTTTGATTTTACTTCAGTTGAATTCAAAGATGAATTCAAGGTTCTTTGCTTAGACTTACTAAAATCTAAGAAAGAAATAATCTCACTCAGACATAAGCTAGCTGAAATGGATAAAATAAGTGAAGAAAATGTAAATCTTAAGAAAGATTTGGCTGCCTCTAGAGAACAAATTATTCTCATTGAGAATAAACTTTATGAGGCCAAGAAATTTGAAGAATCCCTAAATGGGAGAATCATCAAACTGATGGACATTACAAGCACAGTAAAGGCTAGACTTAATAGCAAACTAGGCTTGGGTGCTTCATTAAGTGAGCCACCTCTAATTAAGAAGAACATACGCTCTACACCTATTAAATTCATCTCTGCTAAGAGCAAAGAGGTTGTAGGAATAAATAAAAACATTTCAAGTAAGACTGTCAAGAATAGCAGAATTCAGCAGAATTCGTCGAACGGAGCTCGACGAAATGTATCCACTTCGTCGAACGGAGATCGACGAACTCTGAAGACAGATTTTCAATATAGTAATTATATGAACGACGCTCGACTAAATCTCAGTCATTCGTCGAACGGCGCTCGACGAACTCAGCCCAGTTCGTCGAATAGAAACTATACAGCAAATCTGAACAATTCTCATTCTTCACATTCTATCAATCCTTTCACTGAATGGATAATACCTTCAAGGAGATATCACCCACAAGGTTACAAGGACCAACCTGAAATGTCTTTTATTTCAGATTTTTGTGGAAATACAAAAAGACCCAAGGTAGTCTGGGTCAAGAACAAATATATTGTTTTCTTGTTTTTGCAGGTACACAGCTGTCCAAGAATAAATGAAAAATGGTATTTGGACAGTGGCTGTTCAAAGCATATGACAGGAAACAAGGCCAACTTGAACAACTACAAGGCAAAGCTTGGACCAAAAGTGATATTTGGAGACTCCAACTATGGACAAACAAAATGCTATGGAAAAGTCAAGGTTGGAGAAGTCACCTTCAAAGAGGTAGCTTATGTCAAGGGACTGAAGCACAATCTCATCAGCATAAGTCAATTATGTAATGAAGGGTATCAGGTAACATTCAATAAATTGAAATGCCTTATTAAATCTGCTGATAATGTCATTGTTTTATCAGGTATTAGGCAGGGTAATATATATTTAGTAAATTTCAATTCATCTACATCAGAAATTTGTTTATTTAATGAATTAAGCAAACCTAGTGAACTTTGGCATAAGAGATTAGGACATGTAAACCTTAGGACCATTGCTAAACTATCTAAGGACAATCTTGTTAGAGGTTTACCCTTAGGTTCATACAAGAAAGAAGGTCTTTGTAGGGCATGTCAACTAGGCAAGCAAACTAAAAGTAGTTTTAAATCATTATCTAAAAGTGATTCACCTAGAATCTTATATTTGCTACATATGGACCTTTTTGGACCTATAGCAACAAAGAGTTTAGGGGGGAAGTCTTACACTCTAGTTATTGTAGATGACTTCTCTAGATTCACTTGGGTGTTCTTTTTGAGAGAAAAGTCAGATAACTTTAAAGTTCTTACAGACTTTCTTAAGAGCATAAAGATTGAGTACTCTACTCATATTGCATTGATCAGAAGTGATCATTGCTGAAACCGATTTCTCGGTCTCCTGTGGAGCTCGGGGCCCTCAACGAATTGAGGGGCGACTAGCCCTTACCGGTCCCTCGGAAGAGGTAGGCAGATAACTCGGACAAAGAACAAAGACCCTGGTCATAGCAAGGAGGTCCCTCCACTAACCCGGAAGATCGTTGAGCGCTTCCCCTCCCAAGCCAAAGCTAAGACTTGGGCACCTTGGAGAGCTAGAGAGCCCAAACCAAAGCGACCTATGGAGAGAAGAAGGCTCAAAGATTCTGAAACCGGTCCTCTTCCAAGGTGCCCTTTAAGGTCTATTTATAGATTTTGGTTTTGTGGTCTGTCAATAGCCAACTCCCGCTGTCCATTCTTACTATCCGCACCCCAAATTGGTCTGCTAATAGCCAAACTCCGCTGTTTGGAGGGGCTAGCCGCAGACCACTAGGAGTTTTCTGGTAAGAGACCACCCCAGGTACCGGCGAACCAGAGACCCTTGACCTGTTCTAGCGAACACGGGGCTCGCCATAATGTCTGGCTGGCTCGCCTGCCTAGCAAAACTCCTTCGACCGGCTGGCTCGCCTGCCTCTAGGGCCTCTCGCTCTTCTTAGGCTCGCCCTGCCTGGCTCGCCCATCTCTGGCTTGCTCTCTTGGGTATGCAAACCAGGGACCCTTCCAGGCGAACATCGGCGTTGTACACAATCCCCGCTCTTCGCGAGGTTGTCTTGAGCTCGTGAAGAAACATCCAACCCTTGGTGTTCGCCGATTCGGCTGATGTGGCGGGAATCTTTCGGTGGGTCCCACGTCCAAAACTATAAATACCGTCCGCTGCAGCTAGTGATCGAGCTTTTCCTTCCCCTTCTTCCTCGCAGGAAACAACCTCTCTCGAATGTCTTCTAAGCCGAGCGCGTTGGATCGGTTGAAGGCTTCCAGGGAGATGGCGAAGGCCCAGGCCGCCGGACGCAATGCCTGGATGTTCAACCCTGCCACATCCCCTTCCCCCCAGACTAAGAAGGCCAAGACGATTTGGAGGTCGCAGGGGGAGGACGTGTCGTCACCTCCTGCCTCGCCTCCGCTGCTGAATACCGGGCTCGCGCAACAGGTATTCTTCGTCTAGACTTTTTATTCCGACTCCCTATTCACTCCTTCCCCTCTCGCAGAATCCTCCACCTGAGGAACGCCTGGCGGGCCTCACGCTGACCTCTTCACACGCTCCGTCCCCAGCGAAGTTGGGATCGCTAGATGTTGGGACCGGGACCTCAACCCTACAGGCGCCTCTCTCGCAACCCCGTACGTCATAAGTACCTTCCTTTATCCCCGCTTAAGTCTTTGTGCGATATCTATGCGCTTATGACCCGTGCAGATACCCCACCGCCGAGCTCCGAGAAGAAAGGCTCCACACCGGCGCACTCGCCGATTCCGCCTAAGGTTAACGTGGAGATCCCGGGCTTCGATATGGTGGGCAGGCAAAGTCCAGGCGGCTCGCTTCTCGACGGCGCCCAGGTCGCAGAGAGGGTGGTGTATCCCCCTGGTCTGGGGAAACCCCACGTCCCAGGGTTCCGCGAAAACTTCCAGGGTCGACCGGAGTCCTCTCGCAAGCAACGCCGTGAGTCCCCCTTCTCCCAAGGTTAGTACATTTGTCCGGGCTCGCATTCCCGCTCGCCCCCTGATCCTACTAGTTCTTCCTTCGCAGAAATTTCGGAAGCCACGCCTGAGTCAGAGCATGGGAGGGTGGAGATGTCACCGCCGCCCTCGCCGAGCCAGATGGAAGACATCTTGGGCGACCTAGGCGACCTCGAGCGAATGAAGAGACGGGTGTCAGTGGTGCTTCAGAAGCATGGTATGATGCTGCGCGAGCTGGAGGAGCGATATGACGCGGAACGAGCTTCCTTCAACGAGAGATTTGCCTTGATGGAGGACGCGAATGCGCGCTTGCTCGCCGAAGCGGGGCCGGTGACTCGCGCAGACGTTACCTCGCTCGGCGTGCACATCTCGCGGGGTGAGGATCAAGCGCACTTAATCCTGCGCGAGTTCAAAGCACTTCGCGAATACCACTATCCGAGAGTGCCGCCGCGCGCGGGGAAGCGAGGCGGGGTCGCTGGAAATGGCTTCCTTACCCCTGAGCCTGCCGCAGGTTTATTTTTACTATCCCCTTGCTTTTATTTCTTTCATGACGCTTCTGTTTGAACAATATCTGTGGTGTGGTAATACTTGCGAGTTCATCGTGACTCGCCTTTTATCATTTTTTGTTCTGCCCTTTATTTTTGTGATGCGCCTGTGGCTTATTCCGTTCGCTCGCCGTGTTTGATACGATTGCCCTCGTGGCGCGCCCGTGAACTTCTGGGCGACGTTGTGCCCAAACTTCCCTTCCCTCACGGGCCGGCCTCAGGCGGGGCTTAATTACCGCGCGGTGGCGAGCCCGGGCTCGCCAGACTGTAGTTTAATTGAGTAGAAATCTACTTTATTTTCGCTATCCGCACCCCCGACGCTTCGATTCCCGTGCCCATCTTAGTTTCCTATAAATAGTTCGGATTCATTTTTCCATCCGTCGCATTTATTTCTCTAATCCACTCACGTCTACGCTCGTTTCTATTCTCGCAAGCTCGTGCTCGCGTTCGCTGCTTGCAGGCTGCCCCTTCCTGACTCGATGCGAACAAATCAGTCAGTGGGAGCAGATGGCGAGAGTGAAGGGCGGTCAAGATGCGCCTCAGCGTTTCAAGCCCATGAATTCTACTGCGCGAACATCACGACAGAGGAGTATAAACATGTCGTGGATCGTTATCTCCCGGAGGGTTATTCGGCTCGCTGTCCAAGCGAGAGATCTACATTGAACGAGACCGAGGCTGACGAACTCGCGATCACCATTGCTCACTTCGAGAATGGGTTGTGACTCCCTTTATGGCCTGAAATTCGTCAGGTACTTCGCTTAGCCTTCTCGCCGTTCCCTGTTCACCATCGCGACTTTTTTACCGTTCTTTGCAGGTGCTGCGGTATTATGGGGTGCTGCCGAGCTAGCTGACCCCGAATGCGATCGCAGACATTATCGCGTTCGCCAGTTACATGCGGGAGGTGAGGATCGAGTTCAGCCTCCTCGTCTTCCGCAAAGTGTTTTCCTTTCGCGCCTTCCGGGACGGGACCACCTACTTCGCGAGTCAGCACGTCACCGTCTGCGAGACGGTGAACAAGAGTCACTACTGGACTCAGAAGTTCATCCTGGTGAAGGGTCCCTTCGGTAACCTCCACTTCACCCCTCTTCAACGGGATGACGCCACCTACCGCCCTCCGAGCTCGCTGGGCGGTGCCGACGCCAAACTCCTCCAATACCTCTCCGGAAAAAACTTCGAAGTCGCCCATCTGCGGCGCAACGTTGACTCGCTACTCGTAGTTCCTCAAGGGGAAGGTATGGCTCGCTCTCGCCCCACTCTCCTTTCCTTTTTCTTCGCTGTGTAACACTTTTACTCTTCAGGCGAGCGCGAGATCCCCGTTAATCCTCCGCACGCGCAAGGCACCACTCTTACGGCGAACTCTCTCGTGACCGCGGCGGCAGAGGCTTGCCGCGATCTTCCCACCACCGGGTCCGACAAGAAGCGGCCTCCGTCTGCGAGCCAGCCTAGTTTGCAACCCTCCTCCAAGAAGTCGAAGGGGAAAACCCTCGCCGTCAAAGACAAGAGAGCAGTCGTCGATCTGAGTGAGACCGATGGCTCGCCCCCTTCTCCTGCGAAGCAGCCGGACCCGTTGGCGAGCCAGGGCGCTGGGAGCTCTTCCACAACCCCCCAACCCAAGGGACACAAGAACTTTGGTCTGGGTGAGAAGGTTTCTGATATCCTTGGCGAGCCCCTGCTCGCTTGGGATCCTGACGCCAACCGGATTTCTTGCTCCACCCTTCACCCCTCCTGGGTGGAGCTCGGTAAGGCCCAGTTCCGCTCGACGGAGCACGCACATATGGCGGGGCGCCGTTATCTGCAGGCGGATAGGGATATCTGCGTGTACAGGGAGGAGCTTAAGAAGGCTCGCGAGGAGATCAAGGGCCTTAAGGAGAGAGAGATGACGTCGGAAAGCCTCCTCGCTGGGATGCAGGGCAAGATGGTAAGCGGCCCTTGAGCCTCTTTTCTTCGCTGTTCGCGACCTCCGATCTTTTTCTTAACTCGTTTGATGCTAACTCAGGATGCCGATGTAGCAACCAAGCTTCTCTCTCGCAACGGCGAGATGGAGTTGGAGAATACCATGTTGAAGGCTAGGGTGGACGAGCTGGTTCGCAGCGTGCTGCCTCCTTCTCCTGGGCGAGCCAGGTCTCAACAGAGGGTCGCCGAAAGTGAGGAACAGAGGCGGCGAGATGCACAGGAGGTTGCCAACCTCGTCTTCACGACCCTTAAGAACACGAGTCTGCTAGCGGAAGACGCGATGGAGTTTACAGCCGAAGACGTCTGCCCGGACCTCTTCGACTTGGCGCCATGGTTGGGGGCTCGCAAGAATGGCGAGGGCCCCCCAGAATGAAACCCCTTAGCCTCTCTTCTCCCTCTTTCTTTCGAATGTATATTATTCTTTTTGGGCTGGCGAGATCGCCGCCGAACATAGAAAAATCTTGGGGAATGATAGTTATGATTTTTTCGTTAGTATTTATGCGCGAGCTCGTGTTTCTTTATTCTCTCGCATTTGATCTCTTTCTTCCGAACTCTCATGACTGGTTATGCGGCAGTGCTTCCGGGGGGCTCGCGAATGCGTGTGTCTGGGCTCGCCTCGCCAGGGTTCTCCTCTTGTGGATCTCGCGAAACCGGGCTGCTGCCGCCCGCGGATACTGCCCGGCGAACCCGACCTTGGCGAGCTTGAGCCTCGGTATCCTGCGAATCAAAACTCCCCGACTTTAGTATCTCAACCCGCTACCTCAGGCCCTACCAGCCTCAACCCTTTCAATTTTGCGAACCAAACCCTTCTGGCTCTAACACCTCAACCTGCTATCTTAGGTCCTGATCCCTATTGCCAGCCTCTCCAGAGATCAACCTGAACCCCCCGTCTAGGTGAGAGCCCAGGAGCGGAATCGATCTGGGGCATTCCAGCAACAACATATCCACCCTTGCAAGCCTCTCCAGAGATCAACCTGAACCCCCCGTCTAGGTGAGAGCCCGGGAGCGGAATCGATCTGGGGCATTCCAGCACCAACATATCCAACCTTGCCAGCCTCTCCAGAGATCAACCTGAACCCCCCGTCTAGGTGAGAGCCCGGGAGCGGAATCGATCTGGGGCATTCCAGCACCAACATATCCAACCTTGCCAGCCTCTCCAGAGATCAACCTGAACCCCCCGTCTAGGTGAGAGCCCGGGAGAGGAATCGATCTAGGGCATTCCAGCACCAACATATCCAACCTTGCCAGCCTCTCCAGAGATTAACCTGAACCCCCCGTCTAGGTGAGAGCCCGGGAGCGGAATCGATCTGGGGAATTCCAGCACCAACATATCCAACCTTGCCAGCCTCTCCAGAGATCAACCTGAACCCCCCGTCTAGATGAGAGCCCGGGAGCGGAATCGATCTGGGGCATTCCAGCACCAATATATCCAACCTTGCCAGCCTCTCCAGAGATCAACCTGAACCCCCCGTCTAGGTGAGAGCCCGGGAGCAGAATCGATCTGGGGCATTCCAGCACCAACATATCCAACCTTGCCAGCCTCTCCAGAGATCAACCTGAACCCCCCGTCTAGATGAGAGCCCGGGAGCGGAATCGATCTGGGGCATTCCAGCACCAGCATATCCAACCTTGCCAGCCTCTCCAGAGATCAACCTGAACGCCCCGTCTAGATGAGAGCCCTGGAGCGGAATCGATCTGGGGCATTCCAGCACCAACATATCCAACCTTTGTCATGTCGGAATGGCAGTAGTTATAAGCATTATAAAAAAGGAGTAAGACATTCAGTAAACAATATAGCAAAGCTTTTAAGGGTAAAATCGTTTCAAATCATCCCCACTCCTGGCTCGGTCGAGGGGCACCCCCTCCACATCCTGGAGGTGATATCCCCCCGACTTGAGCACCCCGCTTACAATATATGGACCCTCCCAGTTGGGGTTAAGCTTACCTACCGCGGCCCCTCTGCCGGCCGCATCGACCTTCTTTAGGACCAGGTCCCCTTTCTGAAAGTGCTTTATCCGGATATGTTTGTCAAAATATCGAGCCATCCGCCGCTTGACCTCTTCCTGCCTGATGGTGGCCAAGTCCCGGAATTCTTCCACCAGGTCCAAAGATAGCCTCTGCTCTGCATTGTTATCTTCCAGCCACTCTTCATCCGCCTCGCTTGCAGCGATCACCCGGGGGGTCTTTATCTCGAATTCTATGGGGAGAACGGCCTCGGATCCGTGAGAGAGCTTGAACGGGGTCTCCCCGGTGGCGGTATTCAGGGTGGTCCTCATTGCCCAGAGGACGGAGGGTAGCTGTTCTACCCAGTTTCCCCGGAGGTTTTCTACTTTCTTTTTTAATAGGTTAACGATTATTTTGTTCACGGCCTCCACCTGCCCATTGCTCCTCGGGTGGTGGACCGACGCAAACCTGAGGTCGATGCCGAGCTGAGTGCAGAAGCCAACAAACTCTTCACTAGCAAACTGCGGCCCATTGTCCATCACTATAGCTAGAGGTAACCCGTGCCTGCAAATTATCTCTCCCCATACAAAATTCCTTACAACCTGAGAGGTTACCTTAGCGAGTGCTTTCACTTCTACCCACTTGGAGAAGTAGTCGATCATGACCAGCAGGAACTTCCTCTGGCCGCTGGCTTGGGGAAAGGGACCGACCAGATCCAGCCCCCATATGGCGAAGGGCCAGGGAGCCGTGATGGTTCGGAGCCTTTGAGCTGGGAGGAGTTGGAGCGGAGCATAGAGCTGGCACTTCAGACACTTTCTCGCGATCTCTGCCGCATCCTTGCTGAGAGTGGGCCCGAAGTAGCCTTGCCTCAACACCCTCCCTTCCAGGGTCCGACTCCCGGAGTGGCTGCCGCACTCCCCGGAGTGGATTTCTTCTAGGACTCTTGGAACCTCCTCCTCGGAAACACAACGGGACAGGAGTCCCGAGAGAGTTTTCCTATATAGCCCTCCTGCATGCAAGGAGTAATAAGCGGACTTATACCTGAAGCTCCTCTTGTCCACGTCCTCTCCAGGGAACTGCCCGGAGGATAGGAAGGTGATGAACGGATACATCCACGAGGCTCGTTGATCCACCTCCATCAATTCTCCTTCCTCGATGGAGGGCCGGAAGAGTTCCGAAGTTGTCCCTCCCGCTCGGGGACCGAACTTGGCTAAGAGGTCCCCTGGGTGCTCTCCTCCCTCGGCACGTGCTTGATGGAGAAGGTGCGAACTGCTCGATGACCCCCTTAACCTTCTCCAGGTATAGCAGGAGGGTCGGGTCCTTTGCTTCAAAATCTCCCTTGATCTAGCATGCTACCACCATGGAGTCCGTGGAGACCTCCACGTCCTGCACTCCCAGTTCTCGGGCCAGCCGAAGGCCCGCTATCACCGCTTTGTACTCAGCCTGGTTGTTGGTAATTGGGAAACAGATGTTCAAGGCTTGCTCAATCCGAGTCCCCTAAGGACTTACCAGGACCATTCCCCCTCCATAAGAGTATTTTCCCGACGCTCCGTCCACCAACATCTTCCATGCCTCTGGGGGAGGTTGCTCGTGCTCCCCCACTTCAGCCGCATAGTCGGCCATGAAGTCTGCCACCGCCTGAGCCCTGATGGACGTCCTGGGTACGAACGTGATATTGAATTCACTTAACTCCACGGACCACTTTGCTAACCTCCCTTAGTGCTCCACCCCTTCCATGATTTTACGGAGTGGGTGGTCTGTCACTACCTTGATTGAATGGGCTTGAAAGTAAGGCCGGAGCCTCCGGGCTGACACCACCAATGCGAAGGCCAACTTTTCTAAGATCGGGTACCGGAGATCTGCCTTCTTCAGCACTCGGCTGACATAGTAGATAGGGAACTGTTTCTTCCCCTCCTCCCGGATTAATACGGAACTTACTGCTTCGGACCCTACCCCTAGGTACAGGGATAGGTCTTCTCCGGGCCTCGGTCCCTGGAGCAGAGGGGTTTGGGTGAGCTGTTCTTTCAGAGCCTGGAAGGCTTCCTCGCACTCCCGGGTCCATTCAAACTTCTTGTTGCCCCATAGCACCTTGAAAAAAGGTGCACACTTTTCTCCCGCCTTGGAGAGGAACCTGCTGAGCCCAGCCAACTTTCCTGTAAGGCTCTGAACCTCCTTCGGATTCCTTGGCGACCCCAACTCCATCACCGCCCTAACCTTGTCCGGGTTAGGCTCCACTCCCGCGGGGGTGAGCAAGTGGCCTAGGAACTTTCCTCGGCTCGCTCCGAAGACGCACTTCAAGGGATTGAGTTTCATCTTGTACTGCCGCAGGGTCCCGAACGTCTCCTCAAGGTCTTGGAGGTGAGACCCAAGGTCTCTGCTCTTCACCATGAGGTCATCAACATAAACCTCCAAGTTTCTTCCCTTCTGCTCGCGGAAGATTCTGTCCATCGTCCTTTGGTATGTGGCCCCTGCATTCTTGAGCCCGAACGGCATCATCTTATAACAGTAGCACCCATCCCCCGTGATGAAGGAGATATCTTTGATGTCCGGGGGGTGCATGCGTATTTGATGGTAACCTGAAAAAGCAACTACAAAAGACATCACAGGAAAACCGACGGCTGAGTCAACCAGTGCGTCGATTCTAGGCAGGGGGTAACAATCCTTAGGGCATGATTTATTAAGTAAAGAAAAGTCGATACACATCCTCCATTTACCTCCTCCCTTTTTCACCATAACGACGTTGGAGACCCAGCCCGGATACTGGATCTCCGATACAAAGCCTGCCTGTAGGAGCTTGCCCACCTCCTCGTGGATGGGTCCTTCCAACTTGTCAGCGATGGACCTCCTCTTCTGGCGGATGGGGCGGGTGCCGGGGTCGAGGTTGAGGCGATGACAAGCCACATCTGCGTCGATCCCGAGCATTTCCGCGGCGCTCCAAGCGAAGACGTCTACGTTCTTTTGTACGCAAGCCAGAATCTCCGCTTGATCTTCCGGGTTGAGACCTCCGCTATCCCGGACCTTCTCCACCACCCCCAGTCGGGTGGTGACCTCGAGATCCACGACCTCGTCCACAACCTCCAACCAGGACTGTTCTCCCCAAGCCCTCTCCTCCTCGGCACGAGTGAGAGCCTGGGTTCCTTCCTCGACCTCCTTCTCTACCAGCATCAGCTCCTCCGCCCCTCCCTCCTGGGCCTTCTCTCCTTCTTCCTCTCGTTCCACCCGGGGTCCCTCAGCTACACCTTCTTGGGCATGGACTTCATCTCCTGCCAACCTTTCCTCGGCTACCTCTTTACCACCGGCCTCGGCCGCTTCCTCCATCATCTTATCTCATTCCTCCGCTTCTCCCATCCAGGAGATGGTGTTGACAGCCGTCACGTAGCACTGCCTCGCCACCTTGGGATCCCCCCTGATCCGCACCTGAACCCCTCCGTCGTTGAACTTAAGGCATTGATGAAAGGTGGAGGGGACACAGCGGAGCGCGCTGATGTGCGGCCGTCCGAAGATGGCGCTGTAGCTGCTTGGGGCGTCCACTATGACAAAACGGCAGTTTCTGGACTGCCCACCCAGTGTGACATGAAGTCCTACTCCCCCTTCTACTTCTTTCCTCTCCCCCGAGAATCCAAACAGAGGGCCATCCGAGGCCAACACCCTTCTGGGTTCCACCTCCATCTTGTCAAACGCCTTCTTGAAGATGACGTTGACCGAACTCCCGTTGTCCACCAGGATTCGGGAGACGGTGAAGTTCTCGATCGCCGTCTGAATAACCAGCGCGTCGCAGAACGGGTCCTCATAGCCCGGCATGTCTTTCTGGGTGAAAATGATTTTTTCGGCCGGGGGCGGAGTGGTGGAGGTCGAAGCCACGCTCCGGCGGTAGATGGTATGGAGGCTAGCCTTGCGGGTCGCCTCTACCCCTACCCCCCCATGGATCACCCCGATCCCTCCTCTACTTCCCATATCGGCTCTATCCTCACACCTTTCCTCATCCTCCTCTCGAGGTTCGACCTCCACGATCCTTACTGCTGCTGCTGCGGTGGCGCGGGCGCTCTGCCCCTCTTTACTTCCAGGAACTCCGGACAGGTGTCCGTCGAGTGACCTTCCACATCATGAAAGATACAATATGGCAATGTCACTTCCCCTGCATCGGCCTCTGCCACCCTATTCCTTCTCCTCCTAGCAGCTGTCGTTTCCACCTCTCCTCCCCTTCCTCTTCCTCTTCCTCTTCCTCTTCCTCTTCCAATTGCCATGGCCTTTTGGGGAGGGGAGGCATTTGCATCGGACCTTGCCTCCACCCTAACTGGGGGGGCCTCCATTGACCTCCGACATGGTTACCCCTTCCTGGGTCGTAACCCCTTCCTGGTCCGTAACCCCTTCCCTGCCCTTGCATTCCTCCAACTTGCGGCCTCCATTCCCCCTCCGGGACCCGGGGCTCTTCCCTTCTCCTGACCTCCTGCTGCCTCACCTCCGGCTCACTGAGCTTTGCTAGCCTCTTGGTGAGCTCCAGATTGGCTTCCTCACTCGCGACTTCCTCCGACACCCTCTCCATCAGCTCTTCAAAGGAGACGGGGGCTTTTCTATTCAACGCCATCTTGAAGAAACTCTCTTTCAACCCGATCGTGAAGGCAAGTTGGAGTGCAAACCTAGGCATCTCCTGAGTGAGCTGCACTTCCTCCTGGAACCGATCGGCATACTGAGCCAGCGACTCCCTGGGTCCCTGCTTCACTGCGAAGAGGGAATCAGCGTCCTTCTTCCTCTTTTTTGAGGTCGAGAACCTCAGCAAAAAACTTCGGCGCAAATCCTCGAACGAGTAGATTGACCCTGCAGGGAGATGATGGAACCAGTCCCTGGCCTTCTCCTTGAGGGTGACGGCAAAGAGCCGACACTTGAAGGCATCTGACATCGGCCTGATGGAGACCGATTCTTCGAAACTCTGCAGGTGCTGGACAGGGTCATCTCTACCATTGTAGTACACCCGGTCCCATTCTCCAAATCCCCCCGGGATGGGTGCAGAAAGCACCAGCTCGCAAAAGGGGCTTCCCCCTCCTGTCACTCTTCCTGGCTCCACTCGTCCCCCGATCTCGCTCGCCAAACTTGAGCTCGCCGGGACTGTGCTCGCGAGGGCGGTGCTCGCCTGAACCACCCCGACCGTCGCCGCTTCCTCTTGGTGCGCAATTGCCTGCGTCGTGCTAGCTGGGACGGAGCTCGCCAGCACTGAGCTCGCCGGCACGGAGCTCGCCGGACTGGCGAACAACACTCGCCCTTCCTTGCCCTGACCTAGACCAACGGCAACGTCCTTTCCAGCCCTCCCCCTAGTGCCTCCTCGCCGACTGTTGTAGGGGGAGGGGGCTACCGAGGGGCTGGGGTCACAAACTCGCTTCGCAGAGCTGTGACCGTGAACCCCAAGGTGTCGAGCACCTCCTTTCTGAAATCTGCGAGCATTCTGGCCATCGCCTCCTGAGGTGTCTCGCCGAACTCCTCGCCTTGCTCTTCATTGCCCGCCATGTCCCTTCTCCGGAACTTTCTTGAACGGCCCACACTCCACGCTCACCGCACCAAAATGTTGAAACCGATTTCTCGGTCTCCTGTGGAGCTCGGGGCCCTCAAAGAATTGAGGGGCGACTAGCCCTTATCGGTCCCTCGGAAGAGGTAGGTAGATAACTCGGACAAAGAATAAAGACCCTGGTCTTAGCAAGGAGGTCCCTCCACTAACCCGGAAGATCGTTGAGCGCTTCCCCTCCCAAGCCAAAGCTAAGACTTGGGCACCTTGGAGAGCTAGAGAGCCCAAACCAAAGCGACCTATGGAGAGAAGAAGGCTCAAAGATTCTGAAACCGGTCCTCTTCCAAGGTGCCCTTTAAGGTCTATTTATAGATTTTGGTTTTGTGGTCTGTCATTAGCCAACTCCCGCTGTCCATTCTTACTATCCGCACACCAAATTGGTCTGCTAACAGCCAAACTCCGCTGTTTGGAGGGGCTAGCCGCAGACCACTAGGAGTTTTCTGGTAAAAGACCACCCCAGGTACCAGCGAACCAGAGACCCTTGATCTGTTCTAGCGAACACGGGGCTCTCCAAAATTTCTGGCTGGCTCGCCTGCCTAGCAAAACTCCTTCGACAGACTGGCTCGCCTGCCTCTAGGGCTCTCCTGCGGAACCGCTCTTTAGCGAGTCGGGCTCGCCAAAATGGCTAACTGTACCCCAGAAGCGGTTATTTGCACTGATGGGCAAAACTATGCTTGCAAATGACAACGACAAGTATACCGTATCGAATGTAGTATAGGTTATTAAAACAAGGTCGTATTAGACTCAGGGTGATTGAATACTCTTACTTCGGAAAATCTTTATTATTTTATCGAATAGAATTTTTGGTTGGTTGGTTGCGAAAAAAGAGAAATAGCTTATTTAAATTAATGAATTAAAGATTAGTACTCAACCTTGAATCACCTTGAAAAAGATAAATAAATAAATAAATAAAACTTCTAATCCTCTTTAAAAGAAATGCTTGACCGTGGAGGTTCCTGATTTATGAACGTACCTCTCTCGAGGATACGCCTAACTGAGTTTAGGTTGATCAATCGAACTCTCGTTCTAGAATCGAAACCCCTTAAGCTCGCTTTATCGAAGTGAACCCCTCTATTGGATATAACTCCAATCCGGGAGATTTATGTCGTCCTCTCTCGAGGAGTGCATTCAAATCTCTTTATCCTTGAAGTGATCGATTCGAACTCAAAACGTCTCGATTATTTGACTACGAAAACAAGAATGAGATTATATATCGATAATATAATCTCAATCAATAAAAATTCAAGGATAAATCTTAAGCGATCTAAATAAGAGAAAAAGAAGTTCTAAACTGAATTATGAATTATATTTTCCTTGGATCATCTCGACCGAGTGCTAATAGAATTTAGCTACTCATGGAGATTGAGGAATTGAAGAAAATAAAATGATACATGAAAGAAAGAAGACGAGAAATAAGAAGAACTAAGTTTATTGATAACAGAAATTACAAACTATGAAAAGGAAATTACAATTTGCATAAATAAAAAGGATTACAAGACTACTAAAACATGAAAAATAAACATGAAACGAAGTATCTAATCCTAAAAACTGGTCTTTTAAGTTCTGGAGAAGCTGGCTTTTTATAGCTGCAAAATTGAAGTTACACGCCCTTGGTCACGCCCGTGACCAAGGGCGTGTAAGGGGCGTGATCGAAGCAGCAGCGGAGAGGGCGCCTTCTGGAGTTATTGCGAGCGTTTCGGCCGTGTCACGCCCTAGGTCACGCCCGTGACCAGGGGCGTGTAATCTTGAAATGGTGCTGCTGGCGGGAAACTATGGCGGGAAGAAGCGCGGGGCGAGTCACGCCCGTGACTGGAGGTTACGCCCTCGGTCACGCCCGTGACCGAGGGCGTGTAACTTTAAATGACGCGGCGGCTCGATCTGGTTGCTGGTGGCGTGGTCCCGGCCGTGACTTGGATGTCACACCCTTGGTCACGCCCGTGACCTGGGGCGTGTACTTGGCGATTTTACTCAAAGTGCCCAGAAAACCTACAAAACATAAACTAAACTTAAATTAGTGGCAGAAATAAAAGGAATGATTATTATAAGATAAAACATACAATTTATATAAATTCATATTAAAATTACATTAGAATTATATTAAAAGATGAGTATAAAAAGTACTCATCAAACACCCCCATACTTGAGCTTTTGCTATTCCAGAGCAAAAGAGTGAGGAAAGAATTACAAGACATCGATATTATTTCTAATTAACTAAAATTTTATTAAACCATGAATTAGTCAAAAGCAAATTTTAGGAATTCAAGAATTAAGTCATAAGTTATGTTGATAATTTAAGAAGAGAAATTTGTTTAGCTAACTACTTCTCAAGATAACTATTTAGCAATCAAAATTATAGAAATTTTCAAACAAAATTAGATTGAAATTATAAACACTCCAACATAAAAGAAACTTAGGGAAAAGACACCTACCAAAATATTGCTCTCTTAATAATTTAGTTTAAGACTAGAAACCATGAAATTGGCTAGGAGTGTGTTTAAGCGGAATGGCAAAATGAAGACAAAGGATATGAAGAGGTTTTTGATTGGGGTGATGAATTTTATCCTCTCAGCCCCTCTTTTTTCATTTTTTTTAAGTATATGTAATACCAGAGAATGATAGACTATTATCCTATCATTTCCACGACATATACACATTTTTCTCTCTTCATTTTTTTATTTTTGGGTTGCATATGTTTACCAGAGAATAAAGAACTAACATCTCCTTATTCCCATGACATATGATCTAACAATAGGGGAAAGGAAGAAATAGAAATGTTACCAAGGGTAGAGAAAAACTTCTAGTTTATAAATTAAACTATTTTGAGAGCAACTTTTTTTAGTGGAATGAGATTTCCTAAGATCTTAAAGTTAAAAGTGAATATAACAAAAAAAATCTAAAGATGTTTAGCCAATTTACCACAAAGTGAAGCTATTTAAAATTAAACGGAGAAGTAGTGCTAAATTAATTCTCTAATCGAATTAAAAACATAAAGTGTTTCTTTAAACTAAATTACTTCAAATTTAGATTTAACAAATTCTGATCAAATAAAATATTTAGCTAAATTAAAAATGTAGGAATACTTATAATCGTACCTCAAACTAAATTTCTAGAACATTAAAAACAACAAGGCTAGGCGTATTTATTATTGTTATTATATATATATATATATATATATTTTTTTTTTTTTTCAAATAAAAAAAACAAGAAAAGCTAAGCTACACCCCCATACTTAAAATTAAACATTGTCCCCAATGTTTAAAACTTAAGTATGAAGAATACTTGAAGGAAAAAAATTTAAAAGAAAAATACATAAAAGTAAAGATAAGCAAGGGGTGCCTCCCAAGAGCGCTTTCTTTTTCCCGTCTTTAAGCTAGACGGATAGTGTTAGGAAAAAGGAAATTTAAAAGAGTGGTGGACAGGCAACTCCCTTAATTTGCGCTGAGGCGAATGTGCCGGCGTCAGTCGTCCGGCGACTCCTCTGCTGTAGTCTTGATTCTTTTGTTGTCGGTGAGCTTGAAATTGTGAATCCAAATTACCTAAACAAACCTTAGGTAATTTGGAGAGCTGAAGATGAGCGGCAAATGGATCTTTGAAGACGTTTGGTTGCAACGGCTCACCATCTACAAGAAATTTATTAGTATCAAAAGAATCAGAACTAAGCGATTCAGAAAATCTTTCGCAAGGAGGAAGCGCTTGCGAGAATAAATGATTAAGCTCTGGTTGTTCCTTTTCCAAAATAAAATTTTCATTAGGAAAATCTAGCGCGTTACCAAGCGGAATAAAATTTTCGGACACAAAATTTTCATGAATTTTTGGTTGGATAGAAGAAATTTGCGAATATTCATGACAATAAAATCCGGGTGATGTAGGGGAAGAAACTTGTTCTTCTTCTATTTCATCTGGGTGCCCATAACTTTAAGAAATTCTTGGTAAAGTAATTTTTCTTCATCTTCGGTAAAAGAAGTTATGGGATTACATGAAAACACATGTTCCTCCATAACTAAATCATCCAAAGGTGGAGAAAAAATACTAGTAGAAATAAAATTTTCCTCTAAAATTTGGGGGGGTAGTATCTATTTGAATCGGCGGACATTCCCCAAAATTAGAGTACGAAGGTTGCGGCGCAAAAGAAGAAGAACAAGAATTCGGTTCTAAAGATTTATCTTCATCGCCCCGTAAACTATCCGGGTGACCTTGCCACCAAGAATAATCTACTTCAGGGCTAGAAGAAAAATTTTTAGAGGCCGAAAAATTATCCTCGTGAAAATTAGAAAAATTATTTTCCTCTAAATTTTGGGGGGAATTATCTATTTGGATCTGCGAAATTTCCCCCAAATTAGAGAACGAAGACTGCGGTGTATAAGAAGAAAAACAAAAATTTGTGTCTAAAGATTTATCTTCGTCGCTCCGAGAATTATCCGGGTGAGCTTGCCACCAAGAATAATCAACTTCGGAACTAGAAGAACAATTATTAAATGCCAAAAATTTGTTTTCATTATAATTAGAAAAATTATTTTCATCAAAGTTTGAAAATTTATTCTCATTAAAAGGGGAAAAATTATGATCGTAATTATTATCAAAATTATTTGCATAATATTGAGGAAAATTATTTTCATAATAATTATTTTGATAATAAGAATGTAAATAACATTTCTCACTTTGATGAGGCGCACCACAATAATGACAACTAAATTGGCGTTCTCGCGCGGCTTGTAAGAGATAAAGTTGGTTTCGAAGCTCGACAACCTTAACGGCCAATTCAGATTCTTTCATAATAGAAAATAAAAAAAGTAACAACCTTTACTCAAATGAATGGAATTTTTTTTTAAAAAAATAAATTTTTTTTTGAAAAAGCGGGTTAAATTAGTCCCGGACTTCCCAAGATCTACCCGGTGAAGGGGTTGCAAGGTACTAGAGGCTGTGATGGGAATTCAAGCCCAAAGCGTCCTTTCCGAGAATTTAGATTGCGCTTTTTAATTTTTTTTTCTTTTTTTTAAAATTTTAAAGAAAAAGGAGAAGAAGAAAGAGAACGATAAAATTAATAAATATTTCTTTTTTCGAAATATCAACCGTGTCCCCGGCAACGGTGCCAAAAACTTGATGGGCAAAACTATGCTTGCAAACGACAACGGCAAGTGTACCGTATCGAATGTAGTATAGGTTATTAAAACAAGGTCGTATTAGACTCGGGGCGGTTGAATACTCTTACTTCGGAAAATCTTTATTATTTTATCGAATAGAATTTGTGGTTGGTTGGTTGCGAAAAAAGAGAAATAGCTTATTTAAATTAATGAATTAAAGATTAGTACTCAACCTTGAATCACCTTGAAAAAGATAAATAAATAAAGAAATAAAACTTCTAATCCTCTTTAAAAGAAATGCTTGACCGTGGAGGTTCCTGATTTATGAACGTACCTCTCTCGAGGATACGCCTAACTGAGTTTAGGTTGATCAATCGAACTCTCGTTCAAGAATCGAAACCCCTTAAGCTTGCATTATCGAAGTGAACCCCTCTATTGGATATAACTCCAATCCGGGAGATTTATGTCGTCCTCTCTCGAGGAGTGCATTCAAATCTCTTTATCCTTGAAGTGATCGATTCGAACTTCAAACCTCTCGATTATTTGACTACGAAAACAAGAATGAGATTATATATCGATAATATAATCTCAATCAATATAAATTCAAGGATAAATCTTAAGCGATCTAAATAAGAGAAAAAGAAGTTCTAAACTGAATTATGAATTATATTTTCCTTGGATCATCTCGACCGAGTGCTAATAGAATTTAGCTACTCATGGAGATTGAGGAATTGAAGAAAATAAAATGATACATGAAAGAAAGAAGACGAGAAATAAGAAGAACTAAGTTTATTGATAAAAGAAATTACAAACTATGAAAAGGAAAATACAATTTGCATAAATAAAAAGGATTACAAGACTACTAAAACATGAAAAATAAACATGAAACGAAGTATCTAATCCTAAAAATTGGTCTATTAAGTTCTGGAGAAGCTGGCTTTTTATAGCTGCAAAATTGAAGTTACACGCCCTTGGTCACGCCCGTGATCAAGGGCGTGTAAGGGGCGTGATCGAAGCAGCAGCGGAGAGGGCGCCTTCTGGAGTTATTGCGAGCGTTTCGGCCGTGTCACGCCCTAGGTCACGCCCGTGACCAGGGGCGTGTAATCTTGAAATGGTGCTGCTGGCGGGAAACTCTGGCGGGAAGAAGCGCGGGGCGAGTCACGCCCGTGACTGGAGGTTACGCCCTCGGTCACGCCCGTGACTGAGGGCGTGTAACTTTAAATGACGCGGCGGCTCGATCTGGTTGCTGGTGGCATGGTCCCGGCCGTGACTTGGATGTCACGCCCTTGGTCACGCCCATGACCTGGGGCTTGTACTTGGCGATTTTACTCAAAGTGCCCAAAAAACCTGCAAAACATAAACTAAACTTAAATTAGTGGCAGAAATAAAAGGAATGATTATTATAAGATAAAATATACAATTTATATAAATTCATATTAAAATTACATTAGAATTATATTAAAAGATGAGTATAAAAAGTACTCATCATGCACCCCAAGGTCCCGGGCCTTCCTAGCGAACTCCTTCGATCGGCTGGCTCGCCTGCCTCTAGGGCCTCTCGCTCTTATTGGGCTCGCCCTGCCTGGCTCGCCCATCTCTGGCTCGCTCCCTTGGGTATGCGAACCAGGGACCCTTCCAGGCGAACATCGGGGTTGTACAATCATGGCACTGAGTTTGTGTCTCTTCTCATGCAAGAATTCTGTGAGAAGGAAGGTATCAGGCATTGCATCTCAACTCCTAGAACTCCTCAACAAAATGGGGTAGTTGAAAGGAAAAATAGAACTCTAATTGAATCAGTAAGAACATTGCTTGCAGATGCTAATTTGCCCCTATCTTTTTGGGCAGAGGCTGTTAGCACAGCAAACTAAGTGTTGAATAGAAGTTTGATACACAAACTTAAGGGTAAGACTCCTTATGAGTTACTTAAAGGGAAGAAACCTAAAGTTAACTATTTTAGAGCATTTGGTTTTAAATGTTTCATTCACAATAATGATAAGAAATATCTTAAAAAATTTGAACCAAAATCTGATGAAGGAGTTTTCTTAGGTTATTCTTTAGTCAGCAAAGCATATAGGATTTATTCAAAGCTTCTCTTAAAATTGAAGAATCTATGCGTGTCTCCTTTGATGAAACTAATATGTTTTACAAGGAGAAGATTTCTTCTACCATAGAAAATCTATAAGTACCTACACTATGTCAGCAGCTAGATCAATTAGCTCTACATAAAGAAGGATTTCTAAATCCTGTACAGCAGGATGCTGAAGATAGTGAAGAAGATTTTGCTAACAGTTCAAATCAGATTACAGAAGAACATCTTCCAGCTGAACAAATTCCCCAAGTGGAAATCATTGCTGAACCCACTCCAACTGTTGATCACATCACAGTTAGAGATCATCCAATATCTCAAATTATTGGTGATATTTCAGCAGGTGTGCAAACAAGGCATCAAGCAAATCAGAATATGATGCACACTTGTTTTCTCTCTTAGATTGAACCTCAATCCCTACAAGATGCAGAACAAGATCCCAACTGGATCATTGCTATGCAAGAGGAGCTCAATCAGTTTGAGACAAACAAAGTTTGGGAATTGGTTCCTAGACCAGAGAATTATCCAGTCATTGGAACTAAGTGGGTCTACATGAATAAACTAGATGCAGATGGCAATATTGTGAGAAACAAAGCTAGATTAGTAGCTCAAGGATACTCACGGGAAGAAGGAATAGATTATGATCAGACTCTTGCACCAGTTGCAAGGTTAGAAGCAATCAGAATTTTCCTTGCATTGCTGCATACAAGAAATTCAAGGTTTATCAAATGGATGTAAAGAGTGCATTTTTGAATGGAGAAATCAAAGAAGAAGTCTATGTGGAACAACCACCAGGTTTCATCTCTCCAACTCACTCTTCTTTTGTATTTAAGCTTAAGAAAGCTCTCTATGGTCTTAAACAAGCTCCCAAAGCATGGTATGAGACCATAGCTAGTTTTCTGTTAGAGAATAAATTCTGTAGAGGCATAGTAGATAAAACTTTATTTTTCACGATACATAAAAATCAAACTTTACTAGTTCAAATATATGTAGATGATATTATCTTTGGCTCTACTGATTCAAACTTATGCAAAAGATTTTCTAATCTAATGCAATCTAAATTTGAAATGAGTAGTATGGGTGAACTATCATACTTCCTTGGTCTTCAAGTGAAGCAAACTCCAAATGGAATCTTCATATCCCAATCTAAGTATGCTAAGGAATTAGTGACAAGATTTGGTATGTCTGATTCTTCCACCATGAAAACACCCATGCCTTCTAATGTTGTTGTTGATACTGATGAATCAGGGAAACCTGTTGATCAAAAAGTATATAGAGCAATTGTTGGCTCTTTACTTTATTTAACAGCAAGTACGCCTGATATAATGTTTGCTACTTGTATTTTTGCTAGATTTCAAGTTAACCCCAAAGAATCTCATATAATTTTATTAAAAAGAAATTTGAGATATATAAAGGGTTGCCCTAATCTAGGACTTTGGTATCCAACAGCATCTGAATTTGAATTAACTGGATTCTCAGATTCAGGTTATGCTGGATGCAGAGTAGACAGGAAAAGCACATCAGGAACTTGCCAGTTTCTTGGTGATAGGCTTGTGTCTTGGTTTTGTAAGAAACAAACATCTGTGTCTACATCAACAGCTGAAGCTGAATATATAGCTGCAGGCAGTTGCTGCTCACAGATATTGTGGATACAAAATCAGCTCCTAAACTATGGTGCCAACTTAAATAATTTAATTATATTTTATGACAATACTAGTGCAATATGTATAGCACAAAATCCTGTTCTCCATAGTACGACTAAACACATAGAAATTAGGCACCACTTCCTTAGGGATAATGTGGATAAAAACAAAATTTGCCTACAATTCATCTCTACTTGCAAAGGGCTGACATTTTCACCAAGCACTTGGTTGAAAAGAAACATATTTTCTTTATAAATCAGTTGGGAATGATAGATGGAGATTCAATATGATAAAAATTAAGATTTCTATTTATCCCCTCATTCCTTATCATATCAAACTAAGTTTTTTTTATTATATAAATGCCTATAGAATTGCTTCTCTTTCTAGTTCCCCTTTGCACTTGATCTCTATTTTATTATGCAGGAACAATATCAATGACAATCTTGCATCTTTCCCTACTTCCATCAAATGTCCCTTCTTCAAGGGGCCTAGCTTCAGGCCTTTCCTGAAACTAAGCAGTGGGAGAAGTTTTTATGAACAAGCTCCATTTGATGCAGTGTTTTGCTCAAGGGGAGTTGTTCTACAAATTAGGCAAGGAGAGAAAGCTGAAGAACCCCCAGTCTCAGGGGGAGACACTCTCAGGGGGGGTTGCTATATGAAGAAACTTGATAAAAGCTCACAGCAGTTTGCTGTTTGCAATTTCTGTTTCAGAAAAATTCAGATAAAGTTCAGTTCAAATTCAGATGCAGATACAGCTCAGAAGAAGAATTTTGATATAGCAAATTCAGTATCAGTTATTGCTACAAGCTCAGCTAATCAGAATTTAGAAATCAGATAAAGACTCAGATCAGAATTTTGAACAATGCAGTTCAGTTACAGATCAGAATTCAGAACAATACAGTTCAGTTACAGATCAGAATTCAGAACAACACAGTTCAGACAAAATCAAAATTCAAGAATTCGGAGAAAATCAAGGTTCTGATTGTATTTCTATCAGTTTTATTTTCATTAAAATGTTTCAAAACTCAGATTACTATTCATTTTATATCTGATAAAATATTCAAAATATATCAGATATATATATATGCTCTGTTGTTTTTGCTGTATTAGTATTTGTTTATTTTCAATTTTTTTGTCAAATAGTGTCCTAACCCAAATAGGGGGAGATTGTTGGAACAACCCTATTTCTGATTTGGGCTAGGATCACTATATGTTGACTAAGGACAAAATTGACCCCAATGTATAGTTTATGGGTCAAGAGTTTTGGCTGTTAGAACTAGAGAATTCATTCAGATTCTGCGTTCGACGAACTCCACACTGCGTTCGACGAATGGCATGCTCTCTGCGTTCGATGAACGACAAGCTCTCTGCGTTCGAAGAATGGCTTATATTCTGTGTTCGACGAACAACTCAAATCTCAGAGGTCGAAGAATTTGTCTAAGTGCAGCGCTCGACTAATTACATTTTGCGTTCGACTAACGGCTTGCATCAAGCCCGTCTCAGCGGTCGACGATCCCGTCTCAGAAGACGACGAGCCCATCTTAGCGGTCGATGATCCCGTCTCAGCGGTTTAGAGCTTGACGAATAGATTGGTTCAGCGGTCGACAAAAATTGTTGTGTTCGACGAAAATCTTGAGCTCGACGAATCTGCGTTCGACGAATTTTACTCAGATCGAAGAATTATTATTTATGTTCAGAAATTTCAGAAGGATTATATTTCTTTCATTCTCTGAACTCGGATCGACGACAGTAACGGCTCTTTCTATCAGATCAAGTAAGGAAATATATTTCCTTTATTATTCAAAGTTTATAGTCGTTGACATTTCCTCGGAAAAGGACATATTCATGGAAAAGGAAAGAATTAAACGGCGCAGCAGATTTATGTTTCCAAAATATCTCTTCAGATATATTTATTACTTAATATAAGGGATCTGCAATTAATGTCTGTCAGAGATTTTTAAATGAAAAGAAAAGAAGATATAGCAGAGGAAGATACAGCTTTCACGACAGATCATATACAGAACATTTTGCTGTACAGAATAGACAGGGAAAAAGAAAGAGAGAAATATACAGGAAGAACAGAAGAACAATTTTGTACACAGTTCTTCATCTCCTTCCTCCTCTAGCAGCAACATTTTCTGAGAACATCTTCAACACCTCCTTTCAGTCATTTGCTGCAAAGAATCAGATCAAGAAAGAAGAAAAGCTTCAGAAAGAGAAGAGAAAGAAGAACAGAAAGAACATCATCTTCTTCTTCCTCAACAGCAGCAACTTCATTCAACTGAGAACAACATCAACATTATTCTCTCAGTTATTAGCTGCAAGCACAGATCTTTCAAATGAGCAACAAAAATCTGAAGAACTCCTTCTTCCAGATTTATCTGCTACAGGAAGATCATTTCTTCAAAGAGAAAGCTCCAGCCATTCAACTGTCAAACATCTTCAATCAGACAGAGGAGCCTTTCTACAAAATCAAATCCACTAGAGTCTT
Source organism: Dactylorhiza incarnata (assembly GCA_033032865.1). Taxonomy (NCBI): domain Eukaryota; kingdom Viridiplantae; phylum Streptophyta; class Magnoliopsida; order Asparagales; family Orchidaceae; genus Dactylorhiza; species Dactylorhiza incarnata. The sequence continues at coordinate 3,625,166 of JAWHQI010000259.1, read as the reverse complement.
CTCTATACATCTTGACAAAGAAGCACATCTAAACCCCTCTCAATCTCATTTCGTACAGGGTTAAAACTCCCTTCAAAAGTTTACCCCTGTGAGAACTTGAAAATAACAGAAATTTTTATTTCCAAAAATCTGAGTATTACAAGAGTATTGCCTCCTTTATATAGACTAGGAGGGAAACAGTAAAATACAAATATACGATGTGGGACTAAATACAAATACACAGAACGCAAGAGAGCTGGGCGGTCTGGGCGATCAGGAATATTGAAACCGCAGCGACCTCTGCGATCTGAAGTGAGATCGGGCGATCACACGACAGGAGGAAGGTCGGGTGACAGAGGAGACCGTCGGACGGCTAGATCGATCTGGCAAACACTCCCACATAAGGGAGAGACCGGGAGAGCCAGACCGCTTCTCTCCATAAGAAGCGATCTGGTATATCCGAGATGAACCGGCAGTCTTGTACTTGGAAACCGCTGAGACCGCTGTATCTAGACCGCTTGGAGAGGCAGAATGATGCTGACCTTCACAAGAGGCGACCTCGCATACTTGAGGAGAAGTGGCAGTCTGATGCTGGGAGACCGTACAGACCATGGTTATCAAACAGTTATCTTATAGAGCTGGAGATCGCCGACCTTCATCTGGCACGATCTCGCATATCTGAGGAGGAGCAGCGGTCTGATTCTGGGAGACCGGACAGACCGCTGACTCCAGATTGCGCAGCTTCAATCCTTCGAGACCGCTTGGCTTCAACACTCCCCCGCAAGCTGGAGAATATATATCAATCATGCCTAGCTTGTTACACACATTGGAGAAGGATGAAGATATAGGTTTGGTGAAGATATCAGCCAACTCTTTATCCAAAGTTACGAAGGGAGTGCAGATTTGTTTCTTCAAGATTTCTTCCCTGATGAAATGACAGTCCACTTCAATGTGTTTGGTTCTCTCATGAAAGACTGGGTTCTGAGATATATAGATTGCAGCTTTGTTGTCACAGAACATTGGCAATGGTTGATTGTAAACTTCTCCTAAGTCTAGAAGGAGAGTTCGTAACCACTTCAACTCGCATGTAGTTTGGGCCATGCTCCTGTACTCGGCCTCAGCACTTGATCTGGATACTACTGCTTGTTTCTTGCTCTTCCAGCTCACCACATTTCCTCCCACGAAGGTACAGAACCCAGATGTGGATTTCCTGTCTCCTTTATCATCAGCGTAGCTAGCATCTGAATAGGCTTCTATCTTGAGATGGTTGTTCTTTTGGAACAGAAGTCCCTTCCCTGGAGATCCCTTAATGTATTCTAATATCTTTAAAGCAGCTTGAAGATGACATTCCTTCGAAGCTTGCATGAATTGGCTGACCTTCCCAACAGCATAGCAGATATCAGGTCTTGTTACAGTTAGGTAGATGAGCTTGCCTACAAGACGACAACATCTAGTGCTATCATGTAGAGGAGGAGAGTTGTCAGTCCAGAGTTTGTCGTCTCCAATTTCCATTGGATATTTAGCAGGTTTAGCACCCAGAAGACATATTTCCTTTAGAAGGTCAATAACATACTTCCGTTGTGAGAGAACAATGGAGCTATGCTTCCTTGAGATTTCAATGCCCAGAAAATACTTGGGAGTCCCCATATCTTTGGTCACAAAGTGTTGGAGGGGATGTTTCTTTGTAAGGGAGACACCTTCAACATCATTACATGTGAGAAGGATGTCATCAACGTATATAGCCAGAACAACCATTCCATGAGATGTCTTGCGAATGAAGAGTGAGTGATCCGCAGAACTACGGACAAATCCAATGATCTTGATAACTTAGTTAAATTTTTCGAACCAGGCGTGAAGACTTTGCTTAAGACCATATATGGCCTTCTTTAGCTTACATACACGAGTCTCCCCCGGAGCAACATACCCTGGAGGTTGCTCCATGAAAACAACCTCTTGAAGATCACCATAGAGAAAGGCATTCTTGACATCCAATTGAGAGAGGTGCCAACCTTTGTTGACGGCCACAGAGAAGAGGACCCTGATGGTTGTAAGACGAGCGACAGGTGAGAAAGTATCAAAGAAGTCTACTCCATATGTCTGATTAAAACCTTTGGCAACCAAGCGAGCTTTGTAGCGGTCAACGGAGCCATCAGCACGATATTTTATCACAAAGACCCATCTACACCCAACAACATCTATCCCAATAGGTGGAGGAACAAGAGTCCAAGTGGCACGGTCCTGAAGGGTGGAGATTTCATCATCCATGGCAGCCTTCCACTGTGGGATGGCAAGAGCCTCCTGATAACTGGTTGGGGTGGCAGTATCTATAATAGCAATAGCAAATGCCCTAGAAGAAGGGGTAAGTTGAGCATAAGTTACAACATCGTGAATAGAATGTTGCGTACATGAGCGAACTCCCTTTCGAAGAGCAATAGGGAGGTCTTCAGTGGTGACTGTAGCTGCAGGAGAGCATCATCGGAAGAAGATAGTGCTGGCCCAAGAGTCGGGAGAGAAGGCCCCGGAGTAGGAGGACAGGTGGAAGGAGATGCTGGAGGTGGTGGAGGGAAAGGAAGAGGTGGTGGAGTTGGTAGAGTAGGTGGTGGTGGTGGAGAGTAAATGAGCGGTGTTGTTGGACTAGGCGCAGGAGGCAGAGAGGTGGAAGAGTTAGAAAAGTATGGAACAGTTTCAAAGAAGATGACATCAGTGGAAACATATTGTTTGCGAAGAAGGGGATCATAGCATCGGTACCTTTTCTGAGTTGGAGAATAACCAACAAAGATGCTTTTAACTGCCCGAGGAGAGAGTTTGTCCCGACCTGGGGAAGGAGTGTGGACAATTGCAGTGCAACCGAACACCTTGAGAGGTAATGAGAAGGGTTGTGAGGTGGGATATAGTAGAGAGAAGGGGGTGGAGCCTTGAAGAAGGGTGGAGGGAATGTGGTTAATGAGATAGCAGGAGATGAGGATGGCATGACCCCAATAGGTTTTGGGCATATTCATCTGGAAGAGTAAGGTGCGAGCCATGTCGAGGATGTGATGATTCTTACATTTCGCTATCCCATTTTGTTGAGAAGTATAAGGACAACTAGTCTGATGTATAAGACCATGATTCATGCAAAACTCAGAAAATTGATGAGAAACATACTCTTTAGCATTATCAGTGCGAATAGCCTTGATAGACACTCCAAACTGAGTGGAAATTTCATTATAGAAAGTTTTGAAAACAGAAAAAAGTTATGAGCATTCTTTTAACAGATACACCCAAGTACATCGAGAGAAGTCATCAATAAATGTAACAAAATACTCCCACCTACAGTCTTGGTAGGAGAAGGACCCCAGATGTCCGAGTGGAGGAGATCAAAGGGATGAGTCGAGCTACGTTCATGTTTGGCAGGGTAGGAAGCCCGATGGTGCTTTCCTAGTTGACAAGCTTCACAGTTGAGAGGAGAGGTATCTTTGGTGAGGTGAGGTAGAAGTTGATACAGCAACCGAGGTGGAGGGTGACCAAGACGGAGGTGTCATTGATGGAGAGAATCAGAGACGGTAGAAGCAGAGTGAGCAGCAAGAACGTCAAGGAAGTAGAGGCCTCCACTCTCAGTCCCAATAACAACTGTCTCCTTCGTATGAAGATCCTGAAAATAACAGTTAGTCGGAGTAAACATAATAGAGTATTGTAATTATTGAGAGAGTGCCTTGACTGATAGTAAGTTGCATGGAAAAGTAGGCACATAAAGAGTGTTCTGAAGAGAGATAGTCGGAGTGACTTGAACTATCCCAGTCCCACACACATGTGAGGGAGAACCATCTGCTATTAGAACGGGAGGTAAATTCTTGTGCTCTAGTAACTGGGAGAAAAGGTGAGGGTTCCCTGTCATATGATTTGTTGCTCCAGAATTAATAAGCCATTTACCTTCAGTAACCATGTGCACGCTACCTGAGGAGGTAGCAACAGAAGCAGACGGTGATCTAGTACCCGGTTGAGAAGTAGCAACCAGAGGGCGAAGGTGAGGATGCTTGAGATAGCAACGATCAATTCTGTGACCCGTCCGACCACAATGAGAACAGATGTACCGCGGAGGTCCACGGCCACCAAGAGATCCACCACGGCCACCGGGGTGACCACGTTCAGCCCGGTGAGCAAAGCTTTCTGGAGGAGGAGGGGAAGACAACAAGGGTCGTTGGAGAAGGGAGGTAACAGCAGAGACCCGAGCAACGGTGGCATCAAGAGTTGGAGATTCAGCTTCTCCAAGGATTTGTTGTCGTATCATATCATAGGACTCTGGAAGACGGAGAAGGTAACACACAACCAGGAGCTCTTGGAAGTGTTTATGGTATTCAGCAAGATCAGCAGAGAAGGGGCGATGCTGAAGGAGTTCAGCCCCAAGGGCCTGAACAGCTTGATATGTTGTGGTGGGATCCATGGTTGGGCGGGCAAAGAGATCAGCATACAAGGTGTAAATGCGGGAGGGTTTGGCGCCTTTGGAGTAAAGGGCCGCAAGATGCTTCCATGCTGCCTTGACTCTCTCATCATGACGAATGATAGGAAGACACTCATCAGAGAGACTGTTAGCAAGCCAGGTGAGGACAAGAGCATGGCTAGCATCCCAATCATCAAAGGTAGCAGATCCTGTGGGAGGAGGATCATCAGTGAGATGGTGGCGTTTGCGTTGAGAGCGTAAGAGAGAGGTGAAGGAGACACTCCAATCAGGATAATTAGCGCCAGGGAGCTTGGATGTGGTGCCAAGGTTGCCCGAGGAAGGGGTAGAAATAGCCACAGGAGTGGGCGGGGGGGGGGGGGGGGGGGGTAACATTCACAGAAGGGGTACCCATGAGGAGAGAGAACGGGCGGTCTCGCGGATATAAGGGAGATCACGCGGACTGGAGGAGGGAAAGAGAGACCGGTCAAAAGGTCACCTCCTTCGGTCCAAACAGCATGTGGTATCCTGCATCCACTACGTTTGCGACCGAGAAGAGATTATTTTTCATGCCCGACACATGATACACACTCTTTAGTGTCACAGGCTTCTCTTCACTTCCAAGGGATACCATCACTTCTTGCTCAACTGGATGCACTGTATCATCCGCAGTGATGATAGCATCCGTTCCTCCATATGCTTTTAGAGAGGCAAACATGGACACATCTCCAGTGAGATGGTGCCCGCAACCAGTGTCCACTATCTAGTCATTCTCAAAAGTTACGGAGGCTAAGGCATCGACTGACGTTGCCATCATCTCAGCCAGGAAGCAGTTATCTCCACCTTCACCACCCTGGTGACCTCCACCTCTCGCTCCACCTCTCCAATCTCCTCCCTCCTTCTCAGCAACATGACCGGCCTTCAGATTAGACCGGCAGTCCTTTGCCATGTGCTCGTACTTCTTACAGGCATAGCAAAGAGGTCTCCCCATCTCATGACGAGAAGGGAGAAGCTTCCCTCTATCTCCTTGAGATGACGTTGACGGTCCATCTCCGAAGTTCTTCTTCTTCTTGTCCCAGGACTTCTTCTTTCTTGAGAACATCACCTTGCTATCTCCCCCTGAGATAGACACTCCAGCCATCTGCTTCTCCAAGCTCTCCTGTGACGACAGCAGGTTCTCCAGCTCCAGTAAGGATGGCTGAGAAGCCCATCCTTGCACAAAAGTGATAAATGAAACATACTCCTTCCGCAGACCTCAGAGTATGTGCCTCTTCATCTTTGCCTCAGAGATCGGCTCATCAGGATCCAAGGCCGAGATCTCTGCACATAGATTCTTCACCTTCAGGAAGAAGGTGGATATCGACAACTCTCCTTGAGTGGACTGTGCCAACTCATTCTCTAGGAACTATAGCAGAGCTACATTCTTCTTGTTGAATAGCCCATCCAGGGGATTCCAGATCTCAGATGCTGACTTGCAACCCATGATGTGGTCAAACAAGTCAGGAGTGATAGCTCTCTTCAGGGTGAACTCTGCCTTTGCATTGACTTTAGCACCTACAACCTCCTCTTGCTCATCTCCACCAACGACCTCCCATAGGTCCTCTCCAAGAAGGTAGCTCTGCATGCATGACTTCCACTTCTTGTAGTTGGTCTGGGTGATCAGCTCAATGCCTAGTCCCCTGGCATAACCTCCTCCGCCGTCCATCTTGGTTAGTGCTTGATCCAACCTAGCTTTGATACCATGTGAAGTTTTTCGAACCGATGGAGCACCAAGACACGAACACCAAGAATGAAGACAAACACTTCTCTTTGATTACAAAAGAAAGTTATAAGCTTACTGACGCGCGATTTCAGCACTGCTAATTAGCAAGCGCGAAATACGGTACGGCGGCAGTGCACCGGTCGTTGTCAAGTAATAAAAGTAGGGAGAAACTCCCCGAATATTGTTCTCAAAGGACTACAAGTTGGGTAATATGATTTGCCTACTATGGAAACTCTTTTAAAGATTCTAAAACACTTAATAAAAAGGGGGGTTTTGAAAGTGGTTTTCCTATACTGTCAATGGAGAAAGAAAATGCGGGCCTAAAGCTCCGCTTCGCTTGTCGGAATGGGATGCAGGATGCGATGCCGTGCTTCTGTGAGCGGGTGGACGAGAAGGCTGGCGGATGAGGGTCGTAGGCACCTCGTCGCTTAACACGCAACTAGCAATTGCTAGTGCGGAGCGCTACTAAGCGGTGGAGTGGATGGTGGACTACGACGCTCCTCAATTCTCATAAACAACACAAGATCTCAACAACATGAAATCATAATAATTAAAGCATAAGGTTTATGAACATCATCCACAATACAAACACATATAAAGAGAAATCTCTGAAGCGAGCATAGGGGAAAAGAGTCAACCAAAGCTCGAAGATTATGCTGAAGATTCTCGGCCGGAATCGTAGGGTTGTCAGGCCTCGTCCGTCTCGGTCTTCAGTTGCGTCCAGGGTCCGAAGGAGCTGTCACCTTCCTCTACTATTACCCATCTTCTTTGTGGTCTAGCTTGAAGTAGCTCTTGTTCGACACCTCGAATGCTGCGGAAGCTCTCCGTCAATGGCTTTCTTGAGCTCGAGGATGATGGAGGAGGTCCAGGAGGGAGCTTTGGTATTAGATTTGCAAGCCAAAGCACCCCGGAGCTCCTCCTAGGTCAAAATGGTGGTGGAGCGGCGAAGTGGGCGAAAATGACGGGCTTTAGAAGCTTTTCCCGCGGGTCTCCCTCTTTCAGCAGATTTCCTGCTTTAAATACTAAACGGGTAAAATTTTAGTCACGCATGGGCGAACGTACGACCGTGCGTTGCCCGTGCGTTATTTAACGCGAAACCAGGCTTGAGGAAGAAGCAGCAGCGCCCGTGCATTTTACTCACGCACGGGCGAATCTGCCCGTGCGTAAAAACGCACGAACAAATTCAGATTGGCTAAAATATAGGCAAAACAGGCGATCGTGCATTTCCTTCGCGCACGGGCGATCCGCCCGAGCGTAAAAATGCACGATCAAATTCAGATCACCGGTTTTCTCCCTAGATGAAGGCGCACGACTGCAGCCGACCGTGCGTCAAGAAAATGCACGACCGTGCGATATACACACTCATGAATTCTGGGCAAAAGGAGATGATCCAAACACCTGCAAGCACATCAAATCAGTTGGGAATACACCTCCATCACCAATCAAACATAGAAAAAGGATTGGGGAGCCCCATGTGCTTACCCCCAATAACGTGGAGCGCAAACGCACACCAAAATGGGCCTAAAAGGAGCTTGAAGCACGCAAGTGCGCATGAATGAGCATAAGAGAAATAAATGCAATAGTAGCTCGACAATGACGCACAAGAGAATGAAAAATAGCCCGGATGAGTCCATAAAAGTGCATATAATTGAGACTCATCACTTACAAGACTGAATACAACTCAATTTACAACAGCCAAAATAGAAGTAATAAAGAACTGGTCGCTGCTCGCTAACGCCCGGCGTTGTCTCTAACGCGGCTAGTTAGCCTACTCGTAAGATCTCTGCTCGCACTCGCAGCTTGCTAGCCGCACTCGCACACTTAATGCCTGGCGTTAACTGTTGGATCTGTAGGTTCCCTTAGAGGGGGTGGGGGGGTGGGGGTGAATAAGGGTTTTAAACTTTTTATAGATATTAAAGAAAATAAATCTCTGTTGCTATCGCCAGCGATAGTATTACCGCTCGGTGATAGTGACAGAGAAATTAGCTTTCAGGTTAAGACAATGAAAGTCAAAGAGCACGAATCATTGATGAAGAAATAAACATATTTTCATTAATCATCAAATCGAAATACATATGTTTACAAAAACTTTTCCAATAACGCTTGGAAAGAGGCCACAAATGAAAAACTCTTTTTTTGTTTTCTATACCCACCCTTCTCCCAAGGACAGATTGGCTTTAGTATGTCTCTCCCCAGACAAGGCCTCAAGCTGCTCTAGACAATCTATCACCAGAAAGGCCTCGAGCACCCCCTAGATCTACTCCCTAGACCCAGTCGCCGTGTGGCAAATTCCTCCCTAAGTCCTACCTAGACCTAGTCGCCATGTGGCGAATTCCCCCTAGTCCCCGCAAGGCCCTAGTCGCCGTGTGGCGAGTTCCTCTACCGAACAAAAGATATAAAAAAAATTACAAATGAAACAATAACAACTAAAGACAAACTCCCTCTTAGGTTGAACTCGAAGATCTTGTCGAAGGTGCGCCAAAATAATCCTTTGCGTTGATGCGTGCGACCTTCTCATAGAATAAGCGTGTTGGTTCTTTCTTCGAGTTCCTTGCATTCACGAACGTTGACGGAGTTGTACAGGCTGCTTCTGAAGGCTCTCACGAGTGCTCTGAAATAAGGCTTCAATTCGTTCTCCAACAACCAGCCACAACAGAGGAGGCGCTGCTCTTTAAATAGATTCGACAGCTACTGCCTGCGCTAGTACCACCGCCCTGCGATAGTGATACAACGCGCACACGGATCGTAGCAGTTAAGGCAACTTCTGAGCGCAGACGGTTGTGACAGCCTAGCGCGCCGCGGTAACACTATCGCGCCGCGATAGTGCAATTTCCTTCCTTCATCCAATATCTCTTTCCAAATTTGCCCCTCAATCAACTGCAGACGGGATGTTTCCAAAAGCTACCGCCTGGCGTTAGACCTAACGCGCCGCGATAGTACTTGCCAAACATAGCGTCCCGTCAACATTCCTTTTTCTCCACTGTTTCCTTTCTGTCAATAGTTTCCATATATGCTAACGCCAGCGTCAGTGCTAGCGCTCCGCGGTAGGTCATTTCATCGGGTGCATCTTCGTCGAGCTGTCCTCAGCTTTCGTCGATCTCAATCTGGTTCGTCGAACAGAAACTTATTTTCATCGATCTCAATCTGGTTCGTCGAACGGTAACATATTTTCGTCGATCTCAATCTGATTCGTCGAACGTAACTAGCACCAACGGTTGTATTACTGCTCTGCGGTATGGCATTCATTTCGTCGAGCGCCGCGGTAGAGCATGCAGATCGTCGAACGGAGCACCGAGTTCGTCGAACGCAGCATCCATTTCGTCGATCGCAGGTTTCCTTCTCAGCGGTTTCTTCTCAGCGGTTGTTAGTGCCAGCGGTAGGGTTAACGCGGCGCGGTAGAACTATCAGATCTTCTCAGCGGTTTCGTCTCAGCAGTTTCGTCTCAGCGGTTTCATCTCAGCGGTTTCATCTCAGCGATTTCGTCTCAGCGGTTCGTTAGTGCTAGCGCCAGTGGTAAGGTTAGCGCGGCGCGGTAGCAACAACAACACAACACCATGGAGTTTTGAAAGCACAGAATCCTGCATACTATAAACACAAAACAAGTATGATCAAATACAATAGGATTTGTTATTGTCAAACCAAGAGATGCGGAAAGCATGTTCCAACAAACTCCCCCTTTTGATAATAACAAATCCCCTTGGAAAGAAATAATGCAATTGATATGAATTTGTGTTTATAATAGAGATAAGCATGAAATTTAAGATATGTGCATATGCTCCCCCTAAATGAATTCTCCCCCTAAGTGAATGCCCCCCTACAACAAAACTTCCTATGAACTTGACTCCCCAAACATGTTAATTTCTTTCAAATTTATTCTACCCCTTTTGGTATTATCAAAAGAGGGTGGAGAGGAAGGCCAACAAAAAGTGTGCAATAACTGTGTAGAGAGGGAATGAGCGTGATAAAGAGTTTAAACACTAAGAAAAAATACAATAGATAGGAGTGAAAAGAGAATGTGAAGAAATAGTCATAAAGAAACCACTTGTTGGGAAAAACGTATTCATGATCGAGCATACAAGTAGTAATTGAGGTGGAAAGCATGACGAAATATGTTTTAAGTGAACATCTTTATAGGAATTGAGAAGCAAAGTAGATGATTAAGAATTTTAGATATAACAAAATAGATGTTGTAGTATTTGAAGTACACAAAATAATTTCAGTTTTAACATAGCCATACACTAGTTTTGAAAGGTATGCAATACAGAGTTCTCATGGCGTAGCGGAAAAAATATGTAAGCATGATATAAGTTATCAAGACAAGATAGAAGAATACAATGTTCAAAATTTAGAAAGTAAGTACACTTATACATTGTAGAGATCATGCAAGGCTATCTAGTTCATTTACTTAAGAATATAGAGAATACATGTAGATATGCAATAGACTCCAATTCTCATGAGTAGAAGGCTTACAAGTGAAAATGATGTGTACAAAATAGTGTTTTTGATAAAAGTATACATATGAGTTAATCAAAACACATGACATGTATAATGGAATAAACACAATATTATTAACGAAACACTTTTAGAGTTACTTCTACCCACAAAGCAATATAAATTATTCAATGCACATAGTAAAATAGTACAACTACCAAGGTGCTCTGCACACACAATGCTTATTAAGACTTATCAAGGTGCAAAGTAGTGCTTGGGGAATCACAATTATTATTTTGAATTTTATTTATTTGTGATTCGGTGTACAAGAAGAATTATGTAAAAAAATGTTTGCGACAAGGCACTTTACAATTCTCTCCAAGGTGCTCAACCTCACAATGCTCATTAAGACTTATCAGGAGGGTGAGTAATGCTTGGTGGAGTTATCTCTGTCTATTATTCATTTGAATTTTTTTTGCTTAACGACAAAGGTCTCCGAATTCACTTGTATGTGCAAACAAAAAGATTTTTGAAAAGACACACTTCTTCAAAGATAGGTGCATGAAAAAGATTTTAACATATGGTGAAGATAAAACTAAGCATGCCTAACAATAATATGACGTTGTTACACTACACAATCATGTAATAGAAGATTAAATGCATATATAGTTTGTCAAAAAAGTGTGAGTGAAACAAAATCATTAGCAAATATAAGCCATTTACTCATACATAGAGGCACGCTATGCAATACTACACATGATTTCTATCATCAATTTCAAAGCACACATAAGATAATGGTCAAGGCATTATACAAAAACAATGTTATTAAGATACTTGAACTAGAGAATGAAACATTGTACACTAAGCTTGGCAAGATAAACTATATCATCCTTGAAACATTGAAAATCTACATCAGTTTTTATAAATTTTAAGTTTTCAAAAACAAAAATAAAACAAATAAAAAGCATGTTTTTGTTGTGTTGATTGGTTTTTTAAATTTTGTAGTTGGTTTTGATATATAAGAAAATAAAACAAAGCTTGTTTATGGTTGGATTTTGATTTGTTTTATAGTTTTTTTTGTTTAGAATTTTTAGAAGAAAATAACAGGAACTTAAAAAAATGAAAAAGAAAACTGGAAATTCAAAAATTACCCACTAACGCCAGTGGTACCCATCTAGCATCTGGCGGTAGTGACAACTAGAATTTTGGGGAAATCGTGAAATTTTTCAGAATTTTTCTTTTGAATATATTTGTGCAGATTTGTGACACTGAAGTTCAGCAATGAAATCAGACATATGCATACACAAAAATGTGGATTTTCCAAGTTTAAGCTAATATGTCCAAAACCCCAAATTCTAGCCTAAGGTGTCACAATACACTTTCAAAATACTTGTGTGTTTTACATGCATGAGAGTTCAGAAATAGATAATATGAAAAAACATAAGATGACATGTTTGAGCACGAATATGCATGAGTGAATTGATCGTAACTAAGTGAAATAATATTCATGCAATGTATATAACATATGTATGTCTAAGATCAAGATACCCTAACAACATGTCTACACCCTAGCCCCGTACTAAGTGATGGATGGGCATGAGGAGTTGCACGCATGCCGTAGGTTGGGGTGTTAATCCCACATGCATACAAAAGATAATGCTCACCCTAGCACTCTTTCCCCCAGTGCCTCGCAAGGCCCCACTGGAACCCTTCCCGGTTAAGGACAAGACATGACATAGTGGTTAGGTTTCTAATGCACACAATCCTACGCCCTCGCTATAGTGAGACACATAGTGTGTTTGAATGATCATGGGCATACTAAGCACTTAATCTTGTTGAACCAATTTTTAAACTATGGCTTTTACACGAGATTAATTTCTTATTAGATTTGATTTTAAAGCAACATAGTTATTATGAATTTTAACTTTCAATTGTTTTTTTTTTCTTTAAAATTGATTTATTATGGCATCATTAGATCACTAGCATGAAAGATAGTATTGATTAGTTGATAATTCTAGAAAGAAGAGTTTTATCACAATTTGATGGCGTAATATTTATTTCATTAATGTTGCATGTATACAAACCTAGTCATTCAAATTTTGGACATAGAATGAAGTGATGATTCTAGTTAATTTATTCTTTTAGATATAGGGATGATTCAATGATCTTCATATAAATAAGATGCATGCGAAACATAATTGATTCATATAATGGTCATGATTGCAAACTATTTGATGGAATCAATTGGATCTTTTGTAGATTTACTTGATGTTTGATTTAAAAGATCTATTGAATTGGAAAGATTATTATACATGATCATGAATTTTAACATATAGGAATTATATACTCATAATCAATTGTTTCAGAAAATAATATTTTAGATAAATCAAAATTTATGAAGATTATACTACCGCCAGTATTAGAACCTAATGTCAGGCGCTAGTAACAGAGTTGAGATTCTCAAATGGTTTTTGCAATTTTTCAATTCTGATTTGACATGATTATGATTAAACATACTAAGGGTAATCAAAATAACGCAAATATATTAGATACCTAAGCAAAAACTTGCGCATTTTATAAATTTAGCCTAATACCCCTAAAATACCTTTTAAATCCATTTCGACAATTATTTCATTTAGTCTTAGAAATATCATATGGCAAATTTAGTTTTCAAATTTTATAAGACTTTTAGGAATGGATTTAGAGGGATAAAAATAAAAGGATAAATAGATCACTTGAAAAATAATATGACTTTTTATTTAATTTCATCCAATCTAATTTATTAAAGAAGTTTGGCTTAATGTGTCAAAAGTCATATCACATGTTATATAAAGTGACCATATCATGTTGGTTAAAGGAAACAAAAACAAAAGAAAAACAAAAAAAAGAAAATTAAGCATATCATGAAGTAGAGAATTGATATTTCATTTTTAATTGATTTCTACTTAATGCAAATGATAGGGTACTATTGAATGAGAGGTTTAAGTATCCAAAGAGGACCGGGTGAGACGGTTCCTTTGGGTACCCAAATAGAACGTGGTTGCTTTTGAGGAGGTAGTGATGAATGGGCCCTTTTTAGTGGAGTTAGTGTTTCATTCTTAACTTTGGGCCTCCATTCAAACATTGGACAAACATTGTTTTTAGTTTTCAAATTTCCATAATCGTTTACTTGAATATTTGGTTCAAAATGATTTTTGAATTTATAATTTGGAGGAAATTTGTTTGCATTTAATTTTAAGTTGGGAGAAACATGATTTTGTAAATATTGGTGATTTTGAATTTGATTTACAAATCCTTTATGTTTCTTACTCCCATTATTAAACTTAGTTAAGATGTTCATATTCATATTCAACTTGTTTTTAGATATAGTTTGATATTGTGAATTTGTATTTACCATTTTCATAAGCAAGTTGATTTTTTATTTTAATTCATCATTCTTAACTTTAAGATTATGTCTAGCTTTATTATAAGCGATTGTGCTATTTTTAATAATAGAAACAATTGAATCAATATGATCTTAATAGTTATTTCTATATTCATCAAATGTTTCATCCATCTCTTTAATTTCAATTTAATATTCTTTACACTTAGCACAATCATTTTTCAAAGATGAATTTTCTAAACATAATTTTTCATTTTGTTCTTTTACAAAAAGAAGTTCCTTGCATTTTTCTTTTAGATCATTAAATTCTATACAAGGTGTAATGTTTTCAACTAAGGAACCTTGGGTTGAACTAGATAAATTAGAATTTGATTTTTCATTAATTTTTTCTTTTAAATTTTTATTTTCTAAGAGCAAATATTTATTAGCATTTTTTAACTTCTTCATTTTGCGCTTTGTAGTTTGAAGCAATTGTAATGTAGAAATAGAAGTACAATAAATAGGAGATTTTGATTTCCTTATATTGCTTTCAGGAGAGGCACGATTTGAACATATCGTTTCTTTGGCATCGTTTTGGCACTCCTCTTCCGAAGATAGTACTTCTTCTTCTCTTTCACTTGATGTGCATTTTATGGATCCGTCATGAGAGGAGCTTTCTTGAAAATTTGTGCAAGCTTGTATATTCTTCGGTTCTTGCGATTGTTCCATACCTGTAGAAGGAGAATCATAAGTTCTTTCAAGAAAATTCCAAATCTCATAAGCGGTAGGTAACGTATAAATAAGTTTGAAAATATTTTGGTCTAACTTACAAAATATACTATTCATAGATTTTGCATTTAAAACAATTTCGTTTCTAGTTAGTACGCTAGGTGGCTTTTCAAAAGTAATATTCCAAACTTTTTCATCTAAGGCCTTAAGAAAATTTTTCATTAATATTTTCCACCCTTTATAATTTTTGACCATAAATAAAGGTGGTGATAATAATTTTTCATTTATATTAAATTTTTCCCCAAGAGTAGAAGCGAGATCATGATCAAGAGACGCCATTATTCCCGGTTGTTAAGCCGAATTGGAATAACCTAGCTCTGATACCACGTGTTGGATCTGTAGGCGCCCTTAGAGGGGGGGGGGTGAATAAGGGTTTTATACTTTTTATAGATATTAAGGAAAATAATTCTCTGTTGCTATCGCCAGCGGTAGTGTTACCGCTCGGCGTTAGTGACAGGGAAATTAGCTTTCAGGTTAAGACAATGAAAGTCAAAGAGCACGAATCATTGATGAAGAAATAAACATATTTTCATTAATCATCAAATCGAAATACATATGTTTACAAAAACATTTCCAATAACGCTTGGAAAGAGGCGACAAATGAAAAACTCTTTTTCGTTTTCTATACCGACCCTTCTCCCAAGGACCAGTTGGCTTTAGTCTGTCTCTCCCCAGACAAGTCCTCAAGCCGCTCTAGCCAATCTATCACCAGAAAGGCCTCGAGCACCCCCTAGATCTACTCCCTAGACCCAGTCGTCGTGTGGCGAATTCCTCCCTAAGTCCTACCTAGACCTAGTCGCCGTGTGGCGAATTCCCCCTAGTCCCCGCAAGGCCCTAGTCGTCGTGTGGCGAGTTCCTCTACTAAACAAAAGATATAAAAATATAACAAATGAAACAATAACAACTAAAGACAAACTCCCTCTTAGGTTGAACTCGAAGATCTTTTCGAAGGTGTGCCGAAATAATCCTTTGAGTTGATGCATGCGACCTTCTCGTAGAATTAGCGTGTTGGTTCTTTCTTCGAGTTCCTTGCGTTCACGAACGTTGATGGAGTTGTCTTGGCTGCTTCTGAAGGCTCTCATGAGTGCTCTGAAATAAGGCTTCAATTCATTCTCCAATAGCAGGCCACAACGGAGGAGGCGCTGCTCTTTAAATTGATTCGACAGCTACCGCCTGTGCTAGTACTACCGCCCCGCGATAGTGACACGACGCGCAAATGGATCATAGCAGTTATGGCAACATCTGAGCGCAGACGGTTGTGACAGCCTAGCGTGCCACGGTAACACTATCGCCCCGCGATAGTGCAATTTCCTTCCTTCAGCCAATATCTCTTTCCAAATTTGCCCCTCAATCAACTGCAGACGGGATGTTTCCAAAAGCTACCGTCGGGTGTTAGACCTAACGCGCCGCGATAGTACTTGCCAAATATATCGTCCCATCAACATTCCTTTCTCTCCACTGTTTCCTTTCTGTCATTAGTTTCCATATATGCTAACGCCAACGTCAGTGCTAGCGCTCCGCAGTAGGTCATTTCGTCGGGTGCATCTTCGTCGAGCTGTCCTCAAATTTCGTCGATATCAATCTGGTTTGTCGAACGGAAACTTATTTTCGTCGATCTCAATTTGGTTCATCGAACGGCAACATATTTTTGTCGATCTCAATCTGATTCGTCGAACGGAACTAGCGCCAACGGTAGTATTATCGCTCCGCGGTATGGCATTCATTTCGTCGAGCGCCACAGTAGAGCATGCAGATCGTCGAACGGAGCACCGTGTTCGTCGAACCCAGTTCGTCGAACGCAGCAATCATTTCGTCGAACGCAGGTTTCCTTCTCAGCGGTTTCTTCTCAGCAGTTGTTAGCGCCAGTGGTAGGCTTAACGCGGCGCGGTAGAGCTTTCAGATCTTCTCAGCGGTTTTTTCTCAGCAGTTTCGTCTCAGCGGTTTCATCTCAGCAATTTCGTCTCAGCGGTTCGTTAGTGCTAGTGTCGGCGGTAAGGTTAGCGCGGCGCGGTAGCAACAACAACACAGCACCATGGAGTTTTGAAAGCACAGATCCTGCATACTATAAACACAAAACAAGTATGATCAAATATAATAGGATTTGTTATTGTCAAACCAAGAGATGCGGAAAGCATGTTCCAACATTACCTACTAACGCGTTGCGTTAGCTTGCGAGTACTCTCTCCAAAGGACCTTCTCTAGGTCACTCGTTGAACTCACTATGAGTTCTCTGCTATCTCGCTGAAAGATAGTCTCTCTATTCTCACAGGCTTCTCAAGGGGGGTCTGCCCTCTTATTTATGGGGAAAGGGAAGACCTTCTAGAAACCGAGCTAACGCCGACGTTAGCTCTAATGTCGGGCGTTAGCTCTAACGCAGGGCGTTAACTCACTTCAATATCTAATAGATATAGTATCGCTTGGACTGTGTACTCAGGAGTGACAGACGTTATGGAATCAGGCAAGGGATGACAATGAGTCTGAATAGACGGGAAATAAGGTTTTAAAAGAGAGGTGTGAAACACCAGATGAATTTTTGAATAAGATGGTAGTGATAATTTGTAAGAAGTTTCTCCAATTTTCTTAAGGTAAAAGGACCAAAATATTTTAGACTAAAGCATGCTAATCTTTTTGGTCGCAGAGTATGTTGTCGATGCGGATGCCAACGCAGCAAGACTTGATCGCCAACCTTAAATGGAGTTGGTTTCCTTTTTTAATCTGCTGTGATTTTGATTTTGTTTTGTGCTTAGATCAGAATGTGTCTTAGGCATTGTAATTATTAAATTCGGATTGAATAACGTCCATCCAACTTGCCCCTGTTAAACAGGAGATGAAACTGGGAGGTCATCGGCCATACATGGCCTCATATGGGGACATGATGTTGGAATATAAGCCTTCACCTGTATTTTGATAAGTCAAATCAGCTTCGTATTGCTTAGCTTCATCATGACAAGGAAAATGAAGTTCAATCCAGCATGGGCCTCCACCGAAAGCTTGCCTTCCCTGCGTTGGAGCATGTACCTGCCAGGGGATATAATTAAAATAGTTATTTAGTATGTGTCTTGTACCAATATCTTGTTGTATTTTAATCATGTATTTGGGAGCCTTGTAGTTGTAAAAGGCAAGCCATGCAACCCATCTTAGGTGTATCAAAAACAACTATTTTACAGCAATGTAGTCTAATTTAGAAAGCTCTTATCTACCTTCACTTCCCTTCCCTTCTCTTTTCATTTCAGTTTTGTTATTTTCTTCCTAAAATCTAACATGGTATCAGAGGTAGGTTGAGTTGGTTGGTCAATCTCGCCGGCGAAGTCCTTATGAAATCAAATCTCGGCGTGGCTATGTCGAAAAGAGGGGTCGATAAAATATGGATTCCCTCGTGGCTCGTTTAGGCTTTGTCTCTCAAGTTCTACCTAGCGAGGTCACGTGTGGGTAGCTTCGTCTTGTCGTGGAGGCGTCGTTTGGAGTGCAGAGTCAAGGATGACAATGATGAGTGAGACCGGAAAAGAAAATGGAATATACCCGACGGCGTGCTGAGTTCTGTCCCACTTTGCCTACCCGACGGCGTCCTCCTACCTCCTTCCAAAAGGATACAACAAAAACTAAGGAAGAAAATAAGTTTTGCAGTTTTTGGCTTAAGGGGAGGTGTTGGAATATAAGCCTTCACCTGCATTTTGATAAGTCAAA
Source organism: Dactylorhiza incarnata (assembly GCA_033032865.1). Taxonomy (NCBI): domain Eukaryota; kingdom Viridiplantae; phylum Streptophyta; class Magnoliopsida; order Asparagales; family Orchidaceae; genus Dactylorhiza; species Dactylorhiza incarnata. The sequence continues at coordinate 3,606,746 of JAWHQI010000259.1, read as the reverse complement.
TCAGCTTGTTATTGCTTAGCCTCATCATGACAAGGAAAATGAAGTTCAATCCAGCATGGGCCTCCACCGAAAGCTTGCCTTCCCTGCGTTGGAGCATGTACCTGCCAGGGGATATAATTAAAATAGTTATTTAGTATGTGTCTTGTACCAATATCTTGTAATATTTTAATCATGTATTTGGGAGCCTTGTAGCTATAAAAGGCAAGCCAGGCAGCCCATCTTAGGTGTATCAAAAACAACTATTTTACAACAATATAGTCTAATTTAGAAATCTCTTCTCTACCTTCCCTTCCCTTCTCTTTTCATTCCAGTTTTCTTATTTTCTTCCTAAAATCCAACAAGGTATCTGAGGTAGGTTGAGTTGGCTGGTCGATCTCGCCTTCGAAGTCCTTGTGAAATCAAATCTCGGCGTGGCTATGTTAAAAAGAGGGGTCGATAAAATGTGGATTCTCGGCTGGCTCGTTTGGGCTTCGTCTCTCATGTTGTACCTTGCGATGTCGCGTGTGGGTAGCTTCGTCTTGTCGTGGAGGCGTCGTTTGGAGTGCAGTGTCAAGGATGACCATAACGAGTGGGACCGGAAAAGAAAACAGAATATCCCCAGTGATGTGTTGAGTTCTGTCCCACTTTGCCTACCCAACAGCGTCCTCCTACCTCACTCCAACAAGATCCAACAAGAACTAAGGAAGAAAATAAGTTTTGCAGTTTTTGGCTTAAGGGGAGGTGTTGGAATATAAGCCTTCACCTGCATTTTGATAAGTTAAATCAGCTTCCTATTGCTTAGCCTCATCATGACAAGGAAAATGAAGTTCAATCCAGCATGGGCCCCCACTGAAAACTTGCCTTCCCTGCGTTGGAGCATGTACCTGCCAGGGGATATAATTAAAATAGTTATTTAGTATGTGTCTTGTACCAATATCTTGTAGTATTTTAATCATGTATTTGGGAGCCTTGTAGCTATAAAAGGCAAGCCAGGCAACCCATCTTAGGTGTATCAAAAACAACTATTTTACAACAATATAGTCTAATTTAGAAAGCTCTTCTCTACCTTCCCTTCCCTTCTCTTTTCATTTCAGTTTTGTTATTTTCTTCCTAAAATCCAACACATGCGTGCTGAGGATTTTGTAAGATGTGTTGTAATAGTATTCCGCCCAGCTTAAGTCCTCGAACCATTTCTTCGGGTGTTCTTCAACGAATAACCGAAGATATTGGTTCAGGCTTCTATTGACACGCTCTATCTGGCAAAGCTATATTTTAGTGTAGAGTACCTTGGTTGGAAAACAGCTCTTGCCAAAAATCACTAAGAAATAGAGAATCTCTATCTGAAACAATAGTTTCAGGAATAGTGTAATATGCCAAAAATTTGCCAAAAGGTTCTATTGACAATTGGTGTTGTATAATGTGCGGGAAGAGCGGCAAAGTGAGCGCCCTTGGTAAAATGATCCACCCCAATTAAAATATTTGAATAACTGTGTGATTGTGGGAGATGAGTGATAAAATTCATGGACACATCCGCCCAAATTTGAGTTGGGTGGGCAATGATAGCAACAAATTAAACCAAAAGGTGCATGAGTTGAGATTTTTACATTTTTGACAAGTCACGTGGGCTAGTAAAAATAAGCAATTAAATGTTTATAGGTAGGTAAAATTTCTGAGTGACCACGAGCTATAGAGTTATTTGCTTCAGCATTGATAGAAAATGGTAGGGAGGACTCAGGAGTATTATCATGTTTATAAGAGTTAATCAAATCGGTAGGAGATAATTGTTGAGTATAAGAACAATGAAATGATAATTGGGCTTCGGAAATTGGTGAGTCATTTAATCGAGATAACGCATCGGCAGCGGAATTTAACCGCCCTCGTTTATATTATATTGAAATTGTGAAACCCAATATTTTTGTTAAAAACTAGTGTTGATTTCTTATTGAAGTAAGCAATAAGATGGTGACGTTGGCTTGAAACTGACCCAATGGCACATCTTGATGCATCCGTTTCCACAGTGAATGGACAACTAAAATCTAGTAGTGTAAGAACATGAGTAGAAACTAAATGTTTAAGTGTTTGAAAAGCCTTTGTAGCAGCGTGTTGTTATATATGGAACTATCACCTAAAGGGGGGAAAGAATAGGTGATATGACTGTTTTAAATTTATGCACAAAAATAAATAGTTCAGATCACAACATAGCAAACAATCACAAAATCACAGCACACAAGAGCCATCAGATTTATAGTGGTTCCTCAAGATAATGTGTCTTGAGTAGTCCACTATCCCTCTGCGCCTATCTAGTAGTGTGCTAGAGTCAGCAAACTCCACCAAATCTCATATCTACTCCACATATCGTACAACTCAGGCACACGGGCCCTACAGCTCAGACCCTCAAGCCCTACAACTCAGATCCTTCTAGGATCCTACCTCAGGTTCCAGGAACCCCACAACTCAGGCCCTCAAGCCCTACTGAGAATGTATAAGATACAATAATGAAGAACATTTACACCGTAAAGAAAATACAGAAGAGTTCTTCTGAGGCCCAAATGTTGACGACCTCTGGACTTGAAGAGAAAATGATAAATATCTTATCTTGCAGAACACGGGCTTATCTTCAATCCTTTCTTCAATCAGTAATACAGCTTGACATTCGATGTTTCTTGACTGATACTTGGAGAACAGAGAACAAGAGCATTTTTGTTCTCGAGAGTTTGTTCCTTATTCACAAAATTATCTTTACTGTTCGATTGATTCGATTATTCTCTATGTTGTTGATTAGAGCAGATACTTATCCTTTTTATATGACTGAGGGACCGTCTAACTATCTACTCAGATGTCCTTTAAGTGACAGAGGCCCATTACTTAATGGTATGCGCTGATTGGACCATCACGCGGCGGGATTAAATGCAGAAAACACGTTTCGAATTATCTCGTCCTGTCTCGATGATATGAGCAACATCTCGATGACAAACTTTGTCGTCATGCCGATCCTTCTTGGACTTAGAAAATTCTTCCAGTCTTCTTAAATCTTCTTCTAAGAAGGATATCTCGACGATATGAGATATCTCAACTACACTTGCACTCACGGCGACATTAAGTCATCTTAATGATGTCGTCTTGAACATCTTGTCGACTTGAGGTCTTCTCGTAGATATCGTTGAGATCATCCTGACGATAAGGAACACTTCAGCTGCAAACTGTCTCTATGAATTCTGACTTAGTCTTCTCGACAACAAACCTCCTTTACGACGATGTCGTCGACTTAACTTGACATTTCACTTTAAGATTCCTGAAGAGCTTCATCATGCCAGACTTCACAACATTATCGTCGTGTGATACTTGTTGACATGAAGATAATGTGACTTGGTTGATTCTTCTTGTTCTCACAATGATATCGTCGTGTGTACTTTGTTGGCACAATGATATCGTCGTGTTGTCCATATTGTCATGATGATTAATGACATAATCTTTCTGCTGATCTCTGCGAGTAGTCTCAACGATATATACATATTTATTCGACGATATGTTTAGTCCTTCTAGACAATTTTGGACTTAAAGAGATTAGAGAAGTACTAGATATACAGTCTATACTCTGTTGTTATGAATAGAGCATACCATCAAATACATAGTGTTTTTATCATTGACCAGAGCACTTCTTCAAATCAGGAACATTGTTGGGCACTATTCCCAACAATCTTCCCCTATTTGAAGAAGTCATAACTCTCCTCAATGATAAATGTCAAACATAAATAGAATCCAAATTAAAGATACTCAAGCAACACAAGATGATTCAACTACGAACATTGTATAAATAGAGATAATGTGAAAGTGAGGTTAGATCTTAGATTTACATTAAAGGGGTGTGATTAGAGTGTTAAAAAGGTTTTTCACTTAATTTTATAGAGGAATTAAAGTAGTGTTACTTATATGTGTATGCAGAGTGAGTTATAAAACAAAATAAAGAAACAGCACACAGCACAACACAGAAAACAATCACAACACAGATGACATGAATTTTATAGTAGTTCCCAACTAAACCTGGGTACTTCTACTCTTCTACCACACTTGGTAGGATTCCACTACAGGTTGTTGATCAGGTGCCCTGCCACCAAGGGAGTTTTGATCAGGTGTCCACACACCAAGTGAGCTTTTGATCAGGTGCTCTAACCCAACTACAGGTTTTTGATCAGGTGTCCTGCCACCAATGGCTGTAACTTTTGAAGGGAGTTATAAGCCTTTTTACAGGTAAAAGAAAACAGAAAATATATTGTTCTTCTCTTTCTAAGAAGACTCTAGTTGATCCTTGATGATGTTGAAGAGCTACCTGATGCGCTATTCCAGCATTGCTAATTAGCAACCACGAAATGAGATACGACGGCAGTGCACCGGTCGCTCAAGTAATAAAATAGGGAGGAACTCCCCGAATATCGTTCTCAAAGGACCGCAAGTTGGCTAGTACGATTTGCTCAAACCGGAAATTAGTTAAAAGGATTATTAAATAATGGAGGGGGGTTGTGATTTGGGTTCCTAAGCTATTGAAGGATGAAGAGAAATGTGGGTCGAAAAGCACCGCTTCGCAAGGTGTGAGTGAGTGCAGCGGCCGCGATGCCGTGCTTCGGTAAGCGGGTGGAGTGGCCACAGTGCAAGGTTTTGTGACGGTCGAATTCACCTCTTCGCTAACATCACCACTAGCAATCGCTAGGTGGCTTCACACACAAACCACCTAGACTATCACAACAACAAAAAGGGCTATTCTTGCCACCACATCATCATTGCACATGAACATAAGCAAGAATACATCATATTAACCTAACAAGCATTCATACACAACACAAAGGAAGTACAAGCATCAAGGGTTAGAGAGGACCACAAGGAAGATGTCACCGCGTCTTGGGTTCTCGGCCGGAATGAGAGGTTGTCGGGCTCTCTCCGGGCTCGGCCCTCAGATGGTGTGCTAACTCGAAGGAGGCTGTCACCGCTCCAACGATCTTCAGCGCTTCTATGGTCTCCTCGGCAAGGAATGCTTGAGCTAGTGCTGGAGAAAGCTTCTGAATGCTCCCGGATGGAGGAATGGTGAAGGAGATCGCTGGAGATGGTCTCCTCTTGTCTCCTACGGGGGAAGGGGTGAAAATGGCGGGATCCCAGGCTTTTCCCGCGAGGGGCAGTCGAGCTCTCGATCCCCGCAGCGATTCCTGCTTTAAATACTAAATAGGTAGAGTTTTGGTCACGCACGGTCGAACGCACGACCGTGCGTTGCCCGTGCGTTAATAAATGATAAAAGCTGGTGTGAAGACGAAGTTGCGCCGCCCGTGCCATTTACTCACGCACGGGCAAATCCGCCCATGCGTCAAAAAGCATGGGTAAATTCAGAAATGACTAAAACAAGGAGAACACAGGTCTTCCGTGCATTTTACTCACGCACGGGAAAATCCGCCCGTGCGTCAAAATGCACGAGAAAATTCAGATCGCTCATTTTCTGCCCAGATGATATCGCACGACTGCAATCGTCCGTGCGTCAAGGAAAATGCACGACCGTGCGTTTCACACAGTCATGAATTTTGGGAGAAAACTGGATACAAGATAATCCGGCCACCTGCATACAAGATAAAATAGATGGGAATACACCTTAAGCACCAGATAAACATAGAGAAATGGAAGGGGAGCACCATGTGCTTACTCCCAATAACAAGGAGCGCAAATGCACACCGAAATGGGCCTAATAGTGCACCTAGCGAGGAATAACAAATATGAATGAAAATATGCCTAAAGTGTAGTGCATAAACTAGATAATCGGCCCAGATGAGTCCATAAATGTGTATATAAATGGGACTCATCACACCCCTAGACTTAACCATTTGCACGTCTCGGGCAAACTACTCAGCTCTCCTGTCGGAACAATTGAATGTTAGCGTGAGTTTGAGCGGTAGAGACCTATGCGAAGTCGCATGCGCACGTGCATAGAAATACATTAGAACATAATTAAACTCAAGATTATATCTAACTATTTCTAGAACAGTAGTTCAAAATTTACTTTACTTGGATGGTGAATCCCAGTGAATCTTTCAGTCGCGCAAAAGGGAAAATAGCATGACTAATGAGTGGAGTATTACTCGAATCGACGCACGGGACAAACTCCTAAGAAATCCATCAAAGTCGGTGTCCATAGGCTTGCACGTTCGCACTCTCTCTACTACATGAGATGACTCGTATCTAAAATCAATAGGACTTATGGTTTAGGATTAGGCTTAGGTTGAGTTTAGGCTAGGTAAGTAGAAGGACGATGGGAATCGCATTCAACACAACCTGAGCTCTCAAGAGAATTACGATCACCAAAACAATATTTTTAATAATTACACAACACCCCCCGACTTCAACTGAACACTAGGTGCGTGCTAAGCCCATTACAAATTGAATTTGTCGAGAGAATAATATTTTTGCACAACTTTTTTTTTCTATTCATTCTTTTCTTTTCTCTTTTCGACAAAATAACTTTTATATGCTCAATAAAACAGCTCCTTTAGCTAATTCAAAACTGCCATGCACAACAAAGATGACACCAAATGCGATCGAAAAAGAAATTTCTTTCAGCTCAAAGGTTGGTGCGGAAATAGGTTCGATCGTATGGCTTTGGTGAAATTTTAGTGGATCTAAACAAGGAGGAAAGGTAGGCTCAAGTGGGTTTGCAACGGTGATTACGTAGGTAAGGATTTTAAAAGCACAAACGGATCAAGAAATGACCTATATCACATTTTATAACGGGTACTTTCAACGCAATCGTTTCAAGAGTCTCCTAATGCAAGTTCTAGCCACCAAGAAAGGTTGTCCTTCCTTCCGACCCTAGTAATAAGCTACTACTAGTTTAGCTACACTCGACCTTATGCTATCGTCGGATTCACCGGATTCACCACTAAAGTAAAATAAATTGCAGCTACTATAATAGAAATAATTAAATTATAACTCTGAATTTTATTCTACTCTAATTGAATTTCTAGGCGTGACAGGAGCACTTGACTAGAGCACTACTCAAGTCAACATTTTTCTCTACTCCTCACTCATACACTAATAATCCAATTCTTACGAGCGGGGAACCTCGCAGGGATACCCAATAAGCACGCGTGATCAAGTGCGCGTGAACTAGGTGCAAGTATATGCAATGTGTGTAACAAAATACAAATCCTAACTCAAAACATTCTAACATGTAATGCAAAGTGTGTGCGCATGCACCGATCACTCTCTCCCCCAGACTTGATTAAAACCAACTATAATAACCAATTCAGAAATACGTAGGAAAGGGGTAGAGTTGACCTATGCTCATAAATGAGCATGCCAGAAGTGCGGAAGTTCCAACTTTTCTTTTAATAAAATATCCTCTCCATTATCCACCACGCGAGAGCTCCAACCTGCGTTGTTAGCAAGAAGGAAATACAGAACATAATAAAAAAAATAAAAAGCAAACGGAACCGGTTGGTTCCAACGGGTTGTCTCCCATGTAGCCCTTTTGTTTAACGTCCTTGAAGGTTGACCAAATACCTGTATTAAGCATTGTTCAGAGACAAAAAGTTTTCACAAAGTTGATAGGAATTTGCTCAGAATATCCCAGAAATACAACATATAACCAAAGGCAAAGAGATAAAAATTAAGCAAGATTATACAAATCACGTATTCGAATACAGCATAGAGACAAAAGAGAGAATTACCCTAACACATTTGGCTCCGCTAGATACAATTTTTTACAGTCCTTCAAAACTGTGCCGCCCTCATAGATTTTCAATCGATGACCATTCACCTTGAACGTCCCTTCTTTTTCTCCAGAAATTTCAATTGAGCCGAACGGAGAAACACCAGTCACAGTGAACGGGCCACTACACCGTGACTTCAGCTTTCCAGGGAATAAGCGCAGACGAGAATTGTAGAGGAGAACGCTATCTCCCGGATTGAATTCTTTTGGCCTAATATGCTTATCATGCCACTTCTTTGTCTTTTCTTTATATATGCGAGAGTTCTCATAGGCAAAATGCCGCAGTTCTTCAAGTTAATTCAACTAAGAAAGACGTCGTTCCGCCATTGCTGCAATGTCCATGTTTAGGAACTTGGTTGCCCACAAGGCTTTGTGTTCTAATTCCACCGGTAGGTGGCATGCCTTTCCAAAAACAAGCTGGAAAGGTGTCATTCCTAAAGGGGTTTTGAAGGCAGTACGGTAGGCCCACAAGGCATCATCCACTTTCGTCGCCCAATCCTTTCTGTTCGAGTGGATCGATTTTTCTATTATTCTTTTGAGTTCTCTATTCGAAACTTCCACTTGTCCACACGTTTGCGGGTGGTAAGCTAAAGAGATTTTATGATGCACGCCAAATTTATTTAGTAATTTCAAAAATTGTCGGTTGCAAAAATGACTACCACCATCACTTATTATTGTCCGCGGAGCTCCGAATCTAGAAAAGAAATTTGTATGAATAAATTTCAAGACTGTACGGGCATCATTAGCAGCAACAGCCTCCACCCACTTTGAAACGTAATCCACTGCCACTATTATATAATGTTTTCCATGAGACATTGGGAATGGACCCATGAAATCAATTCCCCAAACGTCGAACTGTTCACAAACTAACATATTATTAAGCGACATCTCGTCTTTCCGCGAAATGTTGCCAGTTCTCTGGCATTCATTGCATTTTGAGACGTACGCGTGAGCATCCTTGAATAGCGTGGGCCAAAATAATCCACTTTGCAGCACCTTGCGTGCTGTCCTAGCAGCGCCATGTGTCCTCCCGCCTCCCTATCGTGGCACTGTTCGAGAACGGACCTGTACTCAGATTCCGGGACGCAACGTCTGATTATACCATCGCTACAAGTACGAAACAACAATGGATCTTCCCAAAAATAATACTTTAAGTCCGAAAAAAGCTTGTTCCTCTGCTGAGGCGTAAGATTGGGCGAGACAATTTTACACGCAAGATAGTTTGCGATATCGGTGTACTATGGGGTCATTGACGGATGCGTATTGATGGCGAATAGCTTCTCGTCTGGAAAATAATCAGTCATTTCCTCCTCTTTGTTGTTGGAAGCATCAGCTGTCACGTCCTTCTCCAGCCGCGATAAGTGATCTGCGATTACATTCTCAACCCCCTTCTTATCTTTGATTTCCAAATCATACTCTTGCAGCAGTAGGATCCAGCGGATTGAACGCGGCTTGGCCTCCTTCTTGCTGAATAGGTACCTCAGTGCGGCTTGATCTGTGTACACTATTACTTCGAAAAGCACCAAGTAGGAGTGAAATTTCTTGAAGGCGAAGATCACGGCTAGCATTTCTTTCTCCATGGTGGTGTAGTTCGCTTGAGCGTTATTTAGAGTTCGACTGGCATATGCAATGGTGTGAAAGGTTTTGTCTTTCTTTTGACCAAGCACTGCACCCACGGCTACGTCACTAGCATCGCAGATGATCACAAAAGGTAAACTCCAGTCAGGTGACACCAAGATCGGAGCATCGATAAGTTGCCCCTGTAGGGTTTCAAACGCTTGCATACAAGCTTTATCGAAATAGAATGGGATATCTTTGCCTAGTAAGTGAGAAAGAGGTTTTGAAATGAATGAGAAATCCATAATAAATCTCCGATAAAATCCCACGTGTCCGAGAAAGCTGCGGATACCCTTCACAGAAGACGGCGGAGGAAGATTTTTGATGACACCAACCTTCGCCTGATCCACCTCAAGCCCCTGGCGGGATACCTTATGCCCCAACACGATTCCTTCGCGCACCATAAAATGGCATTTTTCCCAATTAAAGATGAGGTTGGTGTCCTCACACCACTTCAAGGTCTTATCTAGATTGGCAAGGCACGAATCGAAGCTGCTGCCGAATAACGTGAAATCATCCATGAATACTTCGAGAAAATCGCCCACCATGTCAGCGAAGATTGCAAGCATGCATCGCTGAAAAGTTGCAGGAGCATTGCAAAGTCCAAATGGCATTCGCTTGAACGCGAAGGTACCGGAAGGGAAAGTGAATGTCGTCTTGTCCTGATCAGCAGGGTCGATTAGGATTTGATTGTACCCGGAGTACCCATCCAGAAAACAGTAGTAGTCTTGCCCTGCCAACTTTTCCAACATCTGATCAATGAAAGGAAGTGGAAAATGGTCCTTGCGCATAGCATCATTTAGTTTGCGGTAATCGATGCAGACCCTCCATCCGGTGATCACACGGGTAGGTAGTAACTCATCTTTCTCATTGAGGACAACGGTAATCCCCCCTTCTTTGGCACAACTTGAACTGGGCTGACCCACTTGCTGTCGCTAATTAGATAGATGATGTCTGCATCCAAAAGCTTTATCACTTCTGCCTTCACTACATCTTGCATCTTCGGGTTCAGCCGCCTTTGGGGTTGAACCGATGGCTTATACTGATTTTCAAGAAGGATCTTATGCATGAAGACGGTGGGGCTAATTCCTTTAATATCGGCAAGGGAACGTCCAAAGACTTTTTGGTATCTTCTTAGCAACCTCACCAACGCAGCTTCGTTGTCCACAGACAGAGTTACAGAAATAATCATCGGATGCGTGGTATTTTCCCCCAGGAAGACATATTTCAGAGAGTTTGGTAATTGTTTGAGAGCTGGAGAGGTGTTTGAATCCGATGGAACAATAATTGATTCATTGATCGGATGCAGATCCTCTGACTTGTCCGAGGATGAACCTCCATTGCCCACAAGGCTTTCTTGCTGCCAAAAAGTCTCGCAATCCCCCGAGCTCATATCAAACTGACTATCCAATTCATCGGTTGGCTCCGCTAGTTCGTCGTCTGTGATCTCAAATAGTTGCGCCGGATTATGAACATTAAAAGATATGGCATCCTGCCCCAATCTGAGAGTGAGCTCTCCCTGCTCCACATTAATGATGGCGCATGCTGTCGTGAGAAAGGGGCGCCCCAAGATAATAGGGACTCTAGCATCGGCTTTCATGTCAAGGATGACGAAATCAGCTGGAAAGGCGAGGTCATTTACCACTATGGTAAGGTCTTCCACAATCCCGACCGGTTTCTTAATTGTTCTGTCGGCTAGCTGCACCATCAGTTGTGTCGGCTTCAAAATCCCCGCACCTAGCTCTTGAAAGATGGAGAGCGGCATTAGATTGATGGAGGCTCCTAGATTATAAAGTGCCTGACCGAATCGGTGGTGACCGATTCTGCAAGGGATAGTAAAGCTGCCAGGGTCCTTTCGCTTTGTAAGGACGTCGGTGATGAGGGCGGAGCACTCCTCCGTGAGATCAATGGTTTTGAGGTCCTCCAGGTCCTTTCTCTTTGAAATCAGCTTCTTCAAGAATTTTGAGTAACCCGGTATCTGGGAGATGGCCTCAATCAGCGGTATGCTAACTTATACTCCCTTCATCATTTCCAGGAATCTACGAAATTGCTTCTCTGACTTCTCATTCCGTAACCTGTGAGGAAATGGAGGGCTAACAATACTTTTTGAGGGTTGTGCCACGCTCGCAGAATCCGGCACAGTAGGTATAGGAGTCGGCTTCCCTGTCACATCTGCATCAGGCCTGTCCGTAGGATTCGTAAGTGGGTCCTGTAGCGCAGGTGCTGGAGGTGTTTTCTGACCTGGGAGGTTTTTTACACTCCTGCCACTTCTTAACTTCATGGCGTTCACAGATGATGAATAGAAAATATTGCATATTTCTAATATAATTTCTAGCCTAATTTGGGTATTTTTGTACATGCAATATGTAAATTATTGAAATAATAGCTTGTTTTATCTTGTTTGTAAATATATGTAAATATTATAAGTATAAATAAATATTGATATATTTTTAATACATATATATTTATGTATATATATAATAATAATAGTAGTAATAATAGTATATATATATAATAATAATAGTATGTATATAATAAATAATAATAAGTATACACATATAATAATAAATAATAGTATATAAAGTATAAATAATAATAATATATAACTATATATAAAAATAAATATTCCTCAGAATTCCTCCCGTTCGACTAGAATTTTAGTGGATCTCCATAAGATTTAGTCGAACGAAAATTTAGTCGATCTCCGAAAATTAGTCGAAAATTTCGTTCGAATAAAATTTCGTTCGAATAAAAATATCAAATATTATATATTATATATCAGCTGGCCTGAGATCGACGAAATCAGCCCGAGCCAAGTTCGACGAACTCTACTCTCCCTGAGTTCGACGAACTCCCTCCGTTCTATGAACTAAATATAATATATATATATATATATATATATATATATATAATATTGGCATATATATTTCTTCCCCAGTTCGGCTTTCGTCGAACTCAATCCTGTCTGACTTTCGTCGATCTCTCCCTCTCCTAGATCGACGATCTCTAAATTAAATATATATATTATATCAATGTATTATATTGTGTCTGCAGGTGTTCGACGAATTCCGGCCAGCTCTTCCTTCCAGCAAGCTATACTGCCACCTCTCTCCTTCTAGAATCTGCCAGCTGCTACCCGCACCCCATAGTGTTCAAGTCAATCTTGCCAACTTCAGTCAAACAGCCAGCTGCTGTTTTTGTTTTCATTTTTTTTTGCTAAATGCAGCCCCACTCTTTTGCCTATAAATAAGAGGGGATGGCCATTGTATTTAGGGTTCACAATTTCTAATCCTTTTTAGGATTGTGTTCCACCCTTTGTTTATGTTTTCTCTCCTTAGTTCCCCTTTGTCTCTCTCTTTGTTATGTAATGTTTATTTTTGCTTAATAAAATAAGTTTTTGTTCATCAAGTTCTTACTCTTGTTCATCTAAGTGTTCTTCATGTTGTTTTTTTTTCTTTTATTTTGTTTTTCCTTTTTTTGTAATCTTTTTCATGTCTTCTTGTTTTTAATTTTTGTAAGTGTGTGTGAGTGTATGAGAATAGTTTTAAAAGCTTTCATAATTAGTTTTAAAAGCTTTCATAATTAGTTTTAAAAGCTTTCATAATTAGTTTTTATGCTTTCAATAATTAGTTTTAATGCTTTGATAATTAGCTTTTCATGCTTTCATAACTTAGATTTTTCATGCTTTCTTTAAAGTTTTCATAATTAGCTTTTCATGCTTTCTTTATCGCTTTCATAAATTAGATTTTCTGCTTATTTACAGCTTTCATAACTTAGCTTTTTTTGTCTTTTCTATCGCTTTTCTTGGTTTTTGCTAAACGCACACCAAGCCCGCGATTGTTATCATTTTTGTTTTTAATTAATGCAAACTCATCTTTTTAATATCCGATAAAATAATAGCCGTAGCTCGAAGTAACAATACTCGACGGGACCCAGGACTAAATACGACCTTGATATGATTTTTTATCATATATACTACACGCGATAGGTGTGCTTGCCTCCTACGCCGTAAAATATTTTCTTATCAAGTTTTTGGCGCCGTTGCCGGGGAATTTCATCGATATTGCGAAAAAAGTATACACTATTGATGTTATCATCTTTAAAAAAAAATCAAAAAAATTAAAAAACCCCCAAAAAACCCAAAAATATATGTTTTCTCTTTTTCTAAAGCTCTAATTTGTAAATATAAAAAAATTAAAAACCAAAAAAATGATGAAATATTCTTTTAAAAAATCCAAAAAATATTTGTTCTTTTTTTTTTCTTTTTGTTTTTTATTAAGTTGCTTTTATTTTTATTAAGTTTTAATTTTGTATATAAATATGCATATAAGAAAACTCAAAAAATGATAGGATTTCTATTTGTTTTTCATTTAGTTTTTTTAAATGCATATTTGAAAACATATTATTTCAAATTTCAAAATAAAAAAAAATACTGAAAGACTTTAAAACCAAAATCAAAATGAATTCTAGGAATTTTAAGATAGGACAATAGATCGTTTTCTCGAAGTAGGATTACTCGACAAACCCGAAAGGGGATTTTTGTCGATATTTTGAAAAGAGGAAACCCCGTTGCTTTTACCCTATTATTTCTACGTTTTCTTCTTTGCTTTTCATTTTAAAGATTTTCTTTATTAATTTTGTTTTTTTCTTATGTTTTAATATAAATTTGAATATGCTTATTTCAAAAATGATGAAAATACATTTAGAAAACTCCAAAAAAAAAATATATGTGGTTTTACTTTATATATATATTTCATTCTTTTTGTGATATAAAAAAAACCAAAAATCATAAATCTTCTTTTTACTTTATCTTTCTCTTTCTTGTTCTTATTATTTTAGTTCTTTTTTTAGTATCATTATGTATATAAATGTACATATAAGAAAAATCCAAAAAAAATTAATATAATATTGTATCTTTCTTTTTGTAAATACCTTTTTCCTTTTCTTTCTTTCTTTCTTATTTTAATTTTTAGGTTTTATATATGTAAATTATATATGTAAATATTTGGCTAAATTTTGAAAAATCAAAAAAAAAATGATGATGGAAAAACCAAAAAAAAATCCCACAAAAAAATTAATTAATTAAGTATTTTTGGCTTTCTTATTTTTTCTTTTTTTCATCTTTCCTTTTTTCTTGCTTTTCTTTTTGGTAAGTGTTTATATATATTCTTATCATATTAAAAATCCAAAAAATGATGAAAATATTGATTTGAAAAATCCAAAAAAACTATATGTTTTGTTTTCTTTCTTTGTTTTTTTTATCTTTCTTAAGTTTTACTACTTATTAAGTTTTATTTTGTATATAAATATGCATAAAGAAAAAAAATGATATGATTTCTATTTTATTTTCATTAAGATTATTTATGCATATTTAAACAAAACAAAATAATACTCTAATTAAAATGACAAAATAATGGAAAATTTTGAAACATAAATCAAAAAGAATTTTTGGAATTTTTGAGATAGAATAATAGGTAGTTTTCTCGAAGTAGGATTACTCGACAGACCCGAAAGGGGATTTTTGTCGATATTTTGAAAAGGGGAAACCCTATTACTTTTATCCTTTCATTTCACTTCTTCTTCTTTGCTTTTTATTTTAAAGTTTCTCTTTATTTTTCTCTTTTTTATTAAGTATAAAGTTTTTTATACATATGCATATTTTAATAATGATGAAAATATGTGTTAGAAAGATCTCTCCAAAAAATATATATATAGTTTGCTTTATGTATAAATGTTTAATTTTTTGTAACTAAGAAAAATTGGAAAAACAAATAAAAAACTTATATATATATATATGCATATGATTTTATCACTTTTATCACCCCCCCCCCCCCATGTACATAAACCTTTATTATTATGTTTTAACATCTTTTGCAGGTAATTATTCCGGTCATCCCGTCTCCAAAATAGGGGCGTGCTTTTTCCCCCTGCTTTTTCCCTCCTTGTATTTTTCTTTTTATTATGCTTTTGTATATATATAAGATTGTTCCTCATACTTACTTCAACATTGGGGACAATGTTGATCTTTAAGTATGGGGGTATTTTCCTGTTGGTGCCAAAAATGGTACCTCCAAAATTCACACTAAAGGGGGATGGGAGAAAACTGCGAAGTGTAGGTTACTGAGACAGAAGATGCTGAGACAAAAGGAAAACGATCACGAAAAAGGCGATCACAAAAAAGTGAGACCGCTTACACAGGTTGTAAGCTGGAGCCCCGGAGCCAAAAGTCCTTTTTCTGGTACCCCTACCCCTCTATTTATAGACGAGGGGGCTGCCCAAACGGGCAGAACTGAAAACTACGGGCTGCCCGGGATACAGGAGAGCCAGGGCAGGGAAATGGGAAACAAATAACAAAGAAAACAAAAAAACGATCAGACCGCTTAAGCCGGCGGTCTCACACTGCTCTGACCGCTCGACACTTAGAAAATTCCAGTCGAGGCAGCTGGCGATCTGGGCGGTCACCGAAACTGAGACCGTTTAGACCGAAAAAATTGACCAGCAAGAGGAGGTCGCGGGCTTTCCGGACAAACATAATCCCCGCACATTTTTAAGTTGCACCTGGAACTTCGAAAATGTAAGCTTTGGCCGCTGAGACCGCGATCGCCATCAATGCCCCCCGGGCTATAAATACCCCTCCGATGGTCTGTGAAATCATAATTTCCTGAAAAGTTAACGAGCTTACCTTGCAAGCGGTCTTAAAAAAGTAGATAAGTCGAGCTCGATAATGTCAACATTGTTGTCTGTGTTCGACTCTCCGGGAAAGGACTCCTCTGAAAAGAAGAAGAAGAGGAAGACCGCTACTTCGAAAAAGGTTGTGAAAGTCGCTAAGACTTCACCGGAGGCGGGCACGTCCAAGGAGACTGCGCGATCTTCTCCGGAGAAAATCACTGTTCTTTCCGACAATGAGGTTTCACTACATCGCGCTGCTGCTGTTTCATCATCTAGTTCTTCAGGGCCTGAACTGATCCTTCCTGATTTTTCCATTTCTTTTAATTTCCAGAAAACCGTGGAGGCGCTCGGTCTGACCACCGTTCAACATAATGAGACCGCTTCCACAGAGGTTATCCTGGCTGGGCTGCGGGAGCAAAAGGCTGAAGCTGAAAAAATTATGCAACAGTTAGGCAATTCTCTGGATTCTTCCAAAGCGAGTAAAAGAAAAAATTTAAATCCTTCTACTCAAAGTGCTAAAAAGCCAAAAAATGACGATGTCAAAGGGGTGACCGCTCCTAAGATGATCGCTCAATCCGAGGGTGGTGACCTCAAGGATCCTGAGAATGCTCCTTTGAAGGTAAATGATGCGGCCGATCTCCTTTCTTTTTCAGCGATCTCAGCTTTTTCAAGTGAGGCCGATCCTGAACTGATCGCCTACCTTGAAGGAGATTCTTCTAATGATTTTTCTTGTTCTTCCTTACAGGTGCTTGACCCCTTTGAGGCGGAACATCTTAGAACAGCCGCTGCTGAAAAAGAGATTTTGGAAAAAGAAAAGGAGATCGCCGCTGCTAAAGCGAAGCTGAGAGAAGATAGGGAAAGGAGGGATCGAGAAGAGAGAGAAAGAAAAGAGGCAGAAGCAGGTAGGATCGCCGCCGAACAGGAGGAGAAGAAGAAGATGGAAGAAGAGAAGGTGGCTCAGGTCACAGCGAAGAAAAAGGAAGAAGAGAGGATGGCAGCCCAGACCGCTGCAAAGAAAGAAGAAGAAGAAAAAGAGGCAGCCCAAGCCGCTGCAAAGAAAAAGAAAGAAGACGAAGAGAGGAAGGCAGCCCAGGCCGCTGCGAAAAGAAAGAAAGAAGAGAAAAAGGCGGCCCTATCGGCCGTCGAGGAACAAAAGAGAATGGCTTTCGAACTGGAGGCAGAAGAAAAAAGCCGGCAGATTGCCAAGGAAAAGGTTGCACTATCAAGCGGTCTTCCAACCCTTTCTGCTGCTCAAGAGGCGGAACTAAACCGAGCAGTAGAAGACCGTGCAAATGCGGTTTCCGCTCTGCGAACTGGTAAGGCGTTGATCATGGCCAGATCGCTAGAAAATCTTCCTCTTCCAATGGTTCGACCTGATTCTCCGGAACGAAAACATGAGGTCGTTATTTTTGAAACTGACGATATCCTTGTTAGTAATGCGTAGTTAAAGAGGAGAAGAAAAGGAGAGAGGTCGCAAAAAAGAGAGTTGGAAAGAATGAACCTCGAACGCTTGAGGGGATCAGACCGCCTCGTACTGACCGCAGAACCAACGGTCACAATTAATATTGAAAAAATGCTGCATGACCGCGGTCTTGATTCCTTTCCAAGTATTCTTTCTTTGCGGACCTTATTATTCTGAGTTTCCGAAAACTGAACTAACCTTTGCTCTTTTGTTCGCAGATGAAAACATTCTTGAGATGGAAGAGGGGGAACTTCCGGCGCGGAGGGTTGCGATCTCCGACCAACTTGCCAATATCCTCAATCCTATGTTTGAGGATGTTCGGTCTATGTTGGTCCGGGAACGCGCCTATCATGATCAGATCCGCGGCCTTGAAGAGAAGCGTCGCGCAGCTTATGACCCAGCCGGCGAGCTCATCCAATCACACTGAAAAGCGGAAGAGGCGAGCGGTCTCAAGATTGGCGAACTCACTCAAGCACTCCGTCGATCTGAGAAAGACGTTGAATATTATAAGGGAAAATCTGCCGCTTTGTCTGCCGAGGTTGCTGCGTTAAGGGGCGGCACTGCGAGAATGTCGATGAGACCGGGACCACCTGGCGATCACCTGGATGTGAGGCCGAGCTCCGAGATCATGGTTGTCCCCATGGAAATAGTTGACAAAGAAATGTCAAAGATTCACCGGGCTGCGATGAACGCGAACCAGGGTCTTGCTACGGCCTTCAGCTCTATCAATGAGATGCAGGACATCGCGGCCTTTGTAGGAAGAAAGAGGCCTCATTCGAAATAAACATTTGATGTTCTGCTTTCACATGATTTTGTAATATGATGAACAATTGTTGTATAACACGTTTTTAATTCCTTTTGCTTGCGATCTCCTATTCTACTGTGATGTTTTGCTATTTTGTATTGCTTGTTTGTACTGTGATCTGAAATGTTGCGGTCTCTCTCTTTTGAGGTTGAAAAGATGCCAGTACTTCATTGGCTTCCTTACAGGTTTTGGCGATCCGAGAGATTTCACTGGGCGGTCTTCGAGAAAAAGTAATGATGATGAAATCATCATTCGCCAACTATAAATAGCCGCCCTTTTGGATTTTATTTTATATCTTTTGTATGCGCCCTAAGCACCGGTCACAGCGATCTCCAAGAATGGTGTCCGCTCGAGCCACTGCTTCCTTAATTTTCCTCAGAGCCGATCACAAACCTTGTCACCTTTCAAAAGAGGAATATGTTGAGTTCTTGAAGAGGCACATGATCCAGACTCAAATTGTTGTGAGACCGCCAACTGAGACCGAAGGACTCAGTTTCGGGGAGGAGAAGAAGTTTATCATCCCTATTGATTACTTTGAGTGCGGGTTGAGGATTCCTCTCCCTTGGGAGCTTTTGGAGATCATGGATTATTATGGGCTGGTGCTCGCCCAGCTGCCGCCGAACTCGATCGGTCTTATTAGTGTTTTTATAAACTACCTGAGATCGGAGAGGATAAAATTCACGATGGCGCTCTTCCGTGCGTCCTTTACTGCTAAGGTCCTGAAAGAAGGTCAAAAGAAAGAGGAATTCAAAGGGTTAATATACTTTTCTACTGAAGGATTCAAAGTTCTCAATCTTCCAAACAAGGTTCCCTTCTGGACAGAGAGGTTCCTTGTGTTCGAAGGCGATCTTGGCGGTCTCAAGAGTCGCCCTTCTCCGCGACCTGACAAGATCTTTCAGAAGAGCAAATCGATCTCAAAGGAAGAGTTAAAGATTCTGGCATTTCTGGCTGGAAAGCGCCTGGATCTCACTCATTATCTGGCGATCTGGCCTGAGATCGCTGAGATCGTTCCTGAAGAAAGTGAGTTGTTTCCAATGATCCCCCAGTATTGCTTACACATTTTTCTTTATTTCTCTAACTTTCCATTTTCAGCATCCTTTACGATCCCAACGAAGGACCCGGTAGCACCTGCTGAAGGAGTACTTACCCAAAGGGAAAGAAGATTGAAGAGAGAAGAAAAATTTCAGACCGCTGAGACCGGTAATTCTTCTAAGACCGCTGCGGAGCCATTTCCTCTGCATGGCTATATGCGTCATCAAAAAGACTTAAAAGGCAAACCTTTACTCAAATGGGGTGCCAAAGGAAAGACCGTGAGAGTTTCTACCGATCTCCCCCTCTGGAGCGGGAAACTGACCCACCACGCTACTGCTGTGACCGCGGCCTTATACGGAAAGGACAATACGGCTGAGATTTTTGATATCGAGACCGACCTGCTTCCAGATATCTGTGCTCAAACGGCCCTTCGGAATGTCACTCTTCAGCATCATATGGGGCGAACTCTCCGAAGCGTCTTGAAGGAAAATGAAGATCTGCTGGTATTATATCTCTTACTAAATGTTTTTCCTGAACTCGTTTAGACCGCGCGATCTGATCATCTCTTTTCTTCAGCGGGCGAAGGAAATGGCCTACGACATCCATAATCCTGATTTTAAGAGAGCAATGGCGCACCACGTAAGGGAGACCGCCGAGCAAGTAATCACGGAGCTCCGAAATCGAGGCGGTCTTTCTGAGGAGTACAAAGATACAACTTTTGCTGCTCTTTTCCCTCAGGCGGCAAGAAGAATTGCTGAACAATCCTTGACTACTGAAGAGTCCGCCGACGACGAGGAAGACGTCGCGATCGAAGATGAAGACCAGCTGAGCGGCAGCCAATATGTGGAAGGCCAGGATACGAGCTCAGGAGCGGCCTCAAGCTCTGGGTCAAAAGTTCCAGGGGAGGGCTCGGAAGAATCTTCTGGAGACACTGATTCTACTTCTCTAGACGAGCGATCTCCCAAGAAATCAAAGAAGGAGTGAATTGTAATAACTTCCCTTTTTGGAGACCGAGCGGTCTTGTTATAACTGAATTTTCAGAATATATATATAAATTTGATATCTGTTGGATTTTGCCTAAGTGAATAAGTTTGTTTTGGATGCGTATATTTATTTGTTCTTCTGAATTTAAAATTGGCATTCGATCTCAATGCCTCGAGTTTATCATAATTTTATATCAATCATTTAAAAAACTTGAGCGATCTCTTGGAAAAAACACCAAAGACTTTTAAAAGAAACTGATTCTGCATAAACACAAATTACTCTGCGGTCTCGAGACAACCAGATCGCTGAAGGAAATTCTACCACTTATCTATGATTAGAAAATAACCAACTTATTCACAATAGTCACGCGGTCTCATATTACACAGGTCGCGATATATGAAAACTATATCTTGAATATGATTTGAACTTTATTGAACTCTGGATGATCGGCGCCTAAATGACAGGAAATCCATTTGACGGCCCCTTGATAACCAAGATTGTGAAAAGAATACCCCTTCATAAATCTCCAGATCAGCGATCATATTTTATTCAGACCGCCCTTTCTGAAGAAAAAACCCAACTCGACGGGAAACAAAGCATCATGCCTACTCCATGTAACTTTGAATAACAGGGAATATCGGAATTTCGATCTTACTGAGACCGGGCCGAACTCCATCAAGCTGGCATAGGAGATTCCCAAATAGCGACCTCAATTATCCTGAAAAAATTTCATCCGACGATCATAAAAGCCATCGCTCTTTGTAAAAGAGAAGAACATGCGGTCTCATAAACTGCTGACCGCCCGATCCCAATACAAAGGAATGAATAAGACCTTTATGGTAAAAATAGAGGGATGGATCTTGAAAATGACCCAAAGGGATGGTTTGGTCATGCCGCGGAGGCTATACCGACACTCCTCTTCTTAAAGGATTGCTGAGTTTGTTGCAAATTTGCCAATCCAAGGTTCAGGTGACGGTCATAGATGTTTCTTGCCGCCCCTTACCTAACCACGCTTCAACGAGTATTCGAGAGTTACAAACCAAAATGATCGGTAGGGCAGGTGTGGTCATGCCGCGGAGGCTACACCGACATTGCTTTCCCTGAAGGATCATTAAGATTGTAACAATGTCCTTTTCAATGCATGACAGAGCTGAGCCAGCCACCTAGACCTCCTTAAAACGCTGAGGTGTGCCAGATGTCAGCAAGGACCCGGTATCCTAAACTTCCACCGCTCGAGCTTGGCGAGCTACTGCTACACAGATTCAAAATCTCCCCGACATCTGTGGTCCTGGCAGAATTACACGTCGAGCTAACAAGTCAAGGGGGGAAGATAGTAGGATCCGTCGATATCTCACTTGACAGGTTTTTGGTTTTTCAAAAATCAACTTATTTTTAAGACTTGCCATCCATTACTTACATTACGAATGCTTTGGTGATACCTGTGTGATGTTTAAGAAAAGAAAAGAGTTAGGAACAAAGAATGAGTGAATTAGATACGAACATTTAAGAGAAGAAAAGTTTAAGATCATCCCCGCTCCAGGAATGAGGCAACTCTTCTCCTTCATAAGTTTGGAGATGGTAAGCACCGTTTTTAAGCACATTCTTTACCACGAATGGCCCTGCCCAATTCGGATTAAGCTTTCCAACTGAACCAGCCCTTGCTGCTGCATCTACTTTCTTCAAGACTAGATCTCCAACAGCGAATTCTTTGGTTCTTACATTTTTATTGAACAACCTTGCCATTCTTCTTTTCACCTCTTCCTGTCTAATGATTGCAGTGTCTCTTAATTCCTCAATTAAATCAAGGCTGCATTTTAACTCTTCATCATTTTCTTCCATCCACTCGATTTGATTTTGTTGTGACAATAATACTCTTGGGCTTTTCACTTCAAATTCTACCGGAATAAGGGCTTCGGAACCGTGTGATAGTTTGAACGGAGTTTCCCCAGTAGCAGAACTCGGAGTCGTCCTCAAGGCCCATAAGACGGAAGGTAGTTGTTCTGCCCAGTTGCCTCTAACGTTTTCTACCTTCTTTTTCAAGAGATTTATGATGAGTTTGTTGGCGGCCTCTACCTGCCCATTGCTTCTAGGATGATGTACGGAAGCGAAACGTAACTCAATGCCAATTTGCTTGCAGAAACTAATAAGAGTTGAATTGTTGAATTGAGAACCATTATCCGTGATGATTGCCATTGGGATCCCATGTCGACATACTATCTCTCCCCAAATAAAGTTTTTCACGGCTTGAGTGGTAATTTTAGTCAATGCCTTTGCCTCTATCCATTTGCTGAAGTAGTCGATCATAACTATTATATATCGACGTTGCCCGCTTGCCATAGGAAAAGGCCCAATCAAATCCATTCCCCAAACTGCAAATGGCCATGGAGTTGCTATTGACTTGAGCTGTTGAGCCGGCTGATTTTGGAGAGGAGCAAACTTCTGGCACTTTACACATTTCTTAGCAAATTTTTCCGCATCTTTCCTCATTTGAGGCCAAAAATAACCTTGCCTTAGAATTCTTTTTTCCAATGTCCTGGCTCCGGAGTGACTTCCACATTCTCCAGAATGGACCTCCTGAAGTACCGCTGGAGTCTCCTCCTTCGAAACACACCGTGCTAGTGGTGAAAGGAAAGTTCTCCTATAGAGCACTCCTGCAACAAGATAATAGTTAGCCGCTTTCCGTTTAAACCTTTTCCTATCCTTTATTGAAGAATGGAGCTCTCCAGTTGAAAGATAAAGAACAAACGGATCCATCCAAGAATGATGCTGATCAATCTCCATGACCTCTCCTTCCTCAATTGCCGGGCGAAACAACTCTGAAGTTGTTCCCCCCGAAAGAAGCCCAAATTTTGCCAACTCATCTGCTTCCACGTTTTCACCTCTTGGGATATGATTGATAGTAAAGCTTTTGAACTTCCCAACCTCAATTTTTACCAGAGTCAAATACTGCTTCAAGATACTATCTCTTGTCTCGAAAGTCCCATTTACTTGAGAAGCCATCACCAAAGAATCTGTGAAAACTTCGACATCATCAATCCCCAGTTCCCTGACAAACTTGAGACCGGCTAGCAAAGCCTCATATTCCGCTTGATTGTTTGTTACTTGAAAATAGAACTTCAGTGCTTGATCCAGCCTTACTCCATTTGGGCTGATTAGGACAACTCCTGCCCCGGAAGAATTTTTCCCTGAGGCTCCATCCACGAAGATTTTCCAGGCAAGGGGTACTCCGACCCCCTTCTGCGACTCAACTTCTTTAGCATCCACCATGAAGTCTGCTAAGACTTGAGCTTTGATTGCTATTCTTGGAACATAAGATATGTCAAACTCACTGAGCTCAATCGCCCACTTTGCCAATCTGCCTGAATGCTCCGGCCTCTCCAAGACACTCTTCAATGGAAGATCAGTAACGACTAAAATTGAGTGAGCTTGAAAATACGGCCTTAGTCTTCTTGCTGAAGTTATAAGCATTAAAGCCAACTTTTCGAGAATAGGATAACGAGTCTCTGCATTCTTCAGGATTCGACTCACGTAATAGACCGGAAATTGTTTCTTTTTCTCCTCTCGAACCAGGACAGAGCTTATGGCGTCGGCTCCGACTCCTAAATATAGAAATAGGTTTTCCCCCTCTCGCGGGCTTTGAAGCAAAGGAGTTGATGTCAATTGCTTCTTCAGCTGAGTGAAAGCATCATCACATTCCTTTGTCCACTCGAACCTACTCCCTCCTCGAAGGGTTTTAAAGAAAGGCGCACTCTTATCCCCTGAACGGGAGATAAAGCGACTTAAGCCCGCCATCCTTCCTCCCAACTGCTGAATTTCTTTTGGGGATTTGGGAGGTGGCATTTCCAGAATAGCTTTCACTTTGTCAGGATTGGGTTCCAACCCTTCTGGAGTAAGGAGATGACCCAGGAATTTTCCTTTACTTGTCCCGAAAACGCACTTCAACGGGTTCAACCTCATATTGAAAGTTCGAAGGGTTGCAAAGGTTTCCGAGAGGTCTCTAAGATGAGAAGAGAATAGTTTACTTTTTATCAAGAGATCATCAACATATACCTCGAGGTTTCTTCCTTTTTGACTTCTGAACACTGTATCCATCATTTTCTGATAGGTCGCTCCAGCATTCTTTAGCCCGAAAGGCATTACGAGATAACAAAAGCAACCATCATTTGTGATGAATGAAGTATGGGGAATATCTGGTTTATGCATCCTGATTTGATGATAACCTGAAAACGCATCTAAAAAACTCATAAAAGAATAACCTACCGCAGAATCTACTAAGGAATCTATCCGAGGCAAGGGGTAGCAATCCTTGGGGCAAGCTTTATTGAGTTTAGTAAAGTCGACACACATCCTCCACTTTCCCCCTGGCTTTGTTACCATTACAACGTTTGACACCCACTCAGGATATTGGATCGGTTTGATGAACTTTGCCCTCAGGAGCTTCTCCACTTCCTCACGGATAGGCTGAGCCAGGGTGGTTGCAACAGTCCTCTTCTTCTGCTGGATTGGGATGACGTTTGGGCTGATGTTGAGGTGATGGCAAGCAACATCTGGATCCACCCCAGGCATGTCGTCTGCCGACCAAGCGAAGATATCTAAATTTTGCAGAAGACAAGAGATGAGCTGGCCCTTGTCAGCTTCAGATAATTCAGCATTGATGGAGAGGCTCTTGCCCTTATCTCCCTCGCTGATTTGGACCTTCTGAGTTGCTTGGGCAGGTTCCAAGCGAACTCCTTCTCTTGCATCCTCCTCAATTTCTTCTGCAACTGGAACTCGTTCAGGAGCTTCGACTAATTCAGCCATCATGATTTCATGAGGATGGGATACGATCATGTTGACCGTCTTTACATAGCATTCCCTGGCCTTCCTTGGGTCGCTCCTGATTCGGTGTTGTTTGCCGTTCAAGGCGAACTTCACCGCTTGATGGTAGGTAGAGACGATGGCTTGATAGGCATTTAGGAAGGGTCTTCCAAAGATGGCGTTGTAGCTACTGGGAGCATCAACGACTATGAATTTGACCAACTTCACTATCCCTCCCAGAACCACAGAAAGGGCGACGAGTCCTTCCACCTCTTTCTTTTCTCCTGAAAAACCATAGAGGGGGCCTTCAGTTGAAAGGAGGGTTTTACCTGTTTTTAACGCCTCAAAGGCAGGCTTGAAAAGCACATTGACTGAGCTCCCCGTATCTATTAGAATTTTTTCCACTGTATAATTTTCGATTACAGCTTTGATAACGACTGCATCATCAAAGGGATTCGCGGTCTGCGGAAGATCTTCATCTCCAAAAGTGACCGTCCCTCGAACCGGAGCCGAAGAGGTAGCAGCAACCTCTGACTGGTAAACCCTCTTCACACTTGCCTTTCTCGAGGACTCCGGCCCTGCACCCCCATGGATGCAGAATAGGTTGCCCAAGGCACCTTCATCATTAGCGTCCACGCATTCACTGGGAAAACCGATGTTGCCCAGATGGCCAACATCATCTACTTCTTCGCACTCCCAGTGAACTTCTGCTACCTCCTTGGCCTTGGAGGTTGAAGCTTTGGCAGAGTCATTCTTTTGAATGAGATTGCGGAGCTTTCCCTCCTTTAATAGCTTCTCTAAAAATAGGCGGAGAGCTCTACAATCCTCTGTCAAATGCCCCCTATCTCTGTGATACTCACAGTAGAGAGTGGGGTTTCTGGTTTTTGGGTCTGAATTCAGCGGAGCTGGCCTCTTAAAAAAGGGCTGCTTCTGAAGGATTTGAAGCACTTCATTCATAGGAACACCAAAGTCTGTGAAGGACTCTTGGGATTCATTGTAAAATGAAGGAACGGGTAGAATAGGAGGTTGAGCATACTGGATCTGGTGGATGGGGGTGACTTGCGGAGCAGGAGTAGCGGGGGTTTGAAGAAATGAATTTTGAGGTGGGAAAGATTGATTACCTCGGTTGAAGCGGTTGTTTCGGTAATTCTTACCTCTCGGGGCCGGAGGTGGAAGCTCTTGCCGAGGTTTTGAGGAAGATGCCGCAGGATAGAATCCTGCAGAGCCTTTCTGAGTGGCTCTGTTGGTTAGGTTGCTAACATAGGTGGGGTTGTTGATCTCCCCTTCTATGTAGCGATTGGCAATGCTGATCAGCTCCTGATAGGAGCCAGGTTCCTTGGTTGTGACTTTAAACTTCAGAGGACCCTCTTGCAGGCCGCTGATCAAAGCCACCATATAGAGCTCGGGATCCATGTCTCTGACTCCCAAGATCTCCTTCTGAAAGCGATCAACGAAATGCGCTGCAGTCTCGTTGTCCCCTTGCTTAATTTTGAAGAGGGTCGCAGGACCACTCTTCCTTTTCTTTGCGGTGGCGAACCTCAGGAGGAGCTCTTGCCTCAAGGCGGCAAAGCTCGGGATAGACTGACTTGGCAGCTTATAGAACCATTCCATGGCTGACCCATCGAAGGAGGTAACCATCAGCTTGCACCTCACTCCATCTGAAATGGTCCTGAGGGCAACGGCAGACTCGAAGGCTTGGAGATGACACATCGGGTCGGTCTCTCCTGTATACACAGGAAGACGGGGCTCTCTGAATCCATGAGGAATTGGATCCCGACGAATCTCATCAGTAAAGGGGGAAGGCTCCCCAAAAACAGAAAGTCCTGGAGGAAGAAAAGGAACTGGAGGATCTTGAGGGTAAGCAAATCCTTCTTCAAAATTCAAGGTCTGAGCCGGAGGCCCCTGGGCTGCGGCTCGGAAAGAATTTCGACGGGCGGCAAACTCCTCATGCTGAGATCGCTGAGGAGCTGCGGGCTGGAAAACGGGATGATCGCTAGGGTGACCGCTTGCCCTGCGGTCAGGGGTAGCGATCTGAGGGGATTGAGGAAGGATCTTCTGGGAGATCGCGGCCAGAACCTGGTTCATGGCCTCGATCTGCTTCGCGGACTCCTGCTGAGTCCGTACAACTTCCTGTCGATCTCGAGCGGCCTCTTGCTGAGACCGCGCGATCTCTTGCTGAACAGCGGCAGCGTCCTGCCTGGCTCGGGTGGCCTCGCGGAGAGCCTGCTCAATGCGAAGCTCGAAGCGGCGCTCCATTGCTTCTAACGGATTGTGATCGGAAGGGGGAACACTGGGAGATCGCAAAGGACGACCTCTACGGCGATCAGCCATCTTGAAAGTCTGAATTTCACCTAACACTTCGAATCTGAAGGTCGCGTGTTCGTTCTGTTGGTGCCAAAAATGGTACCTCCAAAATTCACACTAAAGGGGGATGGGAGAAAACTGCGAAGTGTAGGTTACTGAGACAGAAGATGCTGAGACAAAAGGAAAACGATCACGAAAAAGGCGATCACAAAAAAGTGAGACCGCTTACACAGGTTGTAAGCTGGAGCCCCGGAGCCAAAAGTCCTTTTTCTGGTACCCCTACCCCTCTATTTATAGACGAGGGGGCTGCCCAAATGGGCAGAACTGAAAACTACGGGCTGCCCGGGATACAGGAGAGCCAGGGCAGGGAAATGGGAAACAAATAACAAAGAAAACAAAAAAACGATCAGACCGCTTAAGCCGGCGGTCTCACACTGCTCTGACCGCTCGGCACTTAGAAAATTCCAGTCGAGGCAGCTGGCGATCTGGGCGGTCACCGAAACTGAGACCGTTTAGACCGAAAAAATTGACCAGCAAGAGGAGGTCGCGGGCTTTCCGGACAAACATTTCCCTCTTTTTAATTATTTTTGCCCCTCCCATATTAAAAAAAAACAAAAAAAAAATTAAAATAAAAAAATTGTGTTGCAACATCTTTGTTACAACATAACAAATTATGTTGCAACATCTTTGTCCCTCTTTTCATTTCTCTTTTCTTTTTGTAAAAATTTAATATGTAAACATAAAATTCAAAAAAATCCAAAAAAATTATTAATTAACTTAGAAAAAAAAACACCAAAAATTTTTATGTTTGTCTTTTATTTGTATATAAATAAACCTTATTTATATAAATAAATCAAAATCCAAAAAAAAAATGAATGAAAAATCTACTTAAAAATTTGTTATAACAAAATTCATTTTGTCATAACACCAAAAATGTTTTTCCTTCTCTCTTTTCTTTTCTTTTCCTTTTTTTTATTAATGTACATATTTTTAACAAAATAAAAAAAATCCAAAAATATATGATGAAAAAAATAATTTTTCTTAGAAAAAACCAAAAAAAAAAAATATTTTGTATGTATTTTTGCTTTTCTTAATTTTCTTCTTTCTTTTTGTTACTTTGTTTTTTTTAGTATTTATATATGCATTTCGTTATATAAAAAATCAAAAATAATAATATATATATCTTAAAAACTCCAAAAAAATGATGAAAAAAAAACTTATCAAAAAAAAAATCCAAAAAAAAGAATAAAACCCATACTTAGCTTTTTGTTACTTCTAAGGCTAGGTTAGGTTTATCTTTAAGCGTTTTTCATTATTTTTGATTTACTAAATCAATTTTATTTATTTCATAGTTTGAAAAATTTAAATCGAGGAATTTTCAGTAGTAAAGAAAATCTTACGATCTTAATTTAATTTGAGAACAGAATTTTTAGCACTACCTCGGGTTTACCCTAAATAGATTCCTTTTTGTATTACATTGGCAAACCATCTTTAGATTCAATTATTTTAACTCTAAACTTATGAAACTTTAGGAATATTCTAATCTACTAAATTTTGCTCTCAAATCCTTTTTTATTATTCTAGTTTTTCTTTTGAAACCCTCACCCCTTTAGCTTGGCATAAAAAAGTAGAAGAAGAAGAAGTTTTAAAAGAAATCCTGTGTCAATGGGAATAAAAAGATTCCGTAAACACGGGCACCCAATATTGTTAAAAGAAATCCCGTGTCAATGGGAATAAAAAATTAAAATTCCGTAAACACGGGCATTGGGTTAAGTTTAAAAAGATTTCAATTATCCCCCGTAAACCAACGCTGGGAACCAAAGTAAACCACCAAAATGGTGGGGTGAGAGGATTAAATCCATCACCCCTAATCCAAGCACTCTTCTTTTTGCCAAGGCTACCTTTTTTCCCCTACCCCTTAGCCAATAAAATTGTAAGCTAGATTTTAATTTAAAAAGTTTGCGAGAGCATAATTAGTAGGTTTTATTTATTCTTAAA
Organism: Dactylorhiza incarnata; assembly: GCA_033032865.1. Classification (NCBI taxonomy): domain Eukaryota; kingdom Viridiplantae; phylum Streptophyta; class Magnoliopsida; order Asparagales; family Orchidaceae; genus Dactylorhiza; species Dactylorhiza incarnata. Next base: position 3,577,358 of record JAWHQI010000259.1, on the reverse strand, counting down.
AATTTTCTTTAAAAAGTTAAAGTTTTATATAATTCTACTCTAATTAAAGGCGCCAAAGACTGCAATATTCGACGCTATTTAACTAACTTTAGAAGTCTCGCTAAAACTTTTTCGCTCTTTTTAAATCATCTTCATAATTTAGGACTTACCTCTTTAAATCTCCTAAATTTATTTCGATCTCACTTTTGATTAAATAAAAACTTTAGTAATTAGAAATTTTATTAAACGTCTTATAGGTATCCCTTACTTTTTGCTCTGGAATAGCAAAAGCTTAAGTATGGGGGTATTTGATGAATAGAAAATATTGCATATTTCTAATATAATTTCTAGCCTAATTTGGGTATTTTTGTACATGCAATATGTAAATTATTGAAATAATAGCTTGTTTTATCTTGTTGTAAATATATGTAAATATATGTAAATATTATAAGTATAAATAAATATTGATATATTTTTAATACATATATATTTATGTATATATATAATAATAATAGTAGTAATAATAGTATATATATATAATAATAATAGTATGTATATAATAAATAATAATAATAAGTATACACATATAATAATAAATAATAGTATATAAAGTATAAATAATAATAATATATAACTATATATAAAAATAAATATTCCTCAGAATTCCTCCCGTTCGACTAGAATTTTAGTGGATCTCCATAAGATTTAGTCGAACGAAAATTTAGTCGATCTCCGAAAATTAGTCGAAAATTTCGTTCGAATAAAATTTCGTTCGAATAAAAATATCAAATATTATATATTATATATCAGCAGGCCTGAGATCGACGAAATCAGCCCAAGCCAAGTTCGACGAACTCTACTCTCCCTGAGTTCGACGAACTCCCTCCGTTCTATGAACTAAATATAATATATATATAAATATATATAATATTGGCATATATATTTCTTCCCCAGTTCGGCTTTCGTCGAACTCAATCCTGTCCAACTTTTGTCGATCTCTCCCTCTCCTAGATCGACGATCTCTAAATTAAATATATATATTATATCAACGTATTATATAGTGTCTGCAGGTGTTCGACGAAATCCGACCAGCTCTTCCTTCCATCAAGCTGTACTGCCACCTCTCTCCTTCTAGAATCTGCCAGCTGCTACCCGCACCCCATAGTGTTCAAGTCAATCTTGCCAACTTCAGTCAAATAGCCAGCTGCTGTTTTCTTTTTCATTTTTTTTTGCTAAATGCAGCCCCACTCTTTTGCCTATAAATAAGAGGGGATGGCCATTGTATTTAGGGTTCACAATTTCTAATCCTTTTTAGGATTGTGTTCCACCCTTTGTTTATGTTTTCTCTCCTTAGTTCCCCTTTGTCTCTCTCTTTGTTATGTAATGTTTATTTTTGCTTAATAAAATAAGTTTTTGTTCATCAAGTTCTTACTCTTGTTCATCTAAGTGTTCTTCATGTTGTTTTTTTTTCTTTTATTTTGTTTTTCCTTTTTTTTGTAATCTTTTTCATGTCTTCTTGTTTTTAATTTTTGTAAGTGTGTGTGAGTGTATGAGAATAGTTTTAAAAGCTTTCATAATTAGTTTTAAAAGCTTTCATAATTAGTTTTAAAAGCTTTCATAATTAGTTTTTATGCTTTCAATAATTAGTTTTAATGCTTTGATAATTAGCTTTTCATGCTTTCATAACTTAGATTTTTCATGCTTTCTTTAAAGTTTTCATAATTAGCTTTTCATGCTTTCTTCATCGCTTTCATAAATTAGATTTTCTGCTTATTTACAGCTTTCATAACTTAGCTTTTTTTGTCTTTTCTATCGCTTTTCTTGGTTTTTGCTAAACGCACACCAAGCCCGCGATTGTTATCATTTTTGTTTTTAATTAATGCAAACTCATCTTTTTAATATCCGATAAAACAATAGCCGTAGCTCGAAGTAACAATACTCGACGGGACCCAGGACTAAATACGACCTTGATATGATTTTTTATCATATATACTACACGCGATAGGTGCGCTTGCCTCCTACGCCGTAAAATATTTTCCTATCAACAGACTCGGGCGGCTGACCCACAATCCCAGAGACAGTATCTGTGAGAGTATTAATAGTAGAGTCGAGCTGCTAGATTGCTGCGGACTATTCATTCATTTCGTGCAGCATATCGCCCACGAGAGTAACTAACCGCTCTGTTTGATTTGAAGTAAGGCATTCCTCTGCTCCATTCAGTGTTATTGCGTTAACTTCGCTAGTACTCAGAGGATGAGTAGAGTGGCTCCAATACTGGCTGGTCTGCACTATATTCACCATTATTTCCCAGGCGTCCTTCCCCGACTTATTAAACAGGGCGCCTCCAGCTGCGACATCAAAAAGCAAACGGAACCTGTCCATTACGCCAAAATAGAAAATCTGAATTAAAAAGTCTTCTGACAAATCCTCACGGTAATAGTCCCTGCGTAAGGATTGAAAACGCTCCCATGCGTCTACTAATGTCTCGTCCTTTCTCTGACCGAAGGCAATAAGTTCCTTATGCATATTCATACCTCTCATGCGATGTTGAAAATCAAACAGGAACTTCCCTTCAAATTGCTTCCAAGAAGTTATCTCACTCTTTCGGGTATCCTGGTACCATGTTTTAGCTTTATCATGCAGAGAGAATGAGAATGCCAGGATCTTTTGTTGGTCGTTTTCAACTCCATTGAATATACACGTATAATAGACTTCTAAGAATCAGCATGTGATGTATTGCATCTTAATGTGTATCCCCGCTGAATTTGCAATTCTCAGATATGAACTCAATAATATCAGTGGAGATCTCGTCCGTAAGATTATTTTTTCGTGCCTGATCTCTAAGATCGTTTAAACTTCCCTGAAAAATATGTTGCTTGATAGAAGTCATGATAGATTTACTTGCAAGACAATGGATTAGCGCACGACAATAAAAACAAAAATACCTTAAAACAATTTTCCAAAGGAAAACAAATCAAACACGCTTGCAGATCCCCGACAATGGCGCCAAAAACTTAGTTAAAAGGATTATTAAATAACGGAGGGGGTTGTGATTTGGGTTCCTAAGCTATTGCAGGATGAAGAGAAATGTGGGTCGAAAAGCACCGCTTCGCAAGGTGTGGGTGAGTGCAGCAGCCGCGATGCCGCACTTCAGTAAGCGGGTGGAGTGGTCACAGTGCGAGGTTTTGTGAGGGTCGAATTCACCTCTTCGCTAACATCACCACTAGCAATCGCTAGGTGGCTTCACACACAAACAACCTAGGCTATCACAACAACAAAAAGGGCTATTCTTGCCACCACATCATCATTGCACATGAACATAAGCAAGAATACATCATATTAACCTAACAAGCGTTCATACACAACACAAAGGAAGTACAAGCATCAAGGGTTAGAGAGAACCACAAGGAAGATGTCACCGCGTCTTGGGTTCTCGGCCGGAATGATAGGTTCTCGGTCTCTCTCCGGGCTCGGCCCTCAGATGGTGTGCTAACTCGAAGGAGGTTGTCACCGCTCGAACGATCTTCAGCGCTTCTATGGTCTCCTCGGCGAGGAATGCTTGAGCTAGTGGCAGAGAAAGCTTCTGAATGCTCCCGGATGGAGGAATGATGAAGGAGATCGTCGGAGATGGTCTCTTCTTGTCTCTTACGGTGATAGGGGAGAAAATGGGGATCCCAGGATTTTCCCACGAGGGGTGGTCGAGCTCTCAATCCCCACAGCGATTCCTGCTTTAAATAATAAATAGGCAGAGTTTTGGTGACGCACGGTCGAACGCACGACCGTGCGTTGCCCGTGCGTTAATAAATGATAAAAGCTGGTGTGAAGACGAAGCTGTGCCGCCTGTGCGATTTACTCATGCACGGGCAAATCCGCCCGTGCGTCAAAATGCATGGGTTAATTCAGAAATGACTAAAACCAGGAGAACACAGGTCACCCGTGCGTTTTACTCACGCACGGGCAAATCCGCCCGTGCATCAAAATGCACGAGAAAATTTAGATCGCTCGTTTTCTGCCCAGATGATATCACATGACTGCAATCGTCCGTGCATCAAGGAAAAAGCACGACCGTGCGTTTTACACAGTCATGAATTCTGGGAGAAAACTGGATACAAGATAATCCGGCCACCTGCATAAAAGATAAAATAGATGGGAATACACCTCCAGCACCAGATAAACATAGAGAAATGGAAGGGGAGCACCATGTGCTTACCCCCAATAACAAGGAGCGCAAATGCACACCGAAACGGGCCTAATAGTGCACCTAGCGAGGAATAACAAATATGAATGAAAATATGCCTAAAGTGTAGTGCATAGACTAGATAATCGGCCCTGATGAGTCCATAAATGTGTATATAAATGGGACTCATCACTCCCCCTGATTTGATTAGTGTTTGATGATCAGGTGAGGAAGCTTCTTCTCTAGAATGTGGTACTCCTTTCTTCTTCTTCTGCAGTTGAGATCCTGAGCAAATGATCTAGATTAAGTGTCTCAGGATGAAGATGATCTGCAGAGAAGAGTTAGCAAACAAGATAGATAAAATATGTTCTCTGTCTCTATCTTCTTTGTGCTTGCTCTGTCTGTTTGTAATCTAGAGAGATTCTCTCTCTTATGTTCTATCCTTCTTGTTCTCTCTTTTTCTTCTCTATCTGTCTATCTTGAAAGGGAAGAGATAAAGTCTCTTTTTATTAAATGGACTCCTCGAGAAGGTAAACTGCCATCTTTAATTTAAGCTGTTTTGCAACGGCTATATCATTAATGTTCTGCAACGGCTATATTAATTGTTGTTCTGCAATGGCTATATCATTAATGTGAGACAGTGATAATTCAAACAAAAGAAGGGCAGCAATATATAGGTAAAAGCTATTCAAAATATTGCTTTATCAGATTTGACAACATATATAATTTTAGTCGATATAAGAAATGAGAATATATAAAGCTGAACATATTTCGTCGATCTCAGCTTGAAGTTCGTCGGGCTGAGCTCGACGTTCATCGATCTGATCATTGATTAGTTCGTCGATCATTGCTGAATGAACTTTCGTCGTGCACTGCTTGGAATTCGTCGAACGCAGCTTTTCGTCGAGCGCTACTTGGTTTTCATCGAACGCAGCTTCATAGTCCTTTCATCAAGCGCAGTTAGCTTTTCGTCGATCGCAGCTTCAGAGTCCTTTCATCGATCGCAGTTAGCTTTTTGTCGAACGCAGCTTCCTTGATATTTCGTCGAGCTCTGCTAGCCTTTCGTCGATCACAGTTTATAGTATATTCTTTTCTGTATTAATGAGCTTTGATCTAGTTTATATAAGATGTGTTATGATAACAACTTAGACCAAAGATGGATCCTAACTCAAATCAAAACTGAGGTTCCAACAATCTCCCCCTATTTGAGTTGGGATACATATTTGAAATTTAAGACAAATAAAACAGGGATCCTAATTAAAATATACAGGGATCCTAATCCAAATCAATACTGGTGATCCAACAATCTCCCCCTATTTGGTTTAGGATGCCAAAATTGAATAACTCAAAGCATAAAGTATTTCAAAAGATATTATAAAGCTTTAAGGAGATATGCAGAATGAACAGATAGTAAAATTAATTGTTCTTTACTAAATTTCTCTTCTTCTAAATTTCTTTCTTCTTTTAATTTCTCTTCTTCATTTAAATTTCTCTTCTTTTAAATTTCATTCTTCTAATTTCTCTTCTTTCTTATTTTCTTCTCTTCTAATAAATTTCTCTTCTTCTTTTAAATTTCTCCCCTAGTCTTGATTCAGGGAACCTGGATCAAGACCCCTAGAAGAAGGGTAAATGGGAACATAAGCATTTCTGATTCCTAGATTTTATTTCAATATGATTCCATTAATATGATGAGTTGCTACAGCTGTTAATGGATTCTAAGGAATTTTTATCTTCTCAGAAAAACATTGCTTGATACCTTCCTTCTTACAGAATTCTCTCATCAGAAGAGATTCAAACTCAGTGCCATGATCACTTCTGATCAATGTAACTAGAGTAGAGTACTCAAATCTTGATGGACATGAGAAACTCTGTTAGAACATGAAATTATCTGACTTTGTTTTTGAGATAAGAAAATTTAAGTGAATCTTATAACTTTTTGTTTGATTACAATTGGAGTTAAAAGATTTATAATAGGTTTAAGTATTATATTGGCCTTTGTACCTGATAAATGTTTTACCAATTGAAATTTTCTTTTATAATTATTAAAATATATGTTTGATAAAATATTCTGATTTTGTCGATCTCGAGTTGACAAAGTGCAGTGATTTTGTTGATCTCTGATTAAGAAATTGTTATATTTATTCTCTGTGTTCAGAGTTCGTTGAACTCTGATTCGTTGAGCTCTGATCACATGAAAATTATGTTTGATTTTTGTGTTCGGCTTTCGTCGATCAGTGTTCGACGAAGTCATTTGATTTCGTCGATCTTGGTTCGACAAATTTTGTTGAACACACAAAATTTTAACAATTTCTATTAAGTCTCTTGCTATTTCTTTTTCTTTTGCAGAGACAAATTTTATAGATGTAGTTAGAGGATTTTTCTTTTGAATATGAGATAGATTGGATGAAAATCCTAAGCTAAGTTTGCTGCCTTTTAATCTGGAATTTTTAGTGCTTGTGATATTCATTAGTTTGATATTTTTCTCATTAAGAGATTATTCAAACATTTCAGCTTTAATTGAAGTATTTTTCAAAGAAATAATTTGGTCTTCTGATGTCTTTAAATCTTCTTTAAATTTAGTATTTTCAGAAGTTAAATTGGTTATTTCTGTTAGCTCTTTTCTGAGAGATGTGATTTCTTTCTCAGATTGTATTAAATCTGTACATAGTAATTTAAAATATGATTTGAATTGTTTAGGAGTAAAATCAAAACTTGAAATTACCTCGTCTTCATTAGATTCAGATTCTGCATCTGAGTTGTGGTTTGGCCCATTTATGGCCATCATGCAGAATTCTATAGCTTTTTGTTATTCTTCTTCTTCACTTGAACTAGGTGATGATTCTGTATCTGAATCACTTGAGGTGGAAGAAGATTCAGCTACCTTTCTTGTGAGGGAGTTCCAGATGTCTCTTGCTGAAGTGCAATCAACAACTATTTGAAAAATGTCATTTGACATTGATTGAGCTAATATATCCATAGCCTTGGCATCAACACTTTTCAACTTCTTTTGAGCATCTGTTGATGTTGGTGAAGTTGGAGGTCCTGTCAGGACAAAATTATAAATTTCTTCATCTATTGCATTCATATATAATCTAATTCTAGCTTGCCATAAAGAGAAGTTATTCAAATTGCAGATTGGTGGTCTGATGCTTGAAAAATCTTCTTGTGCCATGAAAAAGATAGAACTCTAAAATAAATTTAAGATCTAATTGATCTTTGGATTCAGGTGTTAGCCTGTATACAATCAACCAACCTCTGATACCAATTGAAAGTGCAATTGATATCAGTTGAAAGTGATTGATATAATCAACCACGCTTTGATACCAATTGAAAGTGAGGTTAGATCTTAGATTTACTCTAGAGGGGTGTGAATAGAGTGTTAAAAAGGTTTTTCACTTAATTTTATAGCGGAATTAAAGTAGTGTTACTTATATGTGTATGCAGAGTGAGTTATAATACAAAATAAAGAAACAGCACATAGCACAACACAAAAAATAATCACAACACATACGACACAAGAATTTTATAGTAGTTCCCCACTAAACCTGGGTACATCTACTCTTCTACCACACTTTGTAGGATTCCACTACAGGTTGTTGATCAGGTGCCCTGCCACCAAGGGAGTTTTGATCAGGTGTCCACACACCAAGTGAGCTTTTGATCAGGTGCTCTAACCCAACTACAGGTTTTGATCAGGTGCCCTGCCACCAATGGTTGTAACTTTTGAAGGGAGTTATAACCCTTTTTACAGGTAAAAGAAAACAGAAAATATATTGTTCTTCTCTTTCTAAGAAAACTCTAGTTGATCCTTTATGATGTTGAAGAGCTCCCCCCTGATTTGATTAGTGTTTGATGATTAGGTGAGGATGCTTTTTCTCTAGAATGTGGTACTCCTTTCTTCTTCTTCTACAGTTGAGTTCCTGAGCAAAATAATCTAGATTGAGTGTCTCAGGATGAAGATGACCTGCAGAGAAGAGTCAGCAAATAAGATAGATAAAATATGTTCTCTGTATCTATCTTCTTTGTGCTTTCTTTGTCTGTTTGTAATCTGGAGAGCTTCTCTCTCTTATATTCTATCCTTCTTATTCTCTCTTTTTCTTCTCTATCTGTCAATCTTGAAAGGGAAGAGATAAAGTCTCTTTTTATTAACTGGACTCCTCGAGAAGGTAAACTGCCATCTTTAATTTAAGCTGTTATGCAATGGCTATATCATTAATGTTCTGCAACGGCTATATTAATTATTGTTCTACAACGGCTATATCATTAATGTGAGGCAGTGATAATTCAAACAAAAGAAGGACAGCAATATATAGGTAAAAGCTATTCAAAATATTGCTTATCAGATTTGACAACATATATAATTTTAGTCGATCTGAGAAATGAGAATATATAAAGCTGAACATATTTCATCGATCTCAGCTTGAAGTTCGTCGGGATGAGCTCAATGTTCGTCGATCTGATCATTGATTAGTTCGTCGATCATTGGTGAATGAACTTTCGTCGAGCGCTGCTTGGAATTTGTCGAACGCAGCTTTTCGTCGAGCGTTGCTTGGTTTTTGTCGAACGCAGCTTCAGAATCCTTTCGTCGAGCGCAGTTAGCTTTTTGTCGATCGCAGCTTCAGAGTTCTTTCGTCGATCGCAGTTAGCTTTTCGTCGAGCGCAGCTTCCTTTATATTTCGTCGAGCTCTGCTAGCCTTTCGTCGATCACAATTTATATTATATTATTTTCTGTATTAATGAGATTTGATCTAGTTTATAGAAGATGTGTTATGATAACAACTTAGACCAAAGATGGATCCTAACCCAAATCAATACTAAGGTTCCAACATAATGTTTTAAACAAAATTGTTCACTATTAGCCCAAATCATTTTCCAGACAAACATTCAAGATAAATAATCTTCAATTTTGGCTTCTGCTCCCTTTGCCTTTTCTCTTCTGCTTTTCATAGAAACTATTTGGCGTGGGTATCTTCCTTGGAGAAGGAGGAGGACCATGGGGAAATACTAGCTTGTAATTCCTCCTTTTCTCCATTTGATTTAGGTGCAAATTCCAATCAGTAGAATAATACACTCTCTCTGAGTCATCTTGGGGATATCCAAATTCCATCCAAGATTATGAGATAAGTGAAAGTATCTAGTTGCTACCTATATCACCTAGAGGGGGGGTGGGGTGAATAGGTGAATTTTATGGCTTTTAAGCGGAATTAAAAACTTGAAACAAAAGCGCACAGAGATAAAGAGCACACACACAAACACAAGGATTTATAGTGGTTCCCCGGAAAGGGTACGTCCACTTTCCCGCCTCACCTATCTAGCACTCCCGGCTAGACTAAGCTACTTCACTAATCTTAGATTTACACAAATCTTACAACTCGGAGTATACAACTCCTACAAACTCAGAGTACAATTTCTCCTACGCTCGATCCTTTAAACTAGGATCTAAGAACTCGGAAGCAAAACACTTCCTACAAAATATGTAAAATGTTCTTACAAGAACAAATAGATTGACAACAATCTTCTTAGATCTCTAGGAGATCTTTCTTCAGATCTGAAAATGGTCTTCTTCATCCTTGCTTAAGTGAAGGCTTTGATCTTGAAAGAGGAAGGAAGAGAAAAACTCTATATTTTGAAAACTAGATCTGAAATCTTTGGAGTCGACTGATCTTGAATGATCTAGAGAGAATCTGAAAGGACAGATCTGATCGACTCTGAACTTGGAGAAGAATCTTGAGAAAAAGTTTTGTCGGCCACAAAATTTTTTTGTTCGAGAATGAAGATAGCCAACAAACTGAAAGACGATTATTGCGATTCTTCTTCTCTGATTTCGATTCGGGTTTAATAAAGAATAACCCTTAAGTATTTATATGATTCTTCTCTAACAGTTATAAACGTGATTTAAGGGTGAGGCTCCACGTGTACTGTACATGGAGGAAGCCCTAAATACAAGCTGTCTGAAATTTGAAAATGAAAAACAGACAAGGCAATTCGTCGAATGCACTCGTGAAATTATTTGATCACTCGGCGAATTTCACATAACGTTTCAATGAATTCTTCTTAATGACTCGACGAATTTTACTTGACGAATTTTACTTAGCTGAAAAATATTATGGCTGAAACTTATACTGTCTTCTCGAGAGCACTCGATGAATTCGTCGAGTGTTCAAGAGAGGTCAACGACTCACTCGACGAAAGGAGTTAATATATTGGCTGAGTCCTTTCGAGTGATCTCGACGAATTCGTCTAGTCCATTCGAGATGTCTCGATGAATGAATCAAGTCTTCTCGAGTGTACGCGATGAATTGACTTGTACAATTTTATTCCAGCCCAGAAGGACAACAACAACACCTCCTTGTCTTTTTCACCACTTTGCATATGATGTACATCCCAATAGAGAGATTTCACATGAGTCAACACCTTGTTCTACACAATAAGTGATTACATTGCATATGCCTGTGTTTATGACTTATTGAAACCTGACATTAGTTTGTACTTAGAATTTAAGATCATGCAATAACACAACTAGAATACCATATCAAATACAGAATCAATTCATCTTAGTTTAAGGGGGACTTCTTCAAATCTAGGCTATTGTGGCTACAATACCCAACAATCTCACCCTATTTGAAGAAGTCAAAACACTATCTACTAAGGTGAATTCTACAGATAATAAATAAAATCACAGACATAAAGAATGAACTTAAAGAAAATAGAAGCATGAATTGCACCAACAAAACATTTATATATATATATATATATATATATATATATATATATATATATGTTTATTAGGGTTGGACATTGTTCACACAACATTCATCGGAAATCATTCTTTCTTCCCTTTTCCCTTCTGTCTCTTCTCAAACTGTCTGTCAAAATAGGCCTTTGACTTGGGATAACACCTTGGAGGAGGAGCAGGTACTTGAGGGTTGTTATTGCCATAAGTTCTGAAATGAATTTTTCATCTCAACCTAGTAGCTTTGAACTTGTTGATATCTTCCTCGCTATAATAATCTTGAGGTAAGTCATTAGAAATGTCCATCAGATTGAATGTATCCAAAATGATGGCTTTAGACATTCGGCTCCAGACTTGAACATCTGCTCTCCTAACCTGAACATGATCTCTTCTCTCTTCAGCAGCCTCCCTTCTATCTTCAGATGCTTCTACTCTTTCACTATGATCAGATTTTCTGGCTGAAGGAACCTCACAAAATATTCTCTTTCATGGAGGAGGCCTAGAAGGTTATCCAACATCCTCTTGATCAGACCAGGAATATTGCATGGGAGGATCATAAAACTGAGGATGGTCAAACTGAGGTGCTTCTGGAGGAACTTCTGGAAAATTCTGATTAGAATTCTGCTCTGCTACTCTCCCTGACAGCTCTGCATGAAGCCAATAAAAGCTTTGATAATTGAAGACATTTGACTTCATAAAATCTTATTTCTACCTCACTGCTTAGATCATGCAGTTGACTTAAGACATTCTCCTCCCTCTTTCCGACTTCTTCATTAAGGGTTTGGAAAATTTCATCTTTGAAACTTGTCAACTCATCAATAACTTGATCCCTGTTGCTTTCTCCATGATGAAAAATTCTGCCTTGACCTTCTAGAAGAGTCTTTGAATTATCATAATCATACTTCAGACCTTCATTTATGTAGCTCACAACCTCAACACCTTTGGAGAAATAAATATCTAACTCATTTTTCATGTTAGACAGATTATGCTTGACCTCAGCTAGGCCATTATTCAGATCAGACTCAACTTCTTTGACTCTGTCAAACACTTGCTTCAAAGAGAATTAAAAATGTTCTTTCCGAGTCATCATCAATGCTTCAACAGACTTAAGAAGAGATGAGCCAGACTAAGAGGTAGGAGCATTTTGAGGACTAGGAAGTCCAAAACTTTCATCATGAAAGATAATCTCATCTGACTTCACTCCCCCTACAGAAGACACAGTTTGTAGCAAACCATTATCTTGAGCAGGAGGTGCAGATTGTACATCCTCTCCCTCTTCCTCATCAAGCAAAATCTCTATTACTTGGGCTTGATATTCTTTCTGATTATACCCCTTAGACATTGCAGGAGAAATCTCATCAACTGGAGGAACAAAAACATCAATAAGAATTCCACCAGGTGTGGATTCTTTTTCTTTGACAACTTCTTCTTCCTCACAAGACTGGTGAGAACTTGGAATTGCCTTCTCAGCAACATAACTTACCTGAACTGCTTCATTCATAGGGCCATCACCACCACCACCATCATCATCATCATCATTATCATCATTCTCCTCATCATCATTCTCATCATCATCCACATGCTCATCACCACCATCAGAAACCTTTTCTTGCTACCCCTCAGAAGGATCAACTCTCTTTTCTGGAGAGTGACCAGGGATAAGACTTATTCTCTTTTCTAGATTAAAGATGATCTGATCAAGCTTCCTTTGCATACTGGAGGGGTCCACCTGCTCTTCCTCAAGACTTCCCAAGTCAGTAGGTAGATTCTAATCTTCAACATCAACTTGATGAGATGGAATAAGGGGCACATGGGATTGAGCTGTAGAGGGCTCTTTCTGAATAACTGATTCTACAGCCTGAGAGATCTCCCCCTAGAATGCTACCACTAGAGACTTGAGAGAAGTATATGGAGGTGAGGTAGGCACTACAGGCTCATCCTCCAAATCTTCTTCAACATACACTTCAGATTTCTCTGCACCAGGCCTAGAAATCTTACTTTCCCATCTGTTAAAGATAGAAGAATCTATCTTCTTTAAGTGATGAACTACTATTCCTGAGGACATGTTGAATTGATTTCCATATATCTGATTTAAATACAAGGTGATGTTCCTTCCAAAATTTGGAGAAGATAATGTAGCCTTAATCTTCTCAAACACTATCAAACCCTAATCTACTCTCTTTCTGCACACTACAGTTGTCAGAAGCTTGAACATATCACTAGATAGATAATCATGAGAGCCAACTTTGCACAGTAAAACTTTGCCTATAATATTTGAGAGCAATTTTCCTTCTTCACTCATAAGCTTTCGACGAATGGAGGTTGAATTCTTAGGCAAACCACAGAAAGACAGAGTTCTTCTGAAATCCATTTCATCAAGAATGTCTTCTTATGAGACTGACGGCAGCTGCAAGAACTTAGTAAGCAGAGAGGGCTTCATCCTGACCAATGTATCCCCAATTTGACTTTTGATGGATGTCCCTTGTCGTCTAAGATGAGCATTATGCAAGAACTCTAACACTTCTGTGACCCGAACTCTGCAAGGGTGCTCTAAGATGAACGACAGTCCTGTTACATCCAGCATTAAGACGACGTTTCTAAACTCGTTGGATGCATTGCTGAAGCCTGTTCTGAAAAGCACTCCCCCTGTCTTCAAGTTTCCATAGCTTTTGCGAGCCATTGAAAGCTGAAGACTAGTCGACGAACGGCTGAAGATCGAGAATCGTCGAAAGGGGAAGAAGATGAATCGTCGCAAGGTTCAGAAAGACTCAATGAATGGCGTGTGTGAACTTGTGAACCCTTATAAAATTTATATATTATTAATATTTTGACCAAAAAGAAATAGGCTCATACCTTTTAAAGTAGAATGACTCTTCAGATCCAATAATTAGAGAAATTAGGTTTAAATCCCGGGAGAGAGACATTCGTTGAAATAATCTTGAAGATTCGTCGAAATGACTCGAGTAATTTCTTCAATTCGTCGAAAGGACTGAACTGAATAAAATTTTCGTTGAAACCCTTCATGAAGACTCGACGAATTCGTCAAATTTACTCATGTAAATTCCTTGACTTCTTTGAAAGAGCGGATTTTCTGATTTTAAACTGATTTCTTTGACTTTTCTTCAAGAATCTATGTTCAACATACCAAGTTCCAACTTGAAATAGTTGAATTTGGCCTCATCTAGCGGCTTCGTGAAAATGTTCGCAACTTGCTTATCCGTCGGGACATAACTGAGGTTGATGTCCTTATTCTCCACATGCTCCCGGATGAAGTGATAGCGTATCTCTATTTGCTTTGTCCGGGTGTGAGAGACTTGATTATTTATAGTTGCTATGGCACTTGATGAGTCACAGAACATGGGAATATCCCTCAACTTCAAGTTGTAGTCTTCTAGCTAATTTTGGATCCATAGAAGTTGTGCAAAACAACTACATGCAGAGATATACTCTGATTCAGTAGTTGAAATGGATACACAATTCGGCTTCTTGCTACTTCAAGAAACACTACAAGAAAACAGAGTTTTGGCCAGGGCAAATTGCCCTGGCTAAAAGTCCAAAACAGTGGCTAAAGAGTTTTTGCCACGGTCTAGCCACGGGAAAAATTCGTGGCTATAGGTCGCGTGGAGAAAGGTTTTTAGCCACGGATTAGCCGTGGCAAATAGTATTAGCCACGAAGAAGTAATGTCGTGGCTAATACCCAGACTTTTACCCACGGTTTTAAACCCTAGCAAAAACTTCTCAATACCGTTGAAATGAACTATTTGCCACGTCTTTCAGCCGTGGCAAATAATTAGACTATTAGCCACGGTTTTAAACCCTGGCTAAAAATAAATTCGATATAAAAATACTATTTGCCACAGTTTTAAACCGTGGCAAATAATAAATTATGTATTTTTTAAAAAATAGAGCAAAAAATCTTAATTTCTTCTCTTCCACATCAACCAATATGAACAATTATATACATGTTTCTCTTAATAATTTTCCTAGGGAACAGGCTTTCAACGTGACTAATAAAGAAGCTTAAAAAACAATAGAACTTCCAATCCCCCTATGCATCCACCTATGAACATCTTGTACTTCAGCTGTGTCAAAATTTGCAGATTCCAACATTTGAATTTCCAGTTTGTAAAATATAGGGAAAAGCAGTAAGCATGACAGCACTCCCTGCAAGGACAGACCACTAAATGGTTACGTGAATATAAAAAACAAATAAAAAATTTTATTTACAGGATTTTACCTAAACAATAGTGCTTACTTCATTCACACTACCATGCTCGAGAGAATTATATATTTGTGATTGAGAAATCAAATTCATCTGCCAAAATTTACATAACTTACTCAGGTTTACAGTGATTTTTTTTATTCGACCAAACAAATTTTACAAAATGAATACAAATCAATAATAGATATACCTTTGACAAGACGTTTGCGAACACGTCACCGAAGTAAAGAACTATACCACTGGATACGAGAAGAGCTTCACCTGAGAAGAAAATAAATTACTTACACAAGGAATACAGAACATAATAATCCTGAATATTTTAAGAGAGTATAATTGCCTAACATGTACTAACACCACTACTTGGCAGAAGTAACTTAAACTTGACTATCATGTTAATTAGGCATTGTAAGCACCAGCCCGGGAATTGTATAATCATAAAAGGAAAAAGCTCTGATAAGAATAATTCTGTTAACAGGATTGTAATTTTTGGTTCAATCGTACTAGAGAATAGCAAAGGTGGTGTAGAATTTCCCAGTCTTACTTAATTTCAACTGCACATAACAAAATTGTCTGAGAAAAGGATAAATTTTGAAATACCCAAGGATTTATACCTATTGTAGTGACAAAAATGTAGGTCGACTGTATGAATGACTAAATGAATTAGGCACGTATGCAACGACTATGATTGCAATAATTGAAATTATAAATAACATGACATAACAATCAAAATGAAGTAGAGTTTCCATTAAGACAACACATAATATATTACACATGGAAGATCACTATAAAACAAATATTAGGAATGAACAAAGCCCGACATGTCATTGGACAATATTGGCACAAAAATTACAAATTAATATTTTCCAAAATAGTAAATTCACACAAGATTCGACACTAAGGAAAGACAACCAATAAAAAAACTTACAATGCTTACGGGATAGAAGGCTTAATGGGTGCTCAGTGAGATGACGGTAACCGAAGGGGCAGTGGATGGCTGATTTGAGCTGTTGAAGGAGAGTCAGAGAGCTGGACGTGGTCATGAGTGGGCTGGAATGTGTAGGAAATTGAATGTGCAGGAAATTGAATTCCAGGTGCTGGAATTAAATTCCAGCGGCAGCTTTGTGGAGGATAATAGCAGGAGATGAGGCTGTGGAAGTTCTGGGCAGTTGGATGGTGGGAGGGGATGGGCTGAAAAGAACTGCAGGCAATGGGTGTGATACGACAATAGTTTCCACT
The DNA here is from genome assembly GCA_033032865.1 of Dactylorhiza incarnata. Classification (NCBI taxonomy): domain Eukaryota; kingdom Viridiplantae; phylum Streptophyta; class Magnoliopsida; order Asparagales; family Orchidaceae; genus Dactylorhiza; species Dactylorhiza incarnata. The sequence goes on along the minus strand of JAWHQI010000259.1, from coordinate 3,561,011 downwards.
CAATCAGAAGCTGGGAATAGGGAAATTGGAGGAATGGAGGGCTGGGTTTGCACCCAGGAGTGGTGGGGAAAGTGGGGTACATGATGTAGTGGAGTAACCACCCGAAAATATGGCCTTTGGGTTGTTGTGAGGCTATCAACAAAGTTGAATTTCTGATGTATACCGATATGGAGATTTAACAAAATAGAGAAAATTTAACTAATTAAATTTGGAAAAACTATTTTGTGAACGGTCGAGCGTCCAAATTGAATTTGAGCGCGAAATTTTACTCGTCAAGTTGAACTTGGAGAAGTTCGTTAACCTCGCTCGGTTCGAACCCTTAGGAATCAAATAGTTTGAATTCTCATCAACAAAATATAAATTACCACAATTAGTTTGCCCTCAATAACTTATGAATAATACAGGAACTTCAAGCGGAAAGAACGCACGGCAAGCCACATTTACTTAGGTGAATTCATAAAACTATTTCTAACTTAGGAGCAAGGATATGACTAGTTACCAAGAGGAGTAAGTTCCCTCCCAATCCAGCACACAGGGGTGAGTTTGGCGATGGAGGGGTGGCTGGTTGTTGGTGTCGAACTTGAAGGAGGCACCGGAGAGCACTGTCGAAGTCGACGACGCCTCCTAGGGCTGGCGGATGGATCCGTAACCGTCGATCGACGAACGGTTTTGGATAAGGTGACTGGCGGCAGAGGTGGAGTGTTAGAAGTTGGAACTAGGGCTGAGCGGTGCCGGGAACGGGGTTGTTCGTCGCCGGGCTGAGGTAGTTGAGACTGGTGGGAGAAGAAGGGGGTTCAGCCAGAATTGGGGAGAACGAAGATTCGTTCTCTCAATTCTGGGGCTGCCTTCTTTTCACCATACGCGGGTATTAAATAAGGGGGGGCGCTGGGTTCCACTCTAGTATGAGGGGGGAAAAAGGGGGGGAGGGAAGAGAAAAGAAAAAGAGGGGGAGGAGAAGGAAAGAGGGGAAAGAGGGAGAAAGAGAGAAGAGTGGGAAAGGAAGAAAAAAGAAAGGGAGGGAGAGAGGAAGAAAGAGAGAAGAGGGAAGAAAAAGTTGCCAAAAATTTGTAACATTTTAAGGTATGTTTGATCTATTTTGTCTTGAGTTTGAAAGCGCACGCAAAACTCGTCTTAATTTATTCTTCTTGAGTTTGAAAGCGCACACAAATCTTGCTATAGGTTTAATGTCACTACAATATTTTCGGCATTTAGCAACACTTGAAAAATGTTGCCTACAAATAAAAAACTGTTGCCAAAACATAGATAACTGTTGCCAGAGAGTGTTGCCTATACCCGTGTTACCAAAGGTGAAATGGAACAATTTTTCATACATTTAGGCAACACTATACAAAAACTATTGTCTATACCCTTAGAGTAGGTAACCGTTTTTCGGTGAACCTATTGCAACATTTTAAAAGTGTTGATTGCTAGTGTTACAATTAGAAAATGTTGTCAAATCTTTTAAATAGAGTGGCCACAATGCGCCTCGATTAAAGAAAATTGAAACTTTCAAATACATATAATCAATGATTATTAATACTTGCATGATCAATATATATATATAAATATATATATAAATAAATATATATATATATATTCTATCAACCTAAGAACATTCAAGAATGAACAAGCTCCAAGCTGTCGAGATTCCAAAACAATTGTGCTCAATCAATGATACCTTACATAATCAATGAATATTTATTTACATTTTTACATAGATATAATTACAAGTCTTTACATATTTTCCACGGCCCAAAAAATGTTTCAAACTCCACATCTATGACAATTAAAATGTGGTTCTTCTCATCTTCCATTTTTTTTTTTATTTTAGCTGGATGCTCCCAAAACTCAGATTTATAAACTTCTGGACAATTCTCAATATCTTCACTAAGAGTATGGTTCAATGCTTATATTTTATGAATCCTGCAAAAAAGATAAAGAGAGAATCCATATAATTTTGAAGTTTATAGCAACATACATGTAAGAACTTGACAAGATCAGTTAAGAAAGAACCGACCCTTCAAATCATGAAATAAGCATTTTCCTTATCAAGCTTCTACATGTGAGACATTCTTGAGTGGGATTCAATTGCTCCCCGCATCTCCGAATTAGTAATAGGAGTCGGTCCACAAAATTGCTCCTTGCATCTCCAAATTAGTATTTCTTGGGACTATAATAACCAATAATTGTTGTTAAATTCGACAATAATAGCCAATATTTTGACATTTGAGCTGCGGGAATCTTATTATGGGGGCATGAAAAATAAATTTTATTTGTAATCACAACAATAGCTTTAGTACTGATAAAGTTACCGTGTAGTACTGCTGTCATGTGAGAAGTGAGGAGGTTTTGAAATGTCAAGAATTGCGGAAGATAGAAGAGAATTAGGGCATAGTCCATGGTCTTCGTTGAATTCTTCCAAAAGATTCCTCATTTTCAAAGCCTCCTCCAAATAGTTGTCCTGAATAGATTTAATAGAATGCTTAAAATCTATGCAAAGTTGGTCACAACTACAAGAAAAATGAGCTATTTGAGCCAAAATACTTGGTTCATATCAATGGCTTGAAGAGCCTCCCCTCTGGTGAAGACAACTGCATGGTTTTGATTTTCTGGCTTTCCTTCACCAATCTTCATTTCCCCTGGCAACTTGATATGGTAGATTTCCTATTTTGAAAGAAAAAGTAAGAACACATTAACATGCAGTAATGTTGGCAGGTTATTCGAATCATAATATTTTGCCATGTGTAGGTATTGCAGGAACTATGTAGGTATTGCAAGCCCAAGCAAGTTGCTTGAGGATGTATTCAAGCCCAAGCAACAAAGGGGAAAATATGTAGGTTGTTGTATAATGATAAGTTTGCTACAACAAAAGGGACACTTCGATGAATATCAAATACAGTAATCTCAATTAGATCAGACATAATTGCTGGAACAGTGATTAGAGATGTCACATGGTGTTGTTATACGGCAGCAAAAGCTAATTTTTCATCAAACTTTAACTACAAGTCTATCACGACATTTTTGTAGGCCTTTCCCTTTCCCGGCGCTTTTCAAACGCCGTGAAAGGTATAGTTAGCGGCGCTTTTCTACTGAAGCATTACAAAAACATGTACTTAAATATTTCATATCAGCTCTCTTCCTGATGAAGCTCAGAAATGACTCTAGTGCAAAAGCAACAGGACAATTAGGGGCTCATTTTGGCTTCGCCCGAGGCTTAGCCCAACTGGCGTGCACCTCGCTTGACTGAGTATTTCTTCGGCATAGATCCCAGAAATACTGATACTCTTCAGCATAGTTCCTTGAAAAAATACTCTCGCTGCAGAATAGAAACTTACCGTTAAGGCGTTAACATGGTGAAAACCAATAGAAGTATGAATGTGGTGTAGTTTCTTCTTCCTATGCAGTTGTTTAACCACTACAATAATGAGATTAAGTTAACAAATTGGCATACAACTGGATATAGTTTGCCAATGGAGTTATCTAAATCTAGTTACAGTTGTGATGCTATCCTTACAATGGTGATCAAATCCATCAATACATCGATTGCAGGTCCTGCAATGCTTGTTGCAGAGATATTTTATGAATATGATATTTTCTTCATCTTCTAATTCCTTTGTATCTGGTACTAGGCATGCAATCCAAAATCAATTGATTAAAATTTATAGGTGGAAGGCCTAACAGCTTTATTGAGCACTCATAAGGTGTCCTAAAAAGTTGGAGAATACGAGTAGGAGGAAAAAGGATATGGATTAGGATGCTCTTGCCATGATCAAACTATGTTTGGAAGGTGAAGTTTAGATAGAAGTCATAACAGAATATAACCTAGAGCATAAGGAGATTGATTATGAAGCTCTCTTTGAACTATGTTTTAGGGCCCATTTGGCGTGGCGTTTTTGTTCCAGTGAGTTTGGGCAAAACACCACGGTCATAAAAAGTGTTTGGCGAGACAACAATTATGACCACCGTCAAGAAAAAAAACTAAATTTTAACATAAAAGTAGATGGAGTTCCTTAGGTGTGGTCGGGCGTTCACTATCAATATATTAAAATTTAAATTATTTGGTCACAAAATAAATTTTAGTGAAAAAAAAAGAGACCTCGATTGGGAGGCTGGATTTCTCAAATTGTAAATCAAAGATAATGATTTACACATTTTTAATTATGATCAAATTAGATAATCAATGATGAAACGTATATGATCCTAAAAGCAATATGCAAACCATAGCAAATTAAGGATAATTAACTTACACATTTGTATAGCTAATATCAGTATATAACTCTCATTTCTAATCCTATCTTGACTTGATATAGCTTGAGTAATAAACACTAACTATAGTTGGTTCATAACTGCAAGATTTCCAAAAATTTTAGAACATGAATGCAAATCATAATACTCTTACCCGAAGATAGAGGCAAACACTGGAGTTAGAAATGTGAGGGAACTGAGCACTGTCAAGCTAGCTGCACATAGTAACAAAAAATAATTTAGCTTGCGAACAAAATACATAAGAAAACAATTTAGAGAAAAAGAATCTGTTTAACAAATTAGATTCATTGATATTGGAAGTATACTACTTGAGAAAAGCTCAAACGAGGTTATGGAATAAGAAGAGCAACTGAAAAATTAAACATCAAGACAGAATGCATGTGAGAGTATCTAGGAGAGAAACCATAACTGATGGCACTTCCAAAAATTGAAGTGCATAGAAGAATCATAATATTGCCAAATGTTAGCTTCGATGTACTCCCAGTTATGGTAGGATCATGATTGAAAGCAGAAATACCAAGTAGTGGCACCCCACCTAATTTCCAACTCCACTCAAACTCGCCTGAGACTAAATTAAAAATTCTAATTTTACATTGGGTTGATCAGTCAAAATCTACTCAATATCACTTCTAGCCACATTAGCACTTAAAAAAAAATTGAAGCCTTTATCTTCAAACAGAAGAATTTCACATTAATACATCTTTTTGTCTAAGTGCAAACAAACTTTGTTACATATTTAATGACAACATGTCTTCTATCTAATTTTCTGAACATTCTAGAGTTTAAGGTTTTGAGCTCAACAGAAACAAGCTATTCCACATTAAAGAGGTCAATTTATCACATGTCTCATATCTCAACATACCAAAATAAATGCATTAAAACTTTCACTCAAGAGCGACGTCGGCGGAGCAGCGTCAACGATGGCGGAGGCGAGGAAAAGGGGCAGTGGTAGAACTGCACTGCGTAGAGTGCAAATTTCTGCACTGCAATGCGGAATGTAGTACAATATAGTGTTCTGCAATGCCTTGGTTGACTTGAAAAGCACATAGTTATGCTATCATTCTTGTCACCACAGGTTCAGGAGTTTTTGAGATGAAAGTCTTTTTGCATCTATGATGTGATTATAGGTGCATTAGATAAGGAAGTAATTCAAGTCAAATGCACTCATGTATGTTCCGATCCCACTTGATGCAGGAATTGTATGCATATGAATTTATATAAACTAAATGCAGTGGTGTATGAAGTTATATATTAGAGAGTGTGGCACTACGCATCATAGCACAATTAAAATGGTTAAATACGAACACATTTAAGGAGAGTAAGTACTTGATATGCAACACAATCCAAAAGATGAGAAATCAACAATATCAAGTAATCATATAAGTTATTAACTCTTGGCTTCAGCATATTAGTTGGCGTTTGTCATGCCAACTGATGATCATCCTCGTTGGCGTTTTAAAGCAAATAAGACTTATATGATTAACATATATGCAAAAGCCAACTGATGATTAATCATAAAAAAGATGATCATCCTCGTTGATGCAGAAGCAAAGAGTTAATCATCCTCGTTGGCATTCCAAAAAAAACGAAGCTTACCAGCTAGAGGAGGTCCTCTATCTCTCTTATCCTAGAAAGCAGTTTATGTCCTCTTGCAGATGTGATCGTTATTTGCTCATGCAAGTCCTGAAAAACGTCTGCACCAAACCTGCAAGATTCAAAAAAATATAGATTAAAGAAGGAATACATAATCCGTAGAACCAAAAATTTCTATCAACAGGTGTGATTCCAACAATAACAATATACATGAAATCAGTAGATAGTTCTCCTAGATTGCAAATTGATTAGTAGAAAATCATTGCAAATTGATAGTTCTCCTGATGATGCTTAGTTATACCCACCATCATCCTCATCATCATAATCGTCCATGTTCAGCTCATCAATGCCATTGGAAATGGTGTGTACATTACTGGAAACTGTACCAACTTGACCCTGTTGAGAGCCTTGGCTGCTGTCCGTGCAAGGGCAACCTCATCTACCTCCTCAGGACATCCATCAGCATCCATGTCCTCATCCTCTTCTTCAACATCATCAGAAATCTGGATTGAGGGCTCGGCAAAGAGGAGGGAAAACCCTAGAACGGAGGCGACACGGGAAACAGGCGGCAGTAGGAGCAGAAATCTGACGGTAGTCTCCCCTCTGGACTTCTCTCTCTCGGTCGAAGTACGCCCAGAGCAGGAGGCTTGAGCTCGTCGGCGACTAGAGGAGGCAGGGGCGGCGAGCTTTTCGGTGGCTGGAAAGGAGGAAGGGGGCGGTAACTGTCGATCGGCGGCGCAATAGGGAAAGAATGGGAGAGAGGCATCGGGTAGGGACTGCGAGAGGAGAGATTATTGAGAGGAGAGATTACTGTACCAACTGGAGCGAGGTTGTGAGAGAGCTCGGGAAATGGAGAGGGGATCTTGAGAGCTCGGGAACGGGAGAGCTGGAGATCGCCTGGAGCTCGGGAGAAGATGCTGTGCGGGAGAGGAAATAACCGAAATATAGCGAATTTAAAATTGTTTTCAGTCGAATTCAGTCGACCGAAGTGAGGCCCGACCGGGGGGGGGGAGATTTTTATTTTGGTAGGTTTCCAAAGATGGGCAATGCCTAATTCCGGGCAAATAGATTTCAATTGCAAATTTTTCTTAAAATAAGGGTGTAATTGATTGGAGGTTGCCAACAATAGGAAAAGGCTAATTTTGAATATGTTTATTATAGAAATATATGATTTACCTGCATAAATTGGGTTTGCCGTTATCGTCCTAATTCCTAAAGTTACTGGACCATTTATTCAGGGTCCAATCGGGTGGTCAGCCCGATAGGCCGTAATTCAAAAACAAGTGCATAAACAGTACATAAATAAAATGCAACAAATAAGAAAAAGTAAATAATAATGTGATGCAACACAGGGTGCATCAATTTCTGTGGATATGGGGGGAGTTAGGCAGTGGTAGTGGAGAAGGGAATTAGAGGGAGTGGGGAATGAGTGGTGGGAGTGAATTTAGGAGTTTAGGCTACATTTTAGGAGTTTATATGTGCCTAATTCATTTAATGATCTTCCATGCTGAAATTAAATTAAAGAGCATATGAAGTGGGATAAGCATCTACCTGGAGCTTCTTAAGATATTGATAAAACAATATTAATTTTCAATCCATAATAGATTCATTCACTTTTTGAAACATCGACAGTAGATATCCTGGAGTCATGGCCATATAGGAGGGCATATCAGCTTTTGCTGAACATAAATTCAATTTAAGAAGAAATTCATGGGAAATGTATAAGATGAAGAGAAACTACATAAGAATAATGATAATGAATCTCAACAAATCAAGACTATTCTGCAAAATTCAATGGAAGGAAAACAAACCAATCTAAATTTTGGAATGAAATAGATTGACTCATTTTCTCTTCTTGTGCTATGATTCAAGCCTACACAATGAGTTCATGGAAAATTCTTGAGATTTTAAATTGAAATAATAGCCAGACATGAAAAAAATTAAAAAAGCAAGGAATCACCACTACATGGATAGGCTTTGGAAACCTCTGCCCCTGAAGTTAAAAACACTGCTTCAAAATAGGCATGATAAAATTTACTAAATAAATGAATATACTAAATAAATGAATTCTTCACATACAATTTTTTTAGCTTAGTAAACTCCTTTAAGGTATCTTAACATTATATATCTAATCGAAGTAATGAAGGTCATAATACAAATAATGTTCTAGAGATGAAAAGAGTTGAATGCTCTGCTTGGCATTCGACTTGTGATCGGTGGAACATACCATGAAAAAGAATTGGTCAGGGACGTTGGAGTTACCATTGTGATCTAGAAGTGGTCAAACATGTAATGTCACTGCCAACGCGATATGAGCCTGCAGGGTCGCTCATAAGAGCATGTTGAGAAGTTGGAAGATTGACTATGTTGGTAAAGGTTACCAATCACCATATAGAATGGGGGAAGTCCAGCAAATGTTGCTGTCTATATTCGTTGGGTTTACACGGATAGAATTCGTCGGATTCGTCGGGATTCGTCGGATTGTTCCGTGGAAACTCGACGAATTATTACAGAGTCCCTTAACTCGGCAAGTGTTGCCGTCTGATCGGATTCGTCAGAATTCGTCGGGTCGTTCCGTGGAAACTCGACGAACTGTTACAGAGATCATTAACTCAGCAAATGTTGTCGTCTGACATGATTCGTCGGATTCATCGGGATTCGTCGGATTGATCCGTGGAATCTCGACGAATTATCACAGAGAGCATTAACTCGGCAAATGTTGTCGTCTGATGTGATTCGTCGGAATTCGTCGGATTGTCCCGTGAAAACTCGACGAATGCTGTTCCGTGGAATCCCGACGAATTGTAACAGAAGCCCCTATTCTGCTGTGTGGTCTTGATGCGTGTCGGCAAGTGCACCGGTCGCTGTCAAGTAATAAATGTGGAGAGTGGACTCCCCGAATGTCGGTCTCTTGAGGAATGCAGGATGGGTGAACGAATCGCGCAGTGATTATTGTTACACAAGCGTTCAACAAACACAAAGATGGGGCTTTTGGTTGGTTTTCCTAATCTTATCAACAACAAAAGAGATGCGGGTCGAAAACACCGCTTCGCAAAGTGAGGTGGATGCAACGACCGCGATGCCGTGCTTCGTGAGGCGGATGAAGTGAACTCAAGTGCGAGAGGGTGAGGGTCGCAAACACCTCTTCACAACCGCCGTTAGCTCTTGCTAACACGGATCAAACACCTTGCGTGCGTGCGCGAGTGAGTGAGAGAAAGCGGAATGAATCACCACCAAACCATGAAGAACAACAAAGAAATATTCATTTCCATCAAAATAAACATCACAATATTCGAGTATTGCACGGTTCAAAGAGTACAATGGAGGAAAGCGGAAAGAAATAACCGATGGTGAAGACTAGCGGCCGTTCACGGCCGGAATGGTAGGTTGTCGGGCTACCTCCGGACTCGGGCGGACTATGCTTCCGGCGTAGAGAGCTGTCACGATCTCCCTACGTAGCTCCGTCGTCTTCGACTTCAGGTTCCTTCTTCTTCTCACCGGGCGGAATGAGAGAATGGTTGCTTGGAGGCTTGCGGACGATGGAGAACACTCACGGACAATGGAGGAAGTCTTGGAATGGGTGGAGGAGGCTTCCCCTTGCGTAGAAGATGAAGTGGAGGCGTCCCACGGTGGAAATCGGCGGCGTACGGAACAGGAATCCCGCTCCCGCGGTTGATGATACCCTAAAAATCGCAACAGGCGTTTAAATAGGCGCTGGAATAAATACTGCGCACGGTCATTGGCGCACGACCGGTGGTCGTGCGCACTATCGTCGGTGGTCGTGCGCACTTCAGCAAACAGAACTCAGAAATTAAATGGTAAGTGCGCACGATCAGTGGCGCACGACCGGTGGTCGTGCGCACTGGCATTGATGGTCGTGCGCACTGCACCAAACAGAACTCATGAAAAAGGTGTTAAGTGCACACGATCAGTGGCGCACGACCAGTGGTCGTGCGCAATAGAACCGGTGATCGTGCGCAGTGTTCCTGTGCAGAATTGCACCGGGAACACTTGCACGACTCCTATTCCAGCACAACCACAGATCTAGCCACTGAAAGTGGCACTTAACAGCACATGAATACTACTAATGACAATAAGCACGAAAATCACACCAAAGTGGCCTAGATGTGCACCTAGCATGGATTATCAAATATAAGCTATAACAAGGCTAAAGTGCGGAGAAATGACTAAATAACGGCCCGGATGAGTCCATAAATGTGTATATGATCAGGACTCATCACACCCCCAGACTTAACTGTTTGCGCGTCCCGAGCAAACGAATCCGGCGGAGTGTGAAAACGATAATTAACATAGAGAATTACTCAAAGGAGTACGGTGCGAAGTAACATACGCATGCAAGTAGAGAATTTAGTAGAAGGAGATTCTAACTATGCTAACTAATTTACAAGAGTATTAAAGTGTAAGTAAAGATTTAGTTATACTCAGTTGGAGAAGTATGAAGAATTTGACGATCATGCCCGGTGTGAAAGTGACAAGATACTGAGGCGGGTGTTGCAAAAGATCGGGGCTTAGGAATAACTCCGCTGAAATCCATCAACGTCGTGAACCATACGCTTGCCCGGTCACACTCTCCACGGCGCTAGCAAACTCGCAAATCAAATCAGTAGGACTTATAGGATTAAAATGGGGCTTAGGTTACGGTATGATATTTCAAAGTTAAACACGGCGGCTACGCAACCCAAGTGAGCTAACGGAACGCTGCACCACGCAAGACCAACAACGATGCTCGTGTGACACACCCCCAGACTTAGCATGAAAACCAGGTGTGCACACGGCCTACTTCACAAATACCAACAGATTGTCTTTTTTTTTTTAGCTCGGAAGGATTTTTTTTTCTCAAAATACTCTTTTTTTCTTCTTCTAACATATTTTACTTTTTTTAAGTATCCTCCGGTTGGTTCAACATCAGCAGATGGACGTTATTTTCCCATCATAACACAAAGATTCCACACACCACACAAGTGGAGACTTATGAGCGCAGTTAAAAACATTTTGGTTGCGGGAGTAGGATAGGCTTCAGGCTTTGGTGGATGAAGAGGGGTTGTACAAAGGAATGGTAGGCACAAAATGGGCTTGCAACGGTGAATGAAAAGGACATGGAATAACAAAGCTCAAACTAGCCAAATGGTGGCCTACATCATGTTTAACTCGACGAGTCGCTCTCACCCATGCTTCAAGAGTCGCTTGGGGCAAGTTCTTAGCCCACGAGAAAGGTAAACCTTCCTCCCGACTCGAGCAACACACGACTAGCACTCGTACACACACAACACCGGGTTATCGTCAATTTCATACAAATTCACCACTTGAGTATATTAAATCTAAATTTACGCAGAAATACTAAACATAAATTAGATGCATAAAGAAAATCTAGTTCTACTCAAATTCTATCATAACATGCGAAGTGACTAGAACACTACATGAGTCAACATCGCACTCCAAATAATAATTCCTGCGTTAACAACCTATTTCATTCTCCAACCAAGATAGTTTACAACGGAACAACAACAAAAAGATAAGCGCGCACTCAAGTGGGTGAAGTGGTGTGTGAAGCATGAAAAAAAAAACAACGATAATGAAGATGAATAAGAATCAACCTTCTAGTATGCGGTGCAACTCGTGCATAGTGGGTGACAACATACGCTCCCCCAGACTTAAGCTAAACAATATATCTAAAAAAATTTGAAGCCAAAAGAGGGGAGGAAGTGTTACCCAATGCTCAGAAATGAGCATACCAGACGATTGGCGTTTATGAACAGGAATAGTCCGCAGCATCCGCACCATCGACACAAAACCTGCAAGCACAAACTCAAAGAAACAAAAGCAAATACAAAAGCTGAACTAAAAGAAATTAGAAAAAAAGGAAATACGAAAACAAGAAATCTGGGTTGTCTCCCAGGAGCGCTTTCATTTAACGTCCTTAAGCTGGACCAAATACCTGTATTAGCATTGTTTATAAAGAGTGCAGGAATTAAAAGAGAAATATTCAGAAGCAGTTCACCACATCAACAAAACACAAATCAGCTAAAAGCGCTCTTATGGTGCGCTTCTCCCGTAGCACGTAGGCGGGAGGTGAAGGCTTTAGGGCCAGCACTGGTATTACCCAATGCTCCCCTAACCTCCGCCACCTTGCCACGAAGAGCGGCAGCACGAGCGTCGCGCAGAAGTTTTTCCTTTTTAAGTTTGGTGACAGTCGGAGACTGCCACCGTTGAAAATTTTCATAATTTTCCGCCTTAGTGGCGGGTGGCGTCACCTCCGGTATCGCGGTGACCACCGGATCGGCCCAGGAGATGGAGCGCTTAGATAGTTTATTACAAGATTCACCACAAGAAGATAAATGATCAGCATCCCTAACTAGATCCAAGTCAACGTTTCCCAAACTGCAGTCTTCCTCCTTCTCGGAGTCGAACTCTTTCCGGAAGTCAACCTCTTCTTCCTCATCTGATTGGAGCTCCTCCTTTACTCCTTCACTTGTTTCTTGATCATGTATCTTTCCTGCACATCTTAGAAATTCATCAGAAATAACGAGAGGGGGAGGAGTGGATGTGTCAGCTGTAGCTTCGAGGCGAGTGGGCTGCAGCGCCTTGTTAGGCAGGAGAACACACCCCGTAGCGAAGTCAAGGGTGGCGCCGCTCTCTTTCAAGAACGGCACACCCAAGATAGGAATGGATTGATTTTCCTGGGGGCCCAACACCTGAAAGTCCGCGACCACAGTCGTCCCCTCAACTATTACTTCCACATTTCTCACTTCCCCCTCAGATTGGATAATAGTGCCGTTAGCGAGAATAAGCGATTTCCTTTCCTCCGTGTTCATCTCAAGTTGTAATTTCGCAACATCTTGCAGTGCAATGACATTGCGGGAGGAACCGGAATCGCATAAAGCTTTTGTTTCAACCTTATTGATGGCACAAGAAATTACCAGCTCACTCGGTTCAACCTCTACCACATCCCCAAGACTCTTCCCTTGATCAATTGGGTTCTTCTCCGTGTTGCTGGGAAGGGTCCCCTGCGATCGCTCAGTTAGCACTTGGGCCAATTGGCCCAACTGCGTTTCCAGGTTTCGCATAGATGCAGTTTGACTTACCATATTCGAATTAGCTACTTGCATGAATTTCTCCATCATCTCTTCTAGATTACTCTTTTTTTGTGTGGGGGGTGCTTGATTATAGTCCGGGTGTGGTGGCCTCGGTTGGCTCCCGGAGGCGTAAGCATCGTTTTGATGCTGCCCCGGTGCCCATCATTGGCCAGGTGTGTTTGGATTCCACGAGAAGTTCGGGTGACTTCTCGCTCCCGGATTATAAGCATTATTGAAAGGCGCCCCCCTAGGCTGATTTCCTACATAATTAACAGATTCGTTCAAGTTCAAGTGTGCGAAATCACCTGCCACGTTGTTCCCCGAACACTCATACGCGTGGTGGCCTCCGCCTCCACATCCCTCGCAGGTAATGACAGCAGCAGTTACGGATGGAGAGGGGAGAGAGTCGACCATGAAAAGACCTCGGCCGCTTCTTGGAGCATTTCTCCCTGCAGTCCAGAATGTACTGTGGGAGGCAGTGTCGCGCAGAATTCGAAGGGCTTCTTAAGGAGTGTGGTTCATCAAGGTACCACCCGCCGCAGCATCGATCATTGCCCGATAGTTGGGCTCGATCGCGAAGTAGAACAATTCAACCACATTCCATGGTTGGAGCTCGTGGCCAGGGAAACGGCGAAGGAGATCGTTGAGGCGCTCCCAAGCTTCAGCAAGGGTCTCTTGGTCAAGTTGGCGAAATGTGGCGATCTCCCGCCGCATGCTTACAATCTTATCCACATGGTGGAATTTAGCAAGGAACTTGGATGCGAGGGCATCCCAAGTTGCAGCAGTCCCGGGCGGAATGGAGTGGAGCCACACCTTTGCTTTATCGCGGAGTGAAAAGGGAAACAGTCTAAGCTTGACCGTGTCGTCAGCAATCCCTGCGTAGCGGAAGGTTCCGCAAATATCAGAAAACTCCGCCAGATGCAGATGCGGATCTTCGCTGGCCAACCCCGAGAACTGAGCGTTGTTCCGGATGATGTTTAAGATCGCTGGCTTGATCTCAAACTGATTATTCATAATGTTTGGCCCGAACCCCGGATACACACTCCCAGCAGTTGGAGTGGTGTAGTCCCTCATCGTGCGGGGTCGAGGCCTAGCTGCCTCCTGCTCAATCCCAGGCTGATGTTCCCCCACGCCGGGCATTCTCGGATCAACATCATTTGGGACTACCTGATCACCCATGGCCGCTTGTACAGCCGCAGCGCGCCTTCGCGCGCGAGCAGTTCGTTCGATTTCTGGATCAAAAGGTGCGAGTTCACCTGCGACCTGCCTCTGCATGAACTGTCAAAAACAAAACGAAAAACAAAGAAAATAAAAAACAACTGCTCGTATAACGAAAGTCACAACACAAGATGAAACACGCCTGCACTCCCCGGCAACGGCGCCAAAAACTTGATGCGTGTCGGCAAGTGCACCGGTCGCTGTCAAGTAATAAATGTGGAGAGTGGACTCCCCGAATGTCGGTCTCTTGAGGAATGCAGGATGGGTGAACGAATCACGCAGTGATTATTGTTACACAAGCGTTCAACAAACACAAAGATGGGGCTTTTGGTTGGTTTTCCTAATCTTATCAACAACAAAAGAGATGCGGGTCGAAAACACCGCTTCGCAAAGTGAGGTGGATGCAACGACCGCGATGCCGTGCTTCGTGAGGCGGATGAAGTGAACTCAAGTGCGAGAGGGTGAGGGTCGCAAACACCTCTTCACAACCGCCGTTAGCTCTTGCTAATGCAGATCAAACACCTTGCGTGCGTGCGCGAGTGAGTGAGAGAAAGCGGAATGAATCACCACCAAACCATGAAGAACAACAAAGAAATATTCATTTCCATCAAAATAAACATCACAATATTCGAGTATTGCACGGTTCAAAGAGTACAATGGAGGAAAGAGGAAAGAAATAACCGATGGTGAAGACTAGCGGTCGTTCACGGCCGGAATGGTAGGTTGTCGGGCTACCTCTGGACTCGGGCGGACTATGCTTCCGGCGTAGAGAGCTGTCACGATCTCCCTACGTAGCTCCGTCGTCTTCGACTTCAGGTTCCTTCTTCTTCTCACCGGGCGGAATGAGAGAATGGTTGCTTGGAGGCTTGCGGACGATGGAGAACACTCACGGACAATGGAGGAAGTCTTGGAATGGGTGGAGGAGGCTTCCCCTTGCGTAGAAGATGAAGTGGAGGCGTCCCACGGTGGAAATCGGCGGCGTACGGAACAGGAATCCCGCTCCCGCGGTTGATGATACCCTAAAAATCGCAACAGGCGTTTAAATAGGCGCTGGAATAAATACTGCGCAAGGTCATTGGCGCACGACCGGTGGTCATGCGCACTATCGTCGGTGGTCATGCGCACTTCAGCAAACAGAACTCAGAAATTAAATGGTAAGTGCGCACGATCAGTGGCGCACGACCGGTGGTCGTGCGCACTGCACCAAACAGAACTCATGAAAAAGGTGTTAAGTGCACACGATCAGTGGCGCACGACCAGTGGTCGTGCGCAATAGAACCGGTGATCGTGCGCAGTGTTCCTGTGCAGAATTGCACCAGGAACACTTGCACGACTCCTATTCCAGCACAACCACAGATCTAGCCACTGAAAGTGGCACTTAACAGCACATGAATACTACTAATGACAATAAGCACGAAAATCACACCAAAGTGGGCCTAGATGTGCACCTAGCATGGATTATCAAATATAAGCTATAACAAGGCTAAAGTGCGGAGAAATGACTAAATAACGGCCCGGATGAGTCCATAAATGTGTATATGATCAGGACTCATCAGGTCTGCGGATAGCGATTCTTCTAGAAGTTGTTTATCCTTTGGGTATAAATAGGACTTCTTTTAGGGTTCTCATGACTAACGAAATAGAAGCCGACGGAAGGAGTTCCGCTCGAACCCTAGATGGAAGGTGTTCCGTCTGAATCACCTCCGCTGACTTCCTCTCCGACGATTGTCGCCGGTGTTGTTCTTCCTGAAGCGGATCTAGCAATCCGTGGGAGCGCAAGGTGTAGTCTTCTTCTCCCGGCTCGTGTGGACTGCTGTAGAGACGTAGACATTATTCTACGTGAGAACTCTTGCAAAGCCGACGAAGGCAATCTTCTTCTTGGAGCATCTAGGTTGGATTTGATCCAATCCCGTCAAGGTAATTTCATACCTAGCATTTTGCTTAACTTCTTGATTCAATATTCATGGTCGATCCGAATCTTTTGGGTTGTTTCTCTTCATTTCCGCTGCGCCTACATTTGATGTATGGTTCTAGAAAAAACCCAACAGTGGTATCAGAGACCACCGCCAGGGGCGCTGCCCATTGGACCCCGTTAGGGGCTCTGCCCCTAAGACCCCGCCAGGGGCGCGGCCCCTTGGAACCCCGCCAGGAACGTCTGGGATTTCGTGGTTATTTCTAATTGTTAGAAATTGTTGTCTCCTTAGCAGTAACCGTCCCTCAAGTAGTTAATGAACCCTTGTATTATTTTGGATTTTGAATCCAACAATAAGAGACGAGCTTGTCTACTGCTTTAAGTCGAGTTGTCTTTGCCTTTGTCCAATGCATGTAAATCTGAAGATTTGGAAGAGTTCTAAATGTCCAGATTTAGCCCTTTCGTCTATCAAAGGTTGATAGTCTTATGTTGTGCACATAAGGGATGCATGTGGATTTTAGAATGCTTGTTTTTCTGTGGATGTGCACTTTGATCAAATGTTGATCATGGTTAAGTGTTAACCTATTATTAAAATTAAAATCCCTTCATCAAATATTAAGTGTTCGGATGCCTTCCGATGGATGACACTCTTCCTGCCTCGATCGATGAAGTGTGGGCTTGCCAAAGCAAGGTGCATTAATCTATCTTGGTAAGGGTGCGAGCGGATAATTGTGATATCCCACTGTCGACATCGGGTCTAACTTAACTAGGTGACCTCAAAGGTTGAGTGCCTAGAGGCATAGGGTTGGCATGCACCATATGATGGATGCGAATAAGGAGTTATTCACCAGCCATACAAGAGTTGCATGAGGATGCAATTGGCAAGCGTTGCCTACCTAAATAACCGCATTATGAGAGGAACGCCAAAGCGGACTCGTGGTGTTGGTGAAAAACGGATCTTGTCCACTAAGAGAGTAGCTCGCATGGACTCTCCGAATTGATAGTGAGGGCTATCAATTTGAATAAAATAGTGGGAGTATTTAATTAAAGTCCAAATTAAAATAAATTGTATTTTGAAATTAAGGTGCTGATTAAATTCTGCATGAATTCTTGTAGAATTCCATGGCAAATGGTTCACATTCCACCTTGTCCCTGAGAGCTATCCTTGAGAAGGACAAGCTTAGTGGGACGAATTACATGGACTGGTATAGGAACCTGAGAATTGTTCTCAGGCAAGAGCGAAAGGTCTACGTCTTAGAAGATGAAGCCCCCGAGGTGCCGACCGGGAACTCGTCCCGTGTTGATAAGGATGCTTATAAGAAGTATACCGATGACGCCTTAGACGTCGAGTGCCTTATGCTTGCAACCATGAACTCTGAGCTTCAGAAGCAACACGAGAACATGGGGTGCAAGGAGATTGACGAGCACCTAAAGAAAATGTTTCAAGGGCAAGCTCGTCAAGAGAGGTTCGATGTCACGAAGGCCTTATTTCAGTGCGAAATGGGAGCTCGAGACTCAGTTGGTACTCACGTACTCAAGATGATTGGGTATATAGAGAACCTGGAGAGACTGGGTTTTCCTCTGGGTCAAGAGTTGGCCACAGATCTTATCCTGCAATCGTTGCCGGATAGTTATGAGCAGTTTGTCTTGAACTACAACATGAATGAAATAGACAAGACACTGCATGAGCTCCTAGGCATGTTGCGAACTGCCGAGATAAACATGAAGAAGGTCAAGCCTGCTAGTCCCATATTGATGGTACATAAAGGCAAGGGTAAGGCCAAGGGCTTCAAGAAGACAAAGGTGGGACCTAAGTCACATCTTGAGCCCAAATCTTTTGCGCTGAAAAAGAAGAGCACCGTGAAGGAAGGGAAATGCCACCACTGTGGCAAGGCTGGTCATTGGAGGAGGAATTGTCCTTCGTACATTGACGGTCTGCAAAAAATGAAGGGAGGTATGACTTCCGCTTCGAATATTTATGTTATAGAGATAAACCTTTCTGCTCCATCTTGGGTATTGGATACCGGATGTGGTTCTCACATTTGTACAAATGTGCAGGAACTAGGAAGGAGGAGATTGCTGAGTAAAGGAGAGGTGGACCTGCGCGTCAGCAATGGAGCAAGAGTTGCTGCTGTAGCCGTAGGGTTTACCGTCTTTCTTTGCCCAGTGGGCTTGTAATAGAACTTAATAATTGTTATTATGTTCCGGCCATAACTAGAAACATTATATCCATTTCATGCTTAGACATGATTGGATTTTCTTTTATAATTAAGAACAATTATTGATCTATATTTAAGAATGATGTTTGTTATGCTGTAGCTCAATTGTTTAATGGTCTTTATGTTTTGAACCTAGACCATCCGATCTATAATGTAGATAATAATAAAAGACTAAGAACAAATGACTCAAATCCTACATATCTTTGGCATTGTCGTTTGGGCCATATAAACGAGAAGCGCATATCCAAGCTCCAAAAAGATGGACTATTGGACTCATTTGATTATGAATCATTTGAGCGATGCGAGTCTTGTTTATTAGGCAAGATGACTAAAGCCCCTTTCACTGGTTATACTGAGAGGTCTGAGGATCTCTTGGGTGTTGTACATAGTGATGTATGCGGGCCCATGAGTTCTATGGCTAGAGGTGGGTATTTCTACTTCGTTACATTTACTGATGATTTCAGTAGATACGGATATGTGTATCTTATGAAGTGCAAATCCGAAACTTTTGAAAAGTTCAAAGAGTTTAAAAATGAAGTGGAGAACCAATTGGGTAAAAAGGTTAAAGCACTCCGATCTGATCGAGGTGGCGAATACCTGAGTCATGAGTTTTGTGATCATCTGAAAGAGTGTGGTATTGTATCACATCTCACTCCACCTAGGACACCGCAGCATAATGGTGTGTCTGAGAGGAGAAATCGTACTCTGTTAGACATAGTATGGTCGATGATGAGTCATGCAGACTTGCATGTTCCCTTTTGGGGTTTTGCTTTAGAGACTGCTGCAATGACACTGAATCGCGCTCCGACAAAAACGGTTCTAAAGACACCATATGAGATATGGACTGGGAAGCGTCCTAGTATGTCATTCATTAAAATTTGGGGCTGTGAGGCATACGTACGACGTCAAATGCCTGACAAGCTGGAACCCAAATCAGATAAGTGTTATCTGGTGGGATATCCTAAGGAAACGAAAGGATATTACTTCTACCTACCGTCTGAGGGCAAAGTGTTTGTCGCAAGGACGGGTGTCTTCTTGGAGAAAGAGTTCTTGTCAAGAAAGACGCAAAAGGTAGAACTTGAAAAAGTTCAAGAACCACAAGTAGTGAATGAACCAGAGTTGGATTCTGAGCCAGGACTACAAGATGTTGTAGCTGGAGAACCTGCTCAAGAGACACAAGTCCTACGTAGATCTGGTAGAACAAGATTTGAGCCTGAGAGATATGGATTTCTCGTGTCTCAAATAGGTAATGTGTTGCTTATGGATCATGATGATGAACCAGCGACCTACCAAGAGGCTATGAATGGACCGGACCCCGACAAATGGCTTGAGGCTATGAAATCCGAAATGGACTCCATGTATACAAACCAAGTTTGGAACTTGGTGGAACCACCTGAAGGGGTACGACCCATAGGGTGCAAGTGGGTCTTCAAGAAGAAGACCGACATGGATGGGAATGTACAGACATTCAAAGGGCGACTGGTGGCTAAAGGTTTCAAGCAAATTCATGGTGTTGACTATGATGAGACCTTTTCCCCTGTTGCCATGGTAAAGTCCATTAGGATATTGCTTGCTATTGCTGCGTATTATGACTACGAGATCTGGCAGATGGATGTCAAAACGGCTTTCCTAAATGGAAACCTCCTTGAGGAACTGAATAGGTCCATCTATGCATTGAAACAGGCCTCTAGAAGTTGGAATCTTCGTTTTGATGAGAAGATCAAAGAGTTTGGTTTTGTCAAGAATGAAGATGAACCGTGTGTTTACAAGCGAATCAGTGGGAGCATTGTTGTCTTCCTGATATTGTATGTAGATGACATACTGTTGATCGGGAATGACATACCTACCCTGAAAGTTGTTAAGAACAACCTAAGGAACTGCTTTTCTATGAAGGACTTGGGTGAAGCGACTTACATACTTGGTATTAAGATCTATAGAGATAGATCGAAGAAGTTGCTGGGTTTGACTCAGAGTACGTACATTGAGAAGGTGTTGAAGCGGTTCAACATGCTTGAGTCCAAGAAAGGATTTTTGCCCATGTCTCATGGTGTGAATCTCTCTAAGGACCAGTGTCCAAAATCTTGTGAAGATAAGGACCACATGAAGTTGATTCCATATGCTTCGGCAATTGGGTCAATCATGTATGCAATGTTATGTACTCGACCCGATGTCTCTTTTGCTTTGAGCATGACTAGCAGGTATCAGTCTGATCCCGGTGAATGTCACTGGATAGCCGTAAAGAATATCCTGAAGTACTTGAGAAGGACTAAGGATGTATTCTTGGTGTATGGTGGAGAGGAAGAGCTCGTTGTAAGTGGTTACACGGATGCCAGCTTCCAAACTGATAGGGATGATTCGAAGTCTCAGTCAGGGTTTGTGTTTTGCCTGAATGGAGGAGCTGTGAGCTGGAAGACTTCCAAGCAAGAGACAGTTGCTAATTCTACAACTGAGGCCGAGTATATCGCTGCGGCAAACGCAGCGAAGGAGGCTGTATGGATTAGGAAATTCATCGGCGAGCTAGATGTAGTTCCTAGCATTGTTGGTCCCGTAGTTCTCTACTGTGATAACAATGGTGCAATTGCACAATCTAAGGAACCTAGATCCCATCAGCGCTCCAAGCACATACTTCGGCGGTTCCATCTTATTCGTGAGATTGTCGAACGAGGAGATGTGAACATTTGCAGAGTGCCGACTGAGGAGAATATTGCAGATCCACTGACAAAGCCTCTCGCGCAGAGAAATCATGATGGTCATACTAGATCAATGGGTATACGATACCTGAGTGATCATCTCTGGTGGGAGTCTTGTGGGTTGCATGTAAAATATATATTCTGTTGGCTGTTTTTATTTATTCATATGATGAATTGTGTACCAATTATTTCCTTTTTCAATTAAAGGCAAGTTCTTTTATTACGATATACTGTTTCTATATGATAGAATAAAATTCGTGATAAATACCCTTAGAATGCTCGCTTCCATAGGACATCAAGTACGTGACTTGAATGTGAGAGCCTATGATCTCGAAGCTTCATTCTTAAAAGGTCCCTGGTCGAGGTATCATCGTAGAAGCTAAGGGTGATGATTATACATTAAGACTAGCATGTGTGTTGACTGATGACCGGTTCTCACAGGTCATGATATTGTGATATCAAGTCATCACGTGGGTACTTGTTAGTGAACAAGTTGTACTGGACAGACCCAACCTGAGACTACTTTGTGGATTGTTACTTAAAAGTGTCACAAGTAGGTCTCATTTGACAATGGTGTTGTGGTCCTTTGACCTGAAGTCACAGCATTCATCGAGTGAGGAAGAGCGTGCTTTGATGTCATCTAAAGTCTTCCTTGAAGAAGGTTGATGATAAGGGTGGTCGTTGGGTACGTTACGAATCATTTGGGTGTTTGGGTGTGAGCAGATATGGGATTTGTCCTCCTATATAACAGGAGTTGCATCCATGGTCCCCTTGATGGAATTGGACTGAGAAATGCATGGCCATGCTTGGTTGAGTCAATATGTGATATTGAGCTCACCATTCTCTGGAAGTCCGTTCTAGATCAAGAAACTTGGATTGAGCTATAAAGAGGGTGACATGGTCCATGCCTCTAGTTCTCTCCGGATGTAAGGGACAAAGGGACAAAGACAACGCTGGAACATTGGTCATAAAGGCTTATGAGTTATGAACTCTTATTGCTTGGGGAGCAATGATGCATTGCTAGATGCCACTCATTGTTTGTGAAGTTTTTGTTTGATACTTTCAAGATGAAGTGGGAGACTGTTGGAGTTACCATTGTGATCTAGAAGTGGTCAAACATGTAATGTCACTGCCAACGCGATATGAGCCTGCAGGGTCGCACATAAGAGCATGTGGAGAAGTTGGAAGATTGACTATGTTGGTAAAGGTTACCAATCACCATATAGAATGGGGGAAGTCCAGCAAATGTTGTTGTCTGAATTCGTCTGGTTTACACGGATAGAATTCATCGGATTCGTCGGGATTCGTCGGATTGTTCTGTGGAAACTCGACGAATTATTACAGAGTCCCTTAACTCGGCAAGTGTTGCCGTCTGATCGGATTCGTCGGAATTCGTCGGGTCGTTCCGTGGAAACTCGACGAACTGTTACAGAGATCATTAACTCGGCAAATGTTGCCGTCTGACATGATTCGTCGAATTCGTCGGGATTCGTCGGATTGTTCCGTGGAATCTCGACGAATAATCACAGAGAGCATTAACTCGGCAAATGTTGCCGTCTGATGTGATTCGTCGAAATTCGTCGGATTGTCCCGTGAAAACTCGACGAATGCTGTTCCGTGGAATCCCGACGAATTGTAACAGAAGCCCCTATTCTGTTGTGTGGTCTGCGGATAGCGATTCTTCTAGAAGCTGTTTATCCTTTGGGTATAAATAGGACTTCTTTTAGGGTTCTCATGACTAACGAAATAGAAGCCGACGGAAGGAGTTCCGCTCGAACCCTAGACGGAAGGTGTTCCGTCTGAATCGCCTCCACCGACTTCCTCTCCGACGATTGTCGCCGGTGTTGTTCTTCCTGAAGCGGATCTAGCAATCCGTGGAAGCGCAAGGTGTAGTCTTCTTCTCCCGGCTCGTGTGGACTGCTGTAGAGACGTAGACATTATTCTACGTGAGAACTCTTGCAAAGCCGACGAAGGCAATCTTCTTCTTGGAGCATCTAGGTTGGATTTGATCCAATCCCGTCAAGGTAATTTCATACCTAGCATTTTGCTTAACTTCTTGATTCAATATTCATGGTCGATCCGAATCTTTTGGGTTGTTTCTCTTCATTTCCGCTGCGCCTACATTTGATGTATGGTTCTAGAAAAAACCCAACAGTGGTATCAGAGACCACCGCCAGGGGCGCTGCCCATTGGACCCCGTTAGGGGCTCTGCCCCTAAGACCCCGCCAGGGGCGCGGCCCCTTGGAACCCCGCCAGGAACGTCTGGGATTTCGTGGTTATTTCTAATTGTTAGAAATTGTTGTCTCCTTAGCAGTAACCGTCCCTCAAGTAGTTAATGAACCCTTGTATTATTTTGGATTTTGAATCCAACAATAAGAGACGAGCTTGTCTACTGCTTTAAGTCGAGTTGTCTTTGCCTTTGTCCAATGCATGTAAATCTGAAGATTTGGAAGAGTTCTAAATGTCCAGATTTAGCCCTTTCGTCTATCAAAGGTTGATAGTCTTATGTTGTGCACATAAGGGATGCATGTGGATTTTAGAATGCTTGTTTTTCTGTGGATGTGCACTTTGATCAAATGTTGATCATGGTTAAGTGTTAACCTATTATTAAAATTAAAATCCCTTCATCAAATATTAAGTGTTCGGATGCCTTTCGATGGATGACACTCTTCCTGCCTCGATCGATGAAGTGTGGGCTTGCCAAAGCAAGGTGCATTAATCTATCTTGGTAAGGGTGCGAGCGGATAATTGTGATATCCCACTGTCGACATCGGGTCTAACTTAACTAGGTGACCTCAAAGGTTGAGTGCCTAGAGGCATAGGGTTGGCATGCACCATATGATGGATGCGAATAAGGAGTTATTCACCAGCCATACAAGAGTTGCATGAGGATGCAATTGGCAAGCGTTGCCTACCTAAATAACCGCATTATGAGAGGAACGCCAAAGCGGACTCGTGGTGTTGGTGAAAAACGGATCTTGTCCACTAAGAGAGTAGCTCGCATGGACTCTCCGAATTGATAGTGAGGGCTATCAATTTGAATAAAATAGTGGGAGTATTTAATTAAAGTCCAAATTAAAATAAATTGTATTTTGAAATTAAGGTGCTGATTAAATTCTGCATGAATTCTTGTAGAATTCCATGGCAAATGGTTCACATTCCACCTTGTCCCTGAGAGCTATCCTTGAGAAGGACAAGCTTAGTGGGACGAATTACATGGACTGGTATAGGAACCTGAGAATTGTTCTCAGGCAAGAGCGAAAGGTCTACGTCTTAGAAGATGAAGCCCCCGAGGTGCCGACCGGGAACTCGTCCCGTGTTGATAAGGATGCTTATAAGAAGTATACCGATGACGCCTTAGACGTCGAGTGCCTTATGCTTGCAACCATGAACTCTGAGCTTCAGAAGCAACACGAGAACATGGGGTGCAAGGAGATTGACGAGCACCTAAAGAAAATGTTTCAAGGGCAAGCTCGTCAAGAGAGGTTCGATGTCACGAAGGCCTTATTTCAGTGCGAAATGGGAGCTCGAGACTCAGTTGGTACTCACGTACTCAAGATGATTGGGTATATAGAGAACCTGGAGAGACTGGGTTTTCCTCTGGGTCAAGAGTTGGCCACAGATCTTATCCTGCAATCGTTGCCGGATAGTTATGAGCAGTTTGTCTTGAACTACAACATGAATGAAATAGACAAGACACTGCATGAGCTCCTAGGCATGTTGCGAACTGCCGAGATAAACATGAAGAAGGTCAAGCCTGCTAGTCCCATATTGATGGTACATAAAGGCAAGGGTAAGGCCAAGGGCTTCAAGAAGACAAAGGTGGGACCTAAGTCACATCTTGAGCCCAAATCTTTTGCGCTGAAAAAGAAGAGCACCGTGAAGGAAGGGAAATGCCACCACTGTGGCAAGGCTGGTCATTGGAGGAGGAATTGTCCTTCGTACATTGACGGTCTGCAAAAAATGAAGGTAGGTATGACTTCCGCTTCGAATATTTATGTTATAGAGATAAACCTTTCTGCTCCATCTTGGGTATTGGATACCGGATGTGGTTCTCACATTTGTACAAATGTGCAGGAACTAGGAAGGAGGAGATTGCTGAGTAAAGGAGAGGTGGACCTGCGCGTCAGCAATGGAGCAAGAGTTGCTGCTGTAGCCGTAGGGTTTACCGTCTTTCTTTGCCCAGTGGGCTTGTAATAGAACTTAATAATTGTTATTATGTTCCGGCCATAACTAGAAACATTATATCCATTTCATGCTTAGACATGATTGGATTTTCTTTTATAATTAAGAACAATTATTGATCTATATTTAAGAATGATGTTTGTTATGCTGTAGCTCAATTGTTTAATGGTCTTTATGTTTTGAACCTAGACCATCCGATCTATAATGTAGATAATAATAAAAGACTAAGAACAAATGACTCAAATCCTACATATCTCTGGCATTGCCGTTTGGGCCATATAAACGAGAAGCGCATATCCAAGCTCCAAAAAGATGGACTATTGGACTCATTTGATTATGAATCATTTGAGCGATGCGAGTCTTGTTTATTAGGCAAGATGACTAAAGCCCCTTTCACTGGTTATACTGAGAGGTCTGAGGATCTCTTGGGTGTTGTACATAGTGATGTATGCGGGCCCATGAGTTCTATGGCTAGAGGTGGGTATTTCTACTTCGTTACATTTACTGATGATTTCAGTAGATACGGATATGTGTATCTTATGAAGTGCAAATCCGAAACTTTTGAAAAGTTCAAAGAGTTTAAAAATGAAGTGGAGAACCAATTGGGTAAAAAGGTTAAAGCACTCCGATCTGATCGAGGTGGCGAATACCTGAGTCATGAGTTTTGTGATCATCTGAAAGAGTGTGGTATTGTATCACATCTCACTCCACCTAGGACACCGCAGCATAATGGTGTGTCTGAGAGGAGAAATCGTACTCTGTTAGACATAGTATGGTCGATGATGAGTCATGCAGACTTGCATGTTCCCTTTTGGGGTTTTGCTTTAGAGACTGCTGCAATGACACTGAATCGCGCTCCGACAAAAACGGTTCTAAAGACACCATATGAGATATGGACTGGGAAGCGTCCTAGTATGTCATTCATTAAAATTTGGGGCTGTGAGGCATACGTACGACGTCAAATGCCTGACAAGCTGGAACCCAAATCAGATAAGTGTTATCTGGTGGGATATCCTAAGGAAACGAAAGGATATTACTTCTACCTACCGTCTGAGGGCAAAGTGTTTGTCGCAAGGACGGGTGTCTTCTTGGAGAAAGAGTTCTTGTCAAGAAAGACGCAAAAGGTAGAACTTGAAAAAGTTCAAGAACCACAAGTAGTGAATGAACCAGAGTTGGATTCTGAGCCAGGACTACAAGATGTTGTAGCTGGAGAACCTGCTCAAGAGACACAAGTCCTACGTAGATCTGGTAGAACAAGATTTGAGCCTGAGAGATATGGATTTCTCGTGTCTCAAATAGGTAATGTGTTGCTTATGGATCATGATGATGAACCAGCGACCTACCAAGAGGCTATGAATGGACCGGACCCCGACAAATGGCTTGAGGCTATGAAATCCGAAATGGACTCCATGTATACAAACCAAGTTTGGAACTTGGTGGAACCACCTGAAGGGGTACGACCCATAGGGTGCAAGTGGGTCTTCAAGAAGAAGACCGACATGGATGGGAATGTACAGACATTCAAAGGGCGACTGGTGGCTAAAGGTTTCAAGCAAATTCATGGTGTTGACTATGATGAGACCTTTTCCCCTGTTGCCATGGTAAAGTCCATTAGGATATTGCTTGCTATTGCTGCGTATTATGACTACGAGATCTGGCAGATGGATGTCAAAACGGCTTTCCTAAATGGAAACCTCCTTGAGGAACTGAATAGGTCCATCTATGCATTGAAACAGGCCTCTAGAAGTTGGAATCTTCGTTTTGATGAGAAGATCAAAGAGTTTGGTTTTGTCAAGAATGAAGATGAACCGTGTGTTTACAAGCGAATCAGTGGGAGCATTGTTGTCTTCCTGATATTGTATGTAGATGACATACTGTTGATCGGGAATGACATACCTACCCTGAAAGTTGTTAAGAACAACCTAAGGAACTGCTTTTCTATGAAGGACTTGGGTGAAGCGACTTACATACTTGGTATTAAGATCTATAGAGATAGATCGAAGAAGTTGCTGGGTTTGACTCAGAGTACGTACATTGAGAAGGTGTTGAAGCGGTTCAACATGCTTGAGTCCAAGAAAGGATTTTTGCCCATGTCTCATGGTGTGAATCTCTCTAAGGACCAGTGTCCAAAATCTTGTGAAGATAAGGACCACATGAAGTTGATTCCATATGCTTCGGCAATTGGGTCAATCATGTATGCAATGTTATGTACTCGACCCGATGTCTCTTTTGCTTTGAGCATGACTAGCAGGTATCAGTCTGATCCCGGTGAATGTCACTGGATAGCCGTAAAGAATATCCTGAAGTACTTGAGAAGGACTAAGGATGTATTCTTGGTGTATGGTGGAGAGGAAGAGCTCGTTGTAAGTGGTTACACGGATGC
Organism: Dactylorhiza incarnata; assembly: GCA_033032865.1. Taxonomy (NCBI): domain Eukaryota; kingdom Viridiplantae; phylum Streptophyta; class Magnoliopsida; order Asparagales; family Orchidaceae; genus Dactylorhiza; species Dactylorhiza incarnata. Next base: position 3,533,451 of record JAWHQI010000259.1, on the reverse strand, counting down.
CAGCTTCCAAACTGATAGGGATGATTCGAAGTCTCAGTCAGGGTTTGTGTTTTGCCTGAATGGAGGAGCTGTGAGCTGGAAGACTTCCAAGCAAGAGACAGTTGCTAATTCTACAACTGAGGCCGAGTATATCGCTGCGGCAAACGCAGCGAAGGAGGCTGTATGGATTAGGAAATTCATCGGCGAGCTAGATGTAGTTCCTAGCATTGTTGGTCCCGTAGTTCTCTACTGTGATAACAATGGTGCAATTGCACAATCTAAGGAACCTAGATCCCATCAGCGCTCCAAGCACATACTTCGGCGGTTCCATCTTATTCGTGAGATTGTCGAACGAGGAGATGTGAACATTTGCAGAGTGCCGACTGAGGAGAATATTGCAGATCCACTGACAAAGCCTCTCGCGCAGAGAAATCATGATGGTCATACTAGATCAATGGGTATACGATACCTGAGTGATCATCTCTGGTGGGAGTCTTGTGGGTTGCATGTAAAATATATATTCTGTTGGCTGTTTTTATTTATTCATATGATGAATTGTGTACCAATTATTTCCTTTTTCAATTAAAGGCAAGTTCTTTTATTACGATATACTGTTTCTATATGATAGAATAAAATTCGTGATAAATACCCTTAGAATGCTCGCTTCCATAGGACATCAAGTACGTGACTTGAATGTGAGAGCCTATGATCTCGAAGCTTCATTCTTAAAAGGTCCCTGGTCGAGGTATCATCGTAGAAGCTAAGGGTGATGATTATACATTAAGACTAGCATGTGTGTTGACTGATGACCGGTTCTCACAGGTCATGATATTGTGATATCAAGTCATCACGTGGGTACTTGTTAGTGAACAAGTTGTACTGGACAGACCCAACCTGAGACTACTTTGTGGATTGTTACTTAAAAGTGTCACAAGTAGGTCTCATTTGACAATGGTGTTGTGGTCCTTTGACCTGAAGTCACAGCATTCATCGAGTGAGGAAGAGCGTGCTTTGATGTCATCTAAAGTCTTCCTTGAAGAAGGTTGATGATAAGGGTGGTCGTTGGGTACGTTACGAATCATTTGGGTGTTTGGGTGTGAGCAGATATGGGATTTGTCCTCCTATATAACAGGAGTTGCATCCATGGTCCCCTTGATGGAATTGGACTGAGAAATGCATGGCCATGCTTGGTTGAGTCAATATGTGATATTGAGCTCACCATTCTCTGGAAGTCCGTTCTAGATCAAGAAACTTGGATTGAGCTATAAAGAGGGTGACATGGTCCATGCCTCTAGTTCTCTCCGGATGTAAGGGACAAAGGGACAAAGACAACGCTGGAACATTGGTCATAAAGGCTTATGAGTTATGAACTCTTATTGCTTGGGGAGCAATGATGCATTGCTAGATGCCACTCATTGTTTGTGAAGTTTTTGTTTGATACTTTCAAGATGAAGTGGGAGACTGTTGGAGTTACCATTGTGATCTAGAAGTGGTCAAACATGTAATGTCACTGCCAACGCGATATGAGCCTGCAGGGTCGCACATAAGAGCATGTGGAGAAGTTGGAAGATTGACTATGTTGGTAAAGGTTACCAATCACCATATAGAATGGGGGAAGTCCAGCAAATGTTGTTGTCTGAATTCGTCTGGTTTACACGGATAGAATTCATCGGATTCGTCGGGATTCGTCGGATTGTTCTGTGGAAACTCGACGAATTATTACAGAGTCCCTTAACTCGGCAAGTGTTGCCGTCTGATCGGATTCGTCGGAATTCGTCGGGTCGTTCCGTGGAAACTCGACGAACTGTTACAGAGATCATTAACTCGGCAAATGTTGCCGTCTGACATGATTCGTCGAATTCGTCGGGATTCGTCGGATTGTTCCGTGGAATCTCGACGAATAATCACAGAGAGCATTAACTCGGCAAATGTTGCCGTCTGATGTGATTCGTCGAAATTCGTCGGATTGTCCCGTGAAAACTCGACGAATGCTGTTCCGTGGAATCCCGACGAATTGTAACAGAAGCCCCTATTCTGTTGTGTGGTCTGCGGATAGCGATTCTTCTAGAAGCTGTTTATCCTTTGGGTATAAATAGGACTTCTTTTAGGGTTCTCATGACTAACGAAATAGAAGCCGACGGAAGGAGTTCCGCTCGAACCCTAGACGGAAGGTGTTCCGTCTGAATCGCCTCCACCGACTTCCTCTCCGACGATTGTCGCCGGTGTTGTTCTTCCTGAAGCGGATCTAGCAATCCGTGGAAGCGCAAGGTGTAGTCTTCTTCTCCCGGCTCGTGTGGACTGCTGTAGAGACGTAGACATTATTCTACGTGAGAACTCTTGCAAAGCCGACGAAGGCAATCTTCTTCTTGGAGCATCTAGGTTGGATTTGATCCAATCCCGTCAAGGTAATTTCATACCTAGCATTTTGCTTAACTTCTTGATTCAATATTCATGGTCGATCCGAATCTTTTGGGTTGTTTCTCTTCATTTCCGCTGCGCCTACATTTGATGTATGGTTCTAGAAAAACCCAACAAGGGAAACCCACATATGAAGCTAGAATCCATAGTTGTGGTCGGGGAAGCCCTGTAAAAAGGGGAAAAACATTCAGCCCAAAGCCAAATTGTTTGATAGGGAATAACCTTCAATTAACTATTCATGCTTGGTCACTAATTGTTCGATGGGGAAAACACAAAAGAAATTCTAAGCATATGCATAATGTCAAATGTAGATCATCCATAGATGAAGTAAAAGGAATCTCATACATGTATAAAATTTGGGCAATTATAAAAAGAGAAATTGACAAAGTAATACCTACGAATTAAGGTTCAGCACGAAACAAAAGTGATACAAAAATATAACCACGATTAGATTTTATCAGCACTCGTTGAGATGTTTTTATTTTAAATACTTACGCATCTTTTGGGAATTTAATCAAACATCTTATGAGAATGTTATAAAAATAAAAAATCTCCAAAAAAGAATGAAACTAAGAAGGTGTTCCTTATAAAAACAAAGAAAATTAAACTATAAAACAACATTCAATTACGCGGTAGATTTTCAATGTAGAAATTAAGAAATCGGAGGTGTATATACATAAGAAAGTAAGAAAATTATCCAACATCCGAATTGCAGCAAGGGATTGAAAATGTGGGTTTTAGATTTGTAATGAGCCTTAAGCTTCTGGTTAAAACCTTTCTGCTCAAACGACGGGGCAATGCAGATGTTGTAGTTAGTGGTAGCTATAATTAATCTCTTCCTGAATAAAGATTTGAACAAAATATTGATGATAAAGATGATGCTGAAGTTACTGAGAATGATTATATCAATAAACAAAAATTTCCTCAAGCTGATCCAAAGAGGCTTTCTTAGCACCCCATCCCCTCAAATTGTTCAGACCTATCAAAGGAATCCTGGAAGAGGAAATGGAAGGAGACAGATAGATGGCATGCCCATTTGACAGAAATATACTAAGGCTGAAAGGATGGCCTATAAACAAATGAAACTATTTTATGCCCCAAATCTTAAAGTTACAATGGTGCCCAATAGGTTTGAGGAAGGACAGCCAAGCAGACAAACTCTTGAGCTAGAAATGAGTCCAGTTTTGAAGAAGATTTTAGATGGGATTAATGAAAACATGTTTAATTTGAGGCTCCATAAAAAGCAATAGATGACCAGATGAAGAAATATATTATTGAAGTAAATGGACTGAGAAGCATAGAATGAACTCCTACTACCAATCATCAAATAACTGGGTACACAAATTAGGCTTAAAAAGATTACCTGAAATAGGGGTAACAGTGTTTATTCGCCAGAAATAGTGAGCTCCTCAACAATGGCGGTGAAATGAGAGAGAATATCGACCTCCTCCACAAATGGCGAACACTACAATGTAATGGCGAGCTTTTGTGCCTGCTGTAGAAGAGAGATGGAGTGCGATACCCTAGATGATGCTAAGGATCTGTAAGCGAAAAAGATAAATGGCAAACACTACAACGTTAAAAAATGCAACACAAAAAGTTGAAGGGGAAGATAAATGGATTGAAGACCTCTCTCATTTATCTCCTACCTAGTAAGATAACTTTACACTCCAGCACTGCAGCGGCGGACATGTCGATCATGCATTGGGCGATGGGCGTGGAGGTAGGAGAAGCCTCTGTAAGCAAGAGAAAGAAGCCTGTCGGAAAGCGGCTTTTTGGCAGAATGCACCCCCGAATAGTGACCGATTGGCAATATGCACCCCAAATATTTAAATATGGCGGAATGCACCCCCGAATATCATGATTGTTGGCGGAATGCACCCCGGGCTGTTATTTTTAGGGGTATTTTTGTCCTGGACCCTTAATTGACCAAAAATGTTTTAATTTGATTTAATTTCAGCACCCTGTTCACATGTACTGCATTGATTGAACGTTTTTCGAAGCAATATCAATTATTTAAACTGATTTTCGCAGCGATATCCTCTATTTTGCTTTGTTGGCTCCTCATTTGATCGAAAATATATTATATTCATAGCAATTTCTTCACCTGTAACGTAACCATTTAACATTTTCTCGTAGCGATATCATATATTTAAACCAATTTTTCGAAGCCATATCATCAAATTTGCAGTGTTGGGCCGAAAATATATTCTTTTGGCCCTATAACTTCAAAATGATTACATCCAAATGCAAAATTACAAAATACAATCCCACATAAAATTACAAAATTTGTGTCAAATTCAAAAATCTTTAAGATGTAGTCTTTCGATCTGTGTAGTAACCGTCCAAACGCAAAATGTTGTAGCAACCGTCCGAACGCAAAACATTCTTGCAAAACCTACACATTTAAAAAAATTATAATAAACTTTATGACATTGCAGAAAACAAAAATATAGAGACGATAGAATAATATTCACCAGATTCCAAAAGCAATGTAGTAGATTAAACATATTCTCCATACTTCAATCAAGTAGTCTTCCTTACCTACACAAAAATAATGATAGTTATAAAGATTCTATTATGAAAATATGCTCTCATTATGTAGAAAAATAATAAAAAACGTAATGCTTACCGGAAGTTTAGATTTTTTTGTTGAAGTTGAAGGCATTGTTGAATCAACTGTGCAATTCCTTTTGTTGTGTCCTCTCACCCCACAATTTGAACATGAGTATTTTAAACCGTGCCTTTTAATACCATATTTTGCCGCCTCCAACTCCTCCTCCTCCATTCTTCTAGCATGTTGTAACGGCCTACCCGGCCTTTTTTGAATAATGGACCAAGGCACAATCGGATTCAAGTTTGATAGTGGCCATTCTTTTTGTGATTTTATGGGATTTAATAAGTTTTCATAGGCCCTCATGAACATATCTTTCTTGTACCAATGTTGCACGTACTCTTCAACTTGTTCCCTTCGATAAAAAATGCATGCAGTGGCATGCACACATGGAATCCCTGTGAGATCCCATCGCCTGCAACTGCAACTATTCGAACCCAAGTCAACTGTCCACTTGTCACCTTCCCAACCATTAACTTCAAACTTATGTTGACCATTCCAACCCAAAATGTATCCATGTGCATTTTTTTTATTGTTTTCCAAAATTTTCTGAATAGAAGGGCACACATCTCCATTGAGTTTAAGAACTTTGTCCCGTTGAGTGTGGAGCCTCTTCATTATGATAACTCTGATAGTTTCCAACATAGTTATTATGGGCTTATCTCTAGCTCTTAAAATAACTGTATTGAATGCCTCACAATAATTATTCAACAGCATATCACATTTTGACCAAGTATTGAAATGAGACTTAGCCCAATGCCTTTCAGGTCTTTCTTTGACCCATTCATAAGCCTTCAAATCACAAGCCTTCAATTTATCCATTTCATTGTTGAAATCAACAATCCTAGTAGCAGATGCAGCCCTCCATAACAAATCTTTAAGTTGTAGACCTCTAAATTTTTGTTTAAAATTGTTGTACATATGTCTTAAACAAAATCTATGTTCAGCATTAGGCAATAACTCTTCAATAGCTATTATTAGGCCTTTTTGCTTATCTGAAATTAGAGTCCACATGCAACTATTTTCAATACATAAATCATCAATAAGCAAGCTCACAAACCACTTCCAAGTCTTGGTATTTTCTTTCAAAACAAAAGCATAAGCAATAGGAAACATGTTGTTATTACCATCAATACCAACGACACATAACAATACACCACGTAAGCTTGTCTTTAAGTGAGTCCCATCCAAACCTATTATATGTCTACAACCGGCCATAAATCCTTTTTTTAACGCACCCCAGCATATGTAAAGTCTTTTGAAAATGCACGTTTGTGAGAGATATCATGCTTGCACTTAATCTTGATTGTCGTGTCCGGATTCGTTCTATAAATTTCCTCACAATAATCCCACAACTTTGCATATTGCTCCATTTCAGAACCACATATTGATTTATTTGCTTGTTGTTTTACTCGATACATTTTCCAAATGCTAAGAGAAGTTTTATTCTCCATTTGCAATCTCCTGCATCGAGCTAGCTGGCCATTCTGGGTTGCTTCTAATATGTTGTTCGTACTTACTAGCAAAAAACTTTGACTTGCAATGTTTTGATGCATACGCCCTACAACAAGTATGCTCTCCTTTAATGGTTTTGACTTGGAATGTTCTCCCACTTTTGGATATGAAAGATGCAAATAGAATCCAACCACATTCGCAAGTTACTTGAATTTTGTCACTACAATTTTTGGTGAACTTTACAGGTTTTCCTTGCGTAGTCGCATACAGTCTCACCGCTTCTCTAAAATCATTAGCATTAATGAAACACAATCCAACAGTAAACTCAAAGTCTAATTCGTTTGCATTGTCTTGATAAACTTGAATCTGGGAAACTTTATTTGTTGATGAAATGTGAGTGGCGTGCTCTCTAATTGGTATTCCTTGTTTCTTACTTGAGTATGCTTTTTGTTCATCTCTTTTGCCAACAATCTCAATTTCGTGATCCACATTCTCATCAAAAAGAACATTATCTAATTCGAAGTCACTCTCCACAAACTCATCGGAAAATGATGAATCATTATCCTCACTATAATCTGAATCACTACTACTGTTTGGGGAATTTAAATCTCCTTCTTCAACAAAAAAATTATCCCAATCCAAGTTTGACATTCTATAATTTACCAAAAAAAAATCAATCAATAAATCACAAGCACTGGACTGAAAAATGATTACATCTAACTCATTACTGTTATACCTGATGCACTGGAATGCCAAATCACAAGCACTGGAAGGCCAAATCACAAGCACTGGAATGCCAAATCAGTGATTTTTCTTCCCAAAATCGTGAGCACTGAACTGAAAATAACTGAACAATTTAAAAATGGCAAAGGTAATCGTGAGCACTGGACTGATTTGCTACAGCAAAAGTTTTTAGAATCGTAATCGTAATCGTGAACACTGGAATGGCAAAAGTATTTAGAAATTTCTTGCCAGCCCCAAAATCGTGAGCACTGGACTAAAAAAGCGTGAGCAAGAGTTTTTAGAAATTACCCTAAACGTGAAGACGACGAAGCTCCGACAGGAATGCGAGGAGGACGAAGCTCCGGCGAAGGACGCGCGCTCGATAGACAGGAATGCGTGAGCACCGACGGCAGGCGAAGACAACGAAGCTCCGGCAGAATGCGAGGAGGACGAAGCTCGGTAGAGAAGGAGGACGAAGGACGCGCGCTCGATAGAAATGAGGGGCCGGCGATTGGGGTTAAACCTAATAAAAAAAGGTAGAGACCAAAATACCCTTGCCCGGGGTGCATTCCGCCAACAATCATGATATTCGGGGGTGCATTCCGCCATATTTAAATATTTAGGGTGCATATTGCCAATCGGGCACTAATCGGGGGTGCATTATGCCAAAAAGCCGTCGGAAAGCAGTCGCTCATGCGGCAGACGGGTCTTCCGGCGTGGGACCTCTGTGTTCTGGATCACAATGGGAACGAGAGCTCGAGAATCTGTGTCGCACTCCTCGTCCTGAGCCGCTTCTTCCAAACACCCATCCAAGACCTTCCCGTGAATCAACAGGAGCGCCTCCTGCATTGGAGAGTAGTGCGGAGGATGGTCGTCTGAAACCCTCCATCATTGTCTCCGGGCATCGTGTCGTCGTGCCCTAATTGCTGGTGGAGATGGGATAGACGAATGCTCACCGTGTTCACGGAAGGGGGAAAATAGAGAAGGATATTTCGCAAAAATTTGAAAACTTCTCTATGTCGTCGCTAATACTTAATTATTAGCCACCCAAGAAATATGTGTGGCTAATACGTAAGTATTAGCCACGAGTTTTGCATATCGTAGCTAATACTTAAGTATTAGCCACGCTTTCTCGCAACCCTAGCTAAAACCTAACTATTTGCTACGGTTTTGCAATCATGGCTAATACTAGTGTATTAGCCACGATTTTTAAACCCTGGCAAAAAAATATGTAGCTAAAAATCATTTTTCTAGTAGTGAAATAAGCCTCCTTCCAAGGAATTGGCATGTCCCGGAAGTGCTTTTTCTGTCATCCCTGCTACCTGCAAAATTAGCATCTGAAAATCTGGTTAGCTTGTAGTCATTACTTCTTGGGTACCATAAGCCAAGATTCGGTGTGCCTTTATGGTATCTCAATATCCTCTTTGCAGCAGCATAATGAGAATCTTTAGAGAGTTAACCTGAAATCTAGCTTAAACACATGTTGAAAACATTTTGTCCGGTCTACTGGAAGTAAGGTAGAGCAAGGATCCAATTATGCTTCTGTACTTGGTTTCATCAAAAGGTTTCCCTTTTTCATCCTTGTCCATAGTCATAGTTGAACCCATTGGATTCCACATTGAGGTTACATTCTCCATTCTGAATTTCATAATTAACTCTTTGGTGAACTACGTCTGAGATATGAAAATTTCATCTTCAGATTGTTTCACCTGAAGTCCTTAGAAATACTCTAGCTCACTCATACTACTCATTTCAAATTTCCCTTGCATCAAGTTAGAAAACTTTTTGCAAAGTTGATCGTCCGTAGATCCAAAGATAATATAATCGACATAGAGAATTTGTTGGAACAACCCTATTACTGATTTGGGCTAGGATTACTATGTGTTGACTAGGATCAAGTTGACCCCCATTGTATAGTCTTAGGGTCATAGTTTTAGGCTGATAAGATAGCTAGAACTTAGAATTTCTCTAAGTTTCTGCGTTCGACGAACTCTATACTGGGTTCGACGAACTGCTCTATGCGTTCGATGAACGGCCATCTCTCTGCGTTCGACGAACGGCATGTGATAAGAAGGATTTATGCTTATTTTAATTATAGTATTTAGGTTAAGTTTAATATAATTTTGTAAATATTATTTATATTTTAGTTAAAAATCACTTCTTTTATAATTTTAGTTCTAAATATAATTGTATTTTTGTTTTGCAGATTTTTTGGAGATTTTGGTCAAATTTCATAGTACACGCCCTAGGTCACGCCCGTGACCAAGGGCGTGTAACATTAAGATCAGTCCAGGAGTTGTTGCCGCGCATTTGAGCTAGTCCACAGCAAGTCACGCCCTCGGTCACGCCCGTGACCCATAGTCACGCCCGTGACCAAGGGCGTGTAAATTTAAAGATCACTTCAAGCTTTCCACGTGGACCTGTCAGCCACCGAATCCAATGTTGACCCAAGTCAAGCCCGTGACCCAAAGTCACGCCCGTGATTTCCCGCGTGATCCCTGCTCCCTGCTGCGCTGAATTCAAGCCCATGCCGCATTGATGGAGTTGACCCCAGTCACGCCCGTGACCCATGAGTCACGCCGATGACTTTTCGCGCGTGATCGCTGTTCGCTGCAGTGCCGCACTCAAGCCCACGCCGCATTGATGAAGCCGCCCAAGTACACGCCCAGGTACACGCCCGTGACCAAAGTTACACGGGCGTGTAATGTCCTTTTTCGCGACACAGTCACGCAAGACCCACGCCGATGTCGCAGCCGTGCAGAATAAGTATTACACGCCCTAGGTCACGCCCGTGACCGAGGGCGTGTAACCTGGAATTTTTCCTATAAATTCAGAGGCTCCCCTCCAGCATTCCATTCCCTTCCCCCTGCCCATTTGGGCTGTTCTTGTATAGTTTTCCTTATTTTTCATGTTTTAGGTTTAGATTTAATTTCATGTAATTCTCTTATTTCCTTTTTAATGTCTTGTTTTCTCTTCCATGCAAGGTAGCTTAGCTTTAATTTCATGCAATGTAATGTAGCTTTCAATTTATGTAATCTCTTTTTTTTATGAAATGAAATTTTGTTATCTCTTTCTTTTATGCAAACTCTCTTTCTTCCTCTTTCTCTCTTTTTCTTGTTTTAATTTTTCCTTTAGCTAGTAATTAGTTATTCTTGATTCTAGCAAGTTTTGAATCGAAATTATCTCTACACCTTATTATCGCATCTTCTCTCCTTCGATTTATTCTCGAAATATAACGATATCGAGTTCATATTCCGGTTATGAATTTCGGTATTTGTTTTCGTATTCTAGCTAGCCGAGAGGACATGCGTACGAATCAATCACTCGAGAATAAAAAGAGTTGCACGCACCCCTCGAGAGAGGATGACGTAAATCTTCCGGATAGGAGTCAAATCCTATAGTGGGATTCACAGCGTAAAGCAAGTCTTAGGTAATCAATTATAGGACGAGAGTCCGGTTGATTTTTCCTAAGCTTAGTTGGGCATTAACCTCGAGAGAGGCATGTTCGAGCTTAGGGAATCCCCACGGTCAAGGCTTAGAGTTGAATGATAGTATTTATCTTTTAATTTCATTTCAAAGCGAGTTTTAATCAAGTTTTATTTTCTTTCTTTATTTTCGTTCTCTTTTATTTAGTAGCAATTTAGTTCTCTTTTCCGCTCTCTCTCCGATAAAATAATAGTCAGCTTTCTCGAAGTAGAAGTACTCGACAAACCCGAGTTTAATACGACCTTGGTATTTTTATAAAATATCCTATATTATATACAATAAGGTACACTTGCCTTCATCGAATATAGTTTTGGAAAATATCATCAATCTTCTTCGCATTTTTATAAATCATAAACCATAAGAAGAAGGTTAATTTATCTTATCAGCATGCTCCAATCTCTGCGGTCGACGATCTTCAGTTCTCAGTGGCTCAGCGGCTCAGCGGTCGACGAATTCTCCAGTTCGACGAACTTTAACTTGAGATCGACGAACTCCAACTTGTGTTCGACGAATCCTTATCAGATGTTCAGTTCGACGAACTCTTCCTTCAGGTCAACGAAATCTTATCTCAGCTCGATGAATTCTTCTCTCAGATTGTTCAGATCAGTCATTCTATTTCTCTGAACTCAGTTCATCAATCAGATTCAGTTCTATTCTTCATTTGGAGTTATTCTTCCAGATAAGACAAGTTTTATCCTTCCTTTAATTTTTATTCTCTTTCCAATTCCTTCTCTCGAGAAAAATAGCCATTTGGCTTGTTGGAAAAGTATATCATTAATTATGGAAAAGGAAAGGAATTAAGATTGGCTGAATCAGTGGAAATTCCAAGAAAAGATTTATTGCAGATTATTCTATTCCTATTCAGAGAGATTTTGAATTTCAAATCAGTCGTATTATAAAAAGAAAACAGTATACCAAGAAGAAGGCAGACATACACAGAGATAAAAAAAATATCAGTGCTTCAGTCTAGAAAAAATATTCAGAAACGAAAAAGAAAGTTCATCTTCCTCTAGCAGCATCTCATTCTCTGAGAACATCTTCAAGATCAATCTCTCAGTCTTTCTGCTGCAAGTTTCAAATCTTCTATAGAGCAACAATAATCTGAGCTAGGAACATCTGTCTCTCAGATTCATCAGCTTATCAAGGAAGATATTTTCATTTCAAGAAAAAACTCCATCCTTAAGCTGTCAAGAACTTCAATCAGACAGGGGGAGCTTTACACCATCATCTACTAGAGTCTTCTCTCAGATTATTCCATTTTATACAGGGTTCTTACTCCCTTCAAAAGTAAACCTTTTGGTGATAGGGTACCTGAACAAAAACCTGTGGTTTAGTTAGAGTACCTGATCAAAAACTCCTTGGTGTGTGGACACCTGATCAAAAATCCCTTGGTGCTAGGGCACCTGATCAAAAACCTCGTGAATCCTACCTAGTGTGGTAGAAGAGTAGACATACCCAGATTTATTGGGGAACTACTATAAAATCCTTACGTGTTTGTGCCTGTGAATTTCTGTGTTTTGTTGCTGTGCTGATTTCTTTATTTAGTTTTTATAAATCACTCAATATACACATATATATATCACTAATTTAATTCCGCTATAAAATTAAGGAAAAAGTTTTAATACTCTATTCACCCCCCTCTAGAGTAATATTAAGATCTAAACTCTCCTTCAATTGGTATCTAAGCGAGGTTGATTATATTAATCACCTTCAACTGATATTCAATTGCACTATCAATTGGTATCAGAGGGTAGTTGATTTTTACAGGCTAACACCTGAATCACAAAGATCAATTAGATCTTAATTTATTTTTAGAGTTTTATTTTCCTAAAAACTCATGGCACAAAACAAAGAATATTCTAGCACAAGACCTCCTATGTGCAATCTCCGTAAGTTTGCACTATGGAAGGCAAGGATTAGCTTGTACATGAATTCTATTGATGAGGAACTCTTCACTGTGATTTTGACATGACCTCCAACACCAACAGCAACAACAAGTGCGGAAGCACAAGTAAACAACAATGATGTTCCACCACCTGAGTGGACAGAGGCACAGAAAAAACAAAGAAGTGCAGATGCAAAAACAATGAACAATCTAGCACAAACAATGTCTGATGACATCTTTCAAAAAGTGGTGGAATGCACCTCTACAAGAGAAATATGGATCTCACTCAACAATATGGTTGAAGGATCAGCTGATGAAAGAAAGGACAGAAGATCCCACCTCATTTCTGATGGCGACGATGGCCCGCAACTTGAAGAGATGGTGGACGGCGCACTTATGGGTGGCGGCGTCTCCCCCATCAGGGATTCTCGCAACCGCCGCCTTGGTGACACGTGTGGAGGACGGCGCTACAACCTTCGCCCAAGGCGCCCGCTTACAAGTTAATAATTATAATCTCTAGTTAATTATTAATCTATGTTATGTCTAATTTCATGTCATGTGTAATTTTTATTTCTTGGACTGCGTTTAGCACTTTTTGGGATTTAGCTATATAAGGCTACATGTTGTAAGTATTATTCAGAATTGATGAAAGAAAAAAAAACCCTAATCTAATATCTCTTGCTCAAGCCGATTCTCTCCTTCTCTCCCTCTATACCGTTCCCTCTCTTTCTCTCGATCAGCCAAGGAGAGGCCGAACCCTCCCCCTCCCTCTCTTTCTCTCGATCGGCCAAGAAGAGGCCGAACCCTCCCCTCTTCCACTCCTCCCTAGCCGCCGGCCCCCCTCTAACGCTTTCCCCTCTATCCTTCTACCAACCCCGTCCCTCATCTCCCTCACTAAGCCTATCCAAATTTCGTCCATCCCCTTCTCCCTCCCGGAAAGCAGCCCCCACTTCAAGGAAGACTCTTCCTCGGCTTGGATATCTCCTCCGAAGGTGCTAGTGTGGTTTGACGTGAACCGGCAACGGTGTGATGGCAAAAACGGTGTTCAAATCTCTCGCCGACGAGGCAACTCCGGCGGAACCATAGAACAACGACCGGGCTTTGAGTTGCTTGAGACCAATCCAATCTCAAGCGGGTAACGAACTATCCACAAAGTGCTTCTCTTTTCTTAGATTATTGTGTGGTGGAATTTGTGGCGTGATCTTCGTATCACCATTGAATTTTTCGTTGGTTTTTTCCATTACGAGTTTTGCATTGCATCCTTTTCTTTTATCTTTCGAAGGGGCGTGGCGAACCCCGCTTTTGTTGGGAGAGATCAACCGTTTTCCAAAATCGTAATTTTTCGCTGGATCTCTTTGGTACGACGCATGGCTTGTTCGGACCGGGTGGGCCCTTTTGCTTGATCAAACATTGGCTCATCGCCCTTGGGAGATCTCAAGAGGTTTGGCAACCTTCGTGTGGCAAGTGTTTCTCTTTGCCTAGTCCGGTGCACTTGCACTGTGCGGCTTGTATTTGCATCATTCTTCTTTAGTCTCGCGCGGTTAACTAGTTGCGTTACGAACGGGCGTTGTGAACGTAGTGGCCTACATCAATTTGGTATCAGAGCTAGGTTCGTGCCGGTTTCCTAATTGGCACAATCCTCTTCGTTTTTCTTGTAGGACACTTGCACTCACATATTTTCCAAAAAAATCTAAAATCAAAATTCAAAAATTTGATTCGCTGCGGTGTGCGAATAGCGGTCTGAAATCTGAAATTTTTGTCGAAAATCAATAAAAAATTTTCTGGACAATCCTCACTCTATTGTCAGCATTAAAATAAAAAAAAATATCTTAATTTACCATATTTATCAGGCGGGAATAAAATTACGTTTCTATAAACTTTTAGTCATATTTGCCTTCCCCTAGCCTCTGAGCACAACTTTAGGAATGGGGCTGTCCCCGCTCTACTCCCATATGGGTTTGGACCCGATGGAGTTCACTAAATTCCGTCATGGGACTAGAGACCCAATCCATGAACCTACAATGACAAGGTTTAGCCGTGATCCGGCACATCAATTTCGTTTAAACTTTAGGCATGGTGAGAAGTGGTGCAGATTGGTCGTTGATAGCGTCTGTCATACCAATGCTATAACGGAGAATGCAGTGTCTAGGATGTTGGTGACCACCGAGCCACATCCTTGCCCATACCACCTTGTGTGTCCTGATGAGAGTGTTATTTTTGTGTCCCAACGATGTTTGGTGCCCCTCACCCTTAAAGCCTATTCTGAGCGTGTTTGGTGTGATGTCCTTCCTATGAAGGACTTCCATGTGTTGTTAGGACACCCTTGGCTTGGTAGCCATGATATTATATACGATGATCGTGATGACACCTTAGACTTCATGCATCAAGGTCGGCTTATATCTCTTAGGTCCACTCCGCCTACGAAGCCATCGGTCCCATCTGGGGACATTTGTAGCCCTGCTGAGTCGATGATGCCGCACCACTTCCCCCACATGTGGATGACTTGGAGATGTTACAACACAAGGACTTTCGGCGCCCCGGAAGTCAACATTATAACCTCCGCCCATGTCGCGCAAAGGATGCCTAAAGCCTTTTTATTATCTTGCTTTAGTTTTATATTTATTTCCGTCGTTTTAAAATTGTAATATTTTAATTCCGGCATGTTTCTTATTTTGGGTGTGCTAATAGACATTTTATGTGGTGTGCATTTAACCATCCGGGTTGATGAGATTTCATCTCAATTTTGGATGGTTGGATGGTGTTTGTAAACTCCTATTTAAAGGAGCCTTTTGATGAGAAATGGAGAATAGAATTTGAACCCTAAAAACTCCCCCCTTAGGAGGAATTTCGGCCAAGGCCTTCTCCAAAGCCGCCCCCCCCCCCTTGTCTCCCCTCTCTTCTCCACTTTCGGCCTCCCCCCTTCTTGGGTGTTTCCGGCGTGGTTTCTTGGTGCGACTCCAAGGAAGAAGGAAGGCAGCCCCTCGGTGTGACTCCGAAGGATCCATACGGTGCGACGCCGGTGGAAAGCATGGAGAGAGTGATTCTCCCACAGTTATCAAGTGTGCTTTCATTTTCTAGGTTGGGTAATCTCTAAAATCACAAAGAGCTTCTTTCTTTAGTTTGTGGAGGAAGAACCATCGTGTTCTCCGCGATTTTGAATATCGATCATTGGTATTTTTTATGAACTTGAGATCGCTCTCCCGCGTTCTTCGTGTCCGGACCGTGTGGGTCTCGTTTGCTTGAACGGATCTTGGCCTATAGCCTTGGTTTGGTTCTCTAAAAGAGTAGCAATCTTTGTGTTGATTTGGGAACTATGTCGACTCTCTTTTGACCGTTGTTTTAGAGTCGATCGTTCTTCTCTTTTTTGTTTGATATTGTGATGCGAATGGCAACGTATGTGAGCGATAGAATGCTTGTGTAAGTGCGGTAGTTTATCGTGTGATCGAGGCGAGTTGGAGTGAAATCCGTGTAGATCTCCTTTAGGAGACGCCGCTGCATCAATTTGGTATCAGAGCTAGGTTGTGTTGAGTTCTATCTCGGCACCATCCTTTCTCTAGATTTGCCGGCGCGTTCGTTGCTCGGTCAAAATCTGAAATTTTTCGGATTGGTCTGCATTTAGTAAAAATCAGAAAAAAAAAATTTCAAAACTTATCAAAAAAATCTGATTTTGTTTTCTGTAGCTTCCTGAGTTCATTTCCAGCAACTTTAAAACTACAAATTTTTCATTTTGCTCTCGTTAGGTCCGTCAAAAAAATTCATCTTCATTCTAGTTGTTTAAACTTGCATGCGCACGAGACTAGGCACGGAGTACACCGTAGAGTTACCGTCCACCTCTAGGATGGCAGCGAACGATCAAGTAGATCCTAACACGGAGGCTATAGAAGAGTTGCGTGGTGAGATGACGGAGATTAGGACCATGTTAACCCAGATTCTGCTGAATCAAAGGGGAACACCACCCCCACCGGCTAATGATGAGTTGCCCAATCCGCAACAACGGGTTCATGATTCAGATTCGGATGAAGGCTATCCTCGAGCCCCTCCTCGTGGACGTCGTCCGGATTGTGGCACTGACCTCACTAGAGCCATTAAGATCGACGCCCCCACTTACGATGGTTTGGGAGACCCCCAGGTTTTCCTTACTTGGGTAGTGGATATTGAATGTTATTTTGAATGGCACCATCTTACGGATCCCCAAAAGTTCCAGGTTGCCAGGATGAAGCTAACGGGTCGAGCGAAAACGTATTGGCTGAATGAAGAACGTAGGCTAGGAGCCGGGCAGGGAGTCCCACCCATTGGATGGCCTGTGATGAAGAACTTACTCACTGACCAATACGTCCCCGTCTACCACCGAACCCAAATGTTCGACGAGCTAGCCACCCTTCGGCAAGGCTCAAACTCGGTGGCTGAGTATATGGGCGAGCTGAAAGACCGTATGGTGCGTTGTGATCTTCGAGAAATCCCTGAGGTTACGCTATCGCGATTTCGTAAGGGGCTCCACCCTGACATTCAGAGGAAGCTATTGAGATATGGCCACACAGATCTGAATACGACATTCAATGCCGCTCTTGACATTGAAAAGCATCTGGCTTCGAAGGCCCACTCTCGTTACTCCCGTACGAAGAGCTTGACCACATTTGGAGCATCTTCATCTACCACCCACGATAAAGGAAAACCTAAGACCGTCAAGTCTAGATCGGTAGTGATTACTGCGGGGAACTCTAGGAATCCCACGAGTGAGCGTATCCCCATAGGAAAGGTTAGCAAGGCTAACACCACATGTTATGCTTGCGGGGTTCAGGGTCACTACGCCTTTGAGTGTCCTACAAAAACCCGAGCCATAGCCCTGCTGGATGCGGAGACCGACCCCGCCGATCTGATTTATTAGGCTACTGAGGAGGATGACCCTGAGGGAGTCCCGAGTGATTTGGAGGACGAACGCTACCTAGGAGTGATGCGATGTATCTTGACCACCCCTCGTCCTTTAGATGATTGGAAGAGGACGAACATATTTTCCCTGATTTTTAGGAGTGGTGAGAAGTTATGTAAGCTGATTATCGATAGTGGAAGTTGTGTAAACGTCGTTTCTGAGAACGCCGTCACACGTATGGCCTTGACCGCGGAGCCACACCCGACCCCGTATCAAGTAGCTTGGATTAACAAGATCACTGTTCCAGTTACCAAGCGATGTCTAGTTCCCCTCTCGATTAAATCATACACGGATGAGATATGGTGTGACGTATTACCGATGGATGCTTGCCACGTGTTATTAGGCCGCCCTTGCCTCTATGACCGTGATGTGACACATTATGGCCGGGCCAACTCCTATGAGTTTAAATTTAAGGGTAAGACCATTACTTTGAGCCCGACCGTTCCGAAGGAACCAGTTGCGTTACCTAAGGACACCATTGTTCCGGTCGAGAGGAACACGTTGAGTCTAGTAGGCAGGACGGAGTTTGTGAGGGACCCATTTCTAGATGGAGTGATGTATACGTTAGTTCTTATGAGTACGAAGACTGATTCGAGCGCGTTAGATGGGTTGCCTAGAGAGTTGCGGGCCTTGCTAGATGAGTATAGGGATGTTTACCCCGACGAGCTTCCGTCGTCGTTACCCCCACTTAGGGATATACAACATGCTATTGATCTTATCCCTGGGTCATCCCTACCCAATCAGCCCCACTATAGACTCCCTCCCGATGCCCACAAGGAGTTACAAGTCCAGATAGAGGACTTACTGAAGAATGGTTTCATTCGGACTAGTTTGAGCCCATGCGCTGTTCCAGCCCTTCTTGCCCCCAAGAAGGATGGTTCGTGGAGGATGTGTGTTGATAGCCGTGCTATCAACTAAATCACCATCAAGTATAGGTTTCCAATCCCACGGTTAGATGATCTCCTCGATGTCCTAGCGGGTGCCACCATCTTTTCCAAGCTAGATTTGCGGAGTGGTTACCACCAGATCAGGATCCGTGAGGGAGATGAGTGGAAGACAGCGTTTAAGTCCAAGGATGGACTGTATGAGTGGCTAGTGATGCCTTTTGGGTTATCCAACGCCCCAAGCACGTTCTCCAGGATGATGACTCATGTCTTCCAGCCTTATATGGGGAAGTTCATGGTTGTCTACTTTGACGACATCCTTATCTATAGTACCACCCCAGCCGATCACATCTCACACCTGCGGATAGTTCTTTCCACCCTTCGGAAGGAAACTCTTTATCTGAACCTTAAGAAGTGCACTTTTCGAGTCTCTGAGGTAGAATTCTTAGGTTATATTGTTGGGTCCGAAGGTATACGAGTAGACCCCGGGAAGGTCCAGGTAATTAAGGATTGGCCAGAGCCGACTAGTATTCGAGAGGTGCGCAGTTTTCACGGGCTAGCTATATTTTATCGTCGTTTTATACGAGACTTTAGTAGCATCATGGCACCTATTACCGATTGTATGAAAAAGGGAGAGTTTGCGTGGTCGAAGTCTGCTACTTTTGCCTTCCGTAGGATCAAGCAACTCATGACCGAAGCACCGGTGTTACGTCTCCCTGACTTCACCAAGGTCTTTGAGGTTACTTGTGATGCATCTGGGTTAGGGATAGGAGGAGTCCTAAGTCAAGAGGGCCACCCTCTCAGTTATTTTAGTGAGAAGTTGGCAGGCGCAAAGCTCAATTATTCAAACTACGACCGAGAGTTCTACGCGATTGTGAGGTGTTTGCATCATTGGAGACACTATCTTCTGTCCAAGGAATTTGTGCTCCTTTCTGACCATGATGCTTTGAGATTCATAAACGGTAGTCATAAGATCAGCCCACGGCATGCGAAGTGGGTTGCATTCCTTCAAGAATACACATTTAACATTAAACACCTTAAGGGTTCGGAGAATCGAGTCGCCGATGCGCTTAGCCGCCTCACCCTCTTTCTGTCTACCATGAAAGTGCATGTTATTGGGTTCGAGCGCATTAAGGATGAGTACGCCACGTGTCCGGATTTCCAGGAATTGTACCTATCCGCACAGGACAACTCCCCCACCACTATCTCGGCCTTCACTATTAGAGACGGTTACCTCTTTCGGCACGGGAAACTATGCATTCCGCAATCTTCCCTATGACTACACATTATTTGGGAGTTGCATGGTGGCGGGTTGAGTGGTCACTTCGGGCGTGACAAGACTATTGTGCTCGTGGAAGAGAAATTTTATTGGCCAAAACTTAAGGTCATGGTCGGACGTGTAGTGAGCAGTTGCCGAACGTGTCAAGTCTCCAAAGGTTCTAAGACCAATGTTGGCTTGTATACACCGTTACCTATTCCATCTAAACCTTGGGAAGACGTGAGCATGGATTTCGTTCTAGGCCTTCCCCCCACGTTTCACCGACACGACTCTATATTCGTTGTTGTATATAGGTTCTCCAAGATGGCATACTTTATCCCTTATTGCAAGACCAACGATGCATCTCATATTGCCAAGCTGTATTTTCAAAATGTCGTTAGCCATTGTGGGGTGCCTATCACTATTGTGTCGGATAGGGACGTGAAATTTACAAGTTATTTTTGGAAGACGTTATGGATCCTAATGGGCACTAAATTGCTATTCTCTGCCGCCTACCACCCACCAACGGATGGGCAAACAGAGGTGGTCAATAGAAGCTTGGGAAATCTTCTTAGGTGCCTTGTGGGTGACCATAAAGGCACATGGGACTTACTTCTTCCCCACGCTCAGTTGGCTTATAATAATTCCAAGAACCGATCCACGGGTATGTCTCCCAACGAGGTTGTTCACGGGTATAATGCTCCAGTGCCCCTTGACTTGGTCCCACTACCACCATCGTATAAGGCCAGTCAATTCGCACCATCTTTTGCCCAACACATTCATGATCTACATGCACATATTCGGGCAACCTTGACCTCTCAATATGACGCCTATCAAACACATGCAAACCAAAATAGGAGAGCGTCAAACTTTAAAGTCGGCGACCAAGTTTTAGTCCGCTTAGTTCCCGAACGAATGCCATCTGGCACCTTTAAGAAATTAGCACCGAGGCGAGCCGGCCCGTTCCGGATTTTGAAGAAAATAGGAGAGAATGCTTTTGTTTTGGATTTGCCTTCTGATTGGGGTGTCTCACCCATTTTCAATGTTTCGGATTTGACGATGTTTGTTCCGCCTCCACAAGAGTTGTCTTCTATGTCGTCTTCTCCTTCTACAAATGATTCTAATGGGTTGGGGAGTGGTAGGACGGATGATCTCTCTTCCATGCTTTCCACAGGTATACCGCCGGATGGTGAGTCACATCTTATTCCTAATGCTGACATGTTTCCAAGGTTTCCCAAAACCTTTTCTAACCCTGACAGGATATTGGACATGGAGCCCGTTACTACTACTGATGGTGATACTCGCCGCTTCCTCATTCGATGGCGGGATCGTCCACCTTCCGATGACTCTTGGGTGTTTGAGTCCGAGCTTCAAAGACTAGATGCCACTCTGCTCCACCGTTTCCTCTTGGACCACGCATCGGTGATACGTGAAGTTGAGGGGGGGCGGATTGATGCCGCGCCACTTCCCCCACATGTGGATGACTTGGAGATGTTACAACACAAGGACTTTCGGCGCCCCGGAAGTCAACATTATAACCTCCGCCCGCGTCGCGCAAAGGATGCCTAAAGCCTTTTTATTATCTTGCTTTAGTTTTATATTTATTTCCGTCGTTTTAAAATTATAATATTTTAATTCCGGCATGTTTCTTATTTTGGGTGTGCTAATAGACATTTTATGTGGTGTGCATTTAACCATCCGGGTTGATGAGATTTCATCTCAATTTTGGATGGTTGGATGGTGTTTGTAAACTCCTATTTAAAGGAGCCTTTTGATGAGAAATGGAGAATAGAATTTGAACCCTAAAAACTCCCCCCTTAGGAGGAATTTCGGCCAAGGCCTTCTCCAAAGCCGCCGCCCCCCCTTGTCTCCCCTCTCTTCTCCACTTTCGGCCTCCCCCCTTCTTGGGTGTTTCCGGCGTGGTTTCTTGGTGCGACTCCAAGGAAGAAGGAAGGCAGCCCCTCGGTGTGACTCCGAAGGATCCATACGGTGCGACGCCGGTGGAAAGCGTGGAGAGAGTGATTCTCCCACAGTTATCAAGTGTGCTTTCATTTTCTGGGTTGGGTTATCTCTAAAATCACAAAGAGCTTCTTTCTTTATTTTGTGGAGGAAGAACCATCGTGTTCTCCGCGATTTTGAATATCGATCGTTGGTATTTTTTTCTGAACTTGAGATCGCTCTCCCGCGTTCTTCGTGTCCGGACCGTGTGGGTCTCGTTTGCTTGAACGGATCTTGGCCTATAGCCTTGGTTTGGTTCTCTAAAAGAGTAGCAATCTTTGTGTTGATTTGGGAACTATGTCGACTCTCTTTTGACCGCTGTTTTAGAGTCGATCGTTCTTCTCTTTTTTGTTTGATATTGTGATGCGAATGGCAACGTATGTGAGCGATAGAATGCTTGTGTAAGTGCGGTAGTTTATCGTGTGATCGAGGCGAGTTGGAGTGAAATCCGTGTAGATCTCCTTTAGGAGACGCCGCTGCATCAGTCGACACCCCTATGCTTAGCAACGAAAAGGGATGTTGACACCACTAGTAAAAATCAGCCTATATACTGTATTAGCCACTCAGAAACGAACACTTTATGCCTAACCGTTAAACCCGAGACTGGTCCGGTTAGTCCTAGCTTGCCCATAGGCCATTTTGTCCATGTTGATACTCCCACGATTGGCTTAGTGTCTGAGTCTGAGGTTGCCCTGATTAGTCAGCCTTTACATGATCCCATTAGCTTTAGGGAGCCTCCTGTTGGTCATCCCGAGATCATTCCGGAGGTTGTTGAAAATTCTGAAATAGAGCCAAGTGATTCTGGTGATGTTGGTGAGAAAACTGAGGAGATGGGGCGACCCTTATTAGCTCCTCACACTCTTGATAGCGGGATTAGGGCTAGTGAGTTTCCTGTGTCTTCTAGTGGGGAGGACAAGTGGTCCAATCCGTTATCTGTTGGTAGTAGTTGTGTGGGCACATTCTCTGCCCTAGTGGACCATTTGCTAGTGTTAGCTCCCCCGTTGAACCGTCACCCTTTTATGGTTGCTTGGGACCCCCCTACTTCGTTCCCGACCTTGAAGTATGGTATGGATTCCGTTACCACCACGGGAAGAGATGAGTGGTTTCATTGGGTTGTCCTTCCTATGCTAGTTGACCATCACTTTTGGGATCGTCCAAGGTTTCGTGCTCCCGATACCACGCCCTTTAGGAGTGCTAGCATTTTTGAATCATGTCTTGGGAACGAAGTTATGAAATTTTTAACATTCTTATCTCCCAAAGACCCCGCTGCTATAGTTCATGCGACTACCCATCCTACGATGAACTTGGATTTAAAATTATATAATGAATTAGTGGGTGTTCCAAGAAGTCTTAACTCACCCGAACATGATGACTTGGTGTTAGCCGACCCAATTAGGTCCATTCACTCTGTTGTCACCGCACCCGTTGGAGAATCCCGCATAGAACTAAATTCCAAAAATAGGTCCACCGGGCTCTCTCCCAACGAGATCGTGCATGGATACAAAGCGCTTGTGCCCCTTGACTTAGTTCCGTTACCACCTTCCTACATGTCTAGTCAATTCGCCCAGGACTTTGCGTCTCATATTCACGAGTTGCATAAGCATGTTAAAGGCACTCTCACCACTCAATATGCATCATACCAATCGCACACTAACGTCCATAGGAGAGCCTCCCCCCTAAAAGTTGGTGATTTGGTAATGGTACGTCTCGTCCCTGAACGGATGCCTTCGGGCACCATAAAGAAGTTGTCTAATAGGCGAGCCGGTCCGTTTCAAATTTTAAAACGATTAGGTGATAATGAATTTCTTTTGGAATTACCTTCTGATTGGTGAATTTCTCCTATTTTCAACGTGTTGGATTTAACGCCTTATATCTCTCCACCGCATGATTTATCTATCTGCCCGTTTAATTTGACCACATGTTCTACTGGGTTGGGGGGTGAGATGGTGCCTGGTTCGTCCTCTTCCACGGTCCCCGCGGGAGGTACGTTGGTTGGTGGTGATATTTGTTCTGCTTATTCGGCTAACGCTTTTCCTAGGTTCCCCAGAACCACATTTGTTCCTGACAGGATTCTCCGCGACGAGGTGCTCTCCACTCCCACAGGTGATAGTCGGCGCTATTTGATCCACTGGCGTGATCGACCGGCTTTTGATGGCTCGTGGTTGCCCGAGTCCGAGGTGATCTTGCTTGATGAAGCTCTCCTCCGCCGCAACGCTCAGTCCAACTCACCGGTGTTGAGTTCTTTTGGGCGGGGAGGATTGATGGCGACGACGACCTGCAACTTGAAGAGATGGTGGACGACGCACTTATGGGTGTCGGCGTCTCCCCCATCAGGGATTCCCACAACCGCTGCCTTGGTGACACGTATGGAGGACGGCGCTACAACCTTCGCCCAAGGCGCCCGCTTACAAGTTAATAATTATAATCTCTAGTTAATTATTAATCTATGTTATGTTTAATTTCATGTCATGTGTAATTTTTATTTCTTGGACTGCGTTTAGCACTTTTGGGGATTTAGCCTATATAAGGCTACATGTTGTAAGTTTTATTCAGAATTGATGAAAGAAAAAAACCCTAATCTAATCTCTCTTGCTCAAGCCGATTCTCTCCTTCTCTCCCTCTCTACCGTTCCCTCTCTTTCTCTCGATCGGCCAAGGAGAGGCTGAACCCTCCCCCTCCCTCTCTTTCTCTCGATCGGCCAAGGAGAGGCCGAACCCTCCCCCCCCCCCCCCCCCCCCCCCCGCCCCCTTCCACTCCTCCCTAGCCGCCGGCCCCCCTCTAAGGCTTTCCCCTCTCTCCTTCTACCAACCCCGTCCTTCATCTCCCTCACTAAGCCTATCCAAATTTCGGCCATCCCCTTCTCCCTCCCGGAAAGCAGCCCCCACTTCAAAGAAGACTCTTCCTCGGCTTGGATATCTCCTCTGAAGGTGCTAGTGTGGTTTGACGTGAACCGGCAACGGCGTGACGGCAAAAATGGTGTTCAAATCTCTCGCCGACGACGCAACTCTAGCGGAACCGTAGAACGACGACCGGGCTTTGAGTTGCTTGAGGCCAATCCAATCTCAAGTGGGTAACGAACTATCCACAAAGTGCTTCTCTTTTCTTAGATTATTGTGTGGTGGAATTTGTGGCGTGATCTTCGTATCACCGTTGAATTTTTCGTTGGTTTTTTTCCATTACGAGTTTTGCATTGCATCCTTTTCTTTTATCTTTCAAAGGGGCATGACGAACCCCGCTTTTGTTGGGAGAGATCAACCGTTTTCCGAAATCGTAATTTTTCGGTGGATCTCTTTGGTACGAAGCATAGCTTGTTCGGACCGGGTGGGTCCTTTTGCTTAATCAAACATTGGCTCATCGCCCTTGGGAGATCTCAAGAGGTTTGGCAACCTTCGTGTGGCAAGTGTTTCTCTTTGCCTAGTCCGGTGCACTTGCACTGTGCGGCTTGCATTTGCATCATTCTTCTTTAGTTTCGCGCGGTTAACTAGTTACGTTACGAACGGGCGTTGTGAACGTAGTGGCCTACATCAATTTCTTAATATGAGAATTTCAAAAAGGGAGAATTTGAAACAGTTGTTGATATGTATAACAGGCTCAGTCTCATAATTAATGAGCTGAAATCTTTGGACAAAGTGATCTCCATCACTGAGATAAATGATAAGATCCTAATGTGCTTCCCCAGCACATGGGACTCTAGGATCTGGCCAATCAAGGAAGCCAGAAGCCTTAATGAGATCTCAACTTAGAGCTTGTTAGGCAAACTAAAATCCTATGAGCAGCTTATCAAAACTAGAGAAGCTGAACAATCTACTTCATCTTTAGCATCCAAGAAGGAGAGAAGCATAGCTTTTCAAGTTGAAGAAGAAGAGAAGGCTCCAAGAGATGAGGAGTTCATGAGCCTTCTAGCCAAAAGGTTCTACAAGGTGGCCAAGAAGGATTTCAGAAAGAAGGACTCCAGATCAAGGGAAAAGCCAAGGTATGATAAGTCAAATCCTAAAGAGATTATCTGTTTTGGTTGCAGGAAACCTAGACATATTCTGCAAGAATGTCCAGAGAATCAGAAGAAAGAAAAGAGAAAAGAGAAAGAAGACAAGAAGCACTCCGGCAAGTCTTCCTCCCACAAGCACAAACACAAGGGAAGAGGATTTGTAGCAAAAACTTGGAGTGAAACTGAATCAGAATCTTCATCAAGTTCTTCTGATGATGAAGAAGAATCAAAAGAAATGGGCCAGTGCTTGATGACCATTTATGACTCAAGCTATGAGTCAGATCTTGCATCTTCATCCATCTCTTCTGATGATGAGGATAATGAAGAAGAAAAGAATTTCTGCATGATGGCTATCAATGCCTCAGCAAGCAACTCAGATTAAGAAGAATCAGAAGCAGACAATGATACTGATTAGGTAATATCTAATTTTGATTTCAATTCAGTTGAATTCAAAGATGAATTCAAAGTTCTTTGCTTAGACTTAATAAAATTTGAGAAGGAAATAATCTCTCTCAGAAATAAGCTAGCTGAAATGAATAAAATAAGTGAAGAAAAGCTAATCTTAAGAAAGATTTAGCTGCCTCTAGAGAACAAATCATTCTCATTGAGAATAAACTTTCTGAGGCCAAGAAATTTGAAGAATCCCTAAATGAGAGAAGCATCAAACTGATGGACATTATAAGCACAGTAAATGCTAGATTAAGTGGCAAACTAGGCTTGGGTGCATCATCAAGTGAGCCACCTCTAATTAAGAAGAATATACTCTCTACACCAATAAAATTCATTTCTGCTAAAAGCAAAGAGGTTGTAGATGAAAATAAAAACATTTCAAGCAAGGCTGTAAAGAATAACGGAATTCAGCAGAATTCGTCGAACGGAGCTCGACGAAATCAGATGAATTCGTCGAACGGAGATCGATGAACTCTGATGACAGACTACCTGTATAGTCATTATTCGAACGGCGCTCGACGAAAGCACATCCCTTAGTCGAATGGCGATCGACGAACTCAGCCCAGTTCGTCGAACATAAGATATACAGAAAATTTGAAGAATTCTTTTTCTTCACATACTCACATTCCTTTCACTGAATGGATAATTCCTCCAAGGAGATATCATCCAAAAGGTTATAA
Organism: Dactylorhiza incarnata; assembly: GCA_033032865.1. Classification (NCBI taxonomy): domain Eukaryota; kingdom Viridiplantae; phylum Streptophyta; class Magnoliopsida; order Asparagales; family Orchidaceae; genus Dactylorhiza; species Dactylorhiza incarnata. The sequence continues at coordinate 3,506,709 of JAWHQI010000259.1, read as the reverse complement.
GGACCAGCCTGAAATGACTTTTATTTCAGAGTTTTGTGGTAATATAAAAGGACACAAGGTAGTCTGGGTCAAAAACAACTAGTTTATTTTTTCTGTTGTGCAGGTACACAGCTATCCAAACAAGAATGAACAATGGTACTTGGATAGTGGATGTTCAAAGCACATGACAGGAAATAAGGCAAACCTGAACAACTACAAGGCAAAGCTTGGACCCAAGGTGATCTTTGAAGACTCCAATTGTGGACAAACCAAAGGCTATGGTCAAATCAAAGTTGGAGCAGTGACCTTCAAGGAAGTAGCCTATGTCAAGGGTCTGAAGCACAACCTCATTAGCATAAGCCAGTTATGTGATGAAGGTTATCAGGTAACTTTCAATCATTACTTATGTCTAATTACCAATAACAAAAACATTAATGTGTTATCTGGTATTAGACATGGAAATATTTATTTAGTCAATTTTGACTCTACCAATTCTGATATTTGCTTATTCAATTCTATAAGCAAAACTAATGAATTATGGCATAAAAGGCTTGGAAACATTAACCTTAGAACTATATCTAAGCTTTCTAAGGACAATCTTGTTAGAGGACTCCCATCTGGTTCATACAAGAAGGAAAGACTCTGCAGGGCTTGTCAATTAGGTAAGCAAACTAGAAGTAGTTTTAAGTCTTTATCCAAGAGTGCTTCACCTAGGATTTTGTATTTATTGCATTTGGACCTTTTTGGACCTACTGCTATACAAAGCTTAGGAGGGAAGCATTACTTTTTAGTGATTGTAGATGACTTCTCAAGATTCACTTGGGTGTTCTTTCTTAGGAATAAGTCTGACACTTTCAGTGTTTTGACAGACTTTATCAGGTCCATTAAGATTGAGTACTCTACTGTAGTTGCATTGATCAAAAGTGATCATGGCACTGAGTTTGAGTCTCTTCTGATGAGAGAATTCTATGGAAAAGAAGGGACTAGGCAATGTTTCTCTGATCCTAGAACTCCTCAACAAAATGGGGTAGCTGAAAGGAAAAATAGAACCCTTATTGAATCAGCAACTACATTACTTGTTGATGCAAACTTGCCACTCTCTTTTTGGGCAGAGGCAGTGAGCACAGCTAATTATGTGTTGAACAGAAGCCTTATACATAAGCTTAAGGGCAAGACTCCCTATGAATTACTTAAGAATAAGAGGCCTAAGGTTAATTATTTTAAGATATTTTGATGTAAATGCTATGTGCATAACAATGATAAGAAGTATCTCAGGAAGATTGAAGCAAAAGCTGCTGAAAGCATTTTCCTTGGATATTCTCTTTCTAATAAGGCATATAGAGTTTACAGCTAATCCACTCTTAAGATAGAAGAGTCCATGCATGTATCCTTTGATGAGACTAACATGTTAATTGAGGAGAGGAACACCACCTCTACCAAGAACATTTTGCAAGTACCAACACTATGTGAAGAGCTCAATGGACTAGATCTACAGAAAGAAGATTCTTTACTTCCATCAACACAAAATCTTGAAGACAGTGAAGAAGAAGATCATCCAGATCTTGCTGATAGCTCAAATCATGTGACAGCTGAACAAATTCCCCAAGTGGATATCATTGCTGAACCAACTCCAACTATTGACCACATCACAGTTAGAGATCATCCAATATCACAAGTGATTGGTGATATTTCAGCAGGTGTTCAAACAAGGCTTCAACTACATCAAAATCAGAAGCATACTTGTTTCCTATCACAAGTTGAACCTCAAACCATAAAAGATGCAGAACAAGATCCAAACTGGATTCTTGCAATGCAAGAGGAGCACAACCAATTTGAAAGGAACAAGGTTTGGGATTTGGTTCCAAGACCAAAAGGCCATCTAGTTATTGGCATCAAATGGGTCTTTAGGAACAAGCTTGATGATCAAGGAAATATAAGCAGAAATAAAGCAAGATTGGTAGCTCAAGGATATTCACAGGAAGAAGGCATAAACTATGATCAGACCTTTGCTCCTGTTGCAAGACTTGAATCTATAAGGATCTTTTTGGCCTTTGCTGCATTCAAGAAATTCAAAGTTTATCAAATGTATGTGAAGAGTGCATTTCTCAATGGAGACATTAAAGAAGTCTATGTGGAACAACCACCAGGTTTCATCTCTCCAACTCACTCCTCCTATGTATTTAAGCTTAATAAAGCTCTCTATGGTCTCAAACAAGCTCCCAGAGCATTGTATGAGACCTTAGCTAATTTTCTTTTGGAAAACAAGTTCTGTAGAGGCATAGTTGATAAAACCCTATTTTTCAGGATACATAAAAATCAAACTTTACTAGTTCAAATATATGTAGATGATATTATTTTTGGCTCTACTGATTCAAATTTATGCAAAAGATTTTCTAATCTAATGCAATCTAAATTTGAAATGAGTAGTATGGGTGAATTATCATACTTCCTTGGTCTTCAAGTGAAGCAAACTCCCAATGACATATTCATATCACAATCCAAGTATGCTAAGGAATTAGTGAAAAGGTTTGGTATGTCTGATGCTTCCACCATGAAAACACCCATGCCCTCTAATGCTGTTGTTGATAATGATGAATCATGGAAACCTGTTGATGAAAAGGTATATAGAGCAATTGTTGGCTCATTACTCTATTTAACAGCAAGTAGGCCTGATATAATGTTTGCTACTTGTATTTGTGCTAGGTTTCAAGTTAAACCCAAAGAATCTCACCTAATTTTATTAAAAAAAATTTGAGATATATAAAGGGTTGCCCAAATCTAGGACTCTAGTATCCAACAGCATCTGAATTTAAATTAACTGGATTCTCAGATTCAGATTATGCTGGATGCAGAGTAGATAGGAAAAGCACATCAGGAACTTGTCAGTTTCTTGGTGATAGGCTTGTGTCTTGGTTTTGTAAGAAACAAACATCTGTGTCCACATCAACAGCTGAAGCTGAATATATAGCTGTAGGCAGTTGCTGCTCACAGATATCGTGGATACAAAATCAGCTCCTAGACTATGGTGTCAACTTAAATTATTCAATTATATTTTGTGACAATACTAGTGCAATATCTATAGCACAAAATCTAGTTCTCCATAGTTGGACTAAACACATAGAAATTAGGCACCACTTTATCAAAGATAATGTGGATAAAAAATAAAATTTGCCTACAATTCATTTCTACTGATTTGCAAAGAGCAGATATTTTCACCAAACACTTGGATGAAAAGAAACATATTTTCTTTATAAATCAGTTAGGAATGATAGATGGAGATTCAATATGATAAAAAATTAAATTTTCTATTTATCCCCTCATTTCGTTGAACGGAGAACGACGAAATGTTATCGTTCGTCGAACGGAGATCGACGATACTTAATAAGTCAGGATTGATAAAGACAAACGCGATCGTCGAACGGAGATCGACGAAAATTAATTTTTCGTCGAACGCAGTCAGATGAAGCCCTAAGTCTTTTCGACTTCTGATTCTATTAGGTTTCGCCGAACCCTGTTCTACAAAATTGTGCGCCCTTCTCCGATCTCTATATAATCAAAGTTTTTATCTTATTTCATCTTTGTGCCTACAGAACTTGCTCTTTCCCTCCAGTTCCCTTTGCACTTGATCGCTCTCTCTTTTGCAGGTAAAAATGGCGATTTCGCAAGCAGTGCTTGCTAAAATTTTTTGATTTGAATCGTTTAGGAGTAAGCAGGAGTTGCATCAACTGAGTTAAAGCCAAACAACCACAATGCCACACAGCAACACAAGAAACTTTATTGAAACACAATCTTCATTTACATTGCGAGGCATACATGGCGAGACATGATTCATCAGAATCACGGAGACGAGAAGAACAAAACACACCAAAACAAATCAGGCGGCTAGACAAGCTGAGACCGCACAGACCGCTCGACTCCAGAAGTCGCCCGGCTTGACCTAAGATCGCACGAACAGAAACCAGACATATTTCCAGCACTGCAAGACCGCACCTCAGACTGCACAAACTGAAGCTTTATTGGAACGAAGAACTGAAGCTGTCGCCAGACCGCAACTCAGATCGCCTAACCATTGAAGGTCGCCTGATTGCTGAGCTCCCTGCGAATAGCACAAGAACGAACATAAACCAGTTCGCAGAAAGCCCGCCGCCGAACTTTTTATTCTAGCCGCTGGGAATCACCAAGGAAGAAGAGCGCAACCTGCTGATCGCAAACCTGCGAACACAACAAACAGTCAGCTCGCTTCCGAGACCGCCCGACCTCAAAGTGAGACCGCACGAATTAACCCAGGCTCAGTTCTTAGAGTTCTCGTTAGGAATGACGGGCCCTGCACCTCTATTTATAGGCGGGTAGACGAATGTCGTCACCGCACAGGAGAGATACAATCACCACCCGTCAGATCGCCAGTGGTCTCATAAGGCAGACTGCGCGAACAGGCCGCTTGGACGAACATCCGACCAAGACGCAGATCAGCAGACAAAATCGTGCACAGGTCGCGCGAACACGAGACCGCGCACAAGCCGCACGGTCACAAAGGTACTCCTTCCTTAGACCACCAGGAGCAAACTAGGAACCATCTGGCCGACTTCAGACAAGTGGCCAGATCGCCACGACAGACCGCCCGGATAGACGGTCATATAAGAACAACCCACCCAGTCTTCCAACAAGGAAGACAGGCCAACCAGCAGAACAACTCGGGAACAGACCGCAGCTACAAAGAACAAACCGGAACAACCAGCAGACCGCCAGAACAACCCAGCAGAGCCAGACCGGTAGATAACATACACAAGCCGCGCGGTCTCCGCGGTCTCCCAAACCAGACCGCCCCGTCTCCTCCACACCACTTCAAAATTTCAACACTCCCCCTTGAAGTGGGAAGTGGAGGCTAGCCCGAGTAAACTCCGCAACCGTGTAAACGGTCTCTTCGCTAGCGGCTTTGTGAAGATGTCTGCGACATTGTCCGCACTCCGAACATGCTCGACCATAAGAGATCCTCCCAACACCTTTTCACGAATGAAATGGTGCTCAATCTCAATATGCTTGGTCCTCCCGTGACAGACTGGATTATTAACCAGCTTGAGAAAACTCTCATTGTCCCCGCGTTGCATAGTGGGACCTCGAACCTCCTCATGAACGTCCTCCACCAACCTACTAAGCCAACCGGCTTCCTGAGTAGCCAAGGCCGAAGCCTTGTACTCCGCTTCTATGGTAGATACAGAAACTGAGTCCTGCTTTTTGCTGCACCAAGAGATAGCTCTGGGGCCCGTCATAAAGACATAACCAGACGTTGATCTCTGATCATCCACCCCCGTAGTCAGCATCCATGTATCCATGCAACTCCAAGCTTAACCCTCTCCTAAATAGGAGACCCAAATCAGAGGTCGACTTCACATATTTCAGAATCCCTTTTGTCGCTAGAAGATGAGGCTTCCGTGTCTCCGCCATGTACCGACTCACTTTGCCAACTGCATAAGCAATATCAGGCCTCGTGATGGTCAAATAAATCAAGCTCCCAACCAGAGCTCGGAACACCAACGGATCAGATAGAACTCTTCCCTCATCCTTCCGAAGTTTATGATGTTGTTCCAGAGGTATAGAGCTGCTCTTCCGTTCTTCCATGCCAAATCGTTGAACGATCCGCTCCGCATATCCTTCCTGAGAAATGAGCACTCCGCTCTCCCGCCTCTGGACCTCGAGTCCAAGGAAATGGTGAAGCCCCCCCAGATCCTTCATCTCGAACCTGATAGCAAGCTCAGCTCTCAGCCTTGCTACCGCCTCCTTTGAGTTCCTGGTGACAATCATGTCATCCACATACATCAGCACAATAACCCCAAGTGCCCCCTCCTTCTTGACGAACAAGCTAGAATCAGAGTCTGAAGCAAAGAACCCGCAGAATAGAAGATATTCCGCGATCTTCCCATACCAAGCCCGAGGCGCTTGCTTCAAACCATATAGGGCCTTCTTCAGTTTGCAGACGTAGTCCAGACGATCCTCCGAAATGAAACCCGGCGGCTGGATCATGAAGATATCCTTGTCAATCTCTCTGTATAAGAAAGCATTCTTAACATCAAGCTGCCAAATCTCCCATCCACAAGATGCCGCCAAAGCAATAACAAATCTGACTGAAGTCATCTTTTCCACTGGACTAAACGTCTCATCATAATCTTCACCATACTGCTGTGAGAACCCGCGAGCTACAAGACGAGCCTTGTATCGCTCGATCATACCGTCAGCTTTCTTCTTGAGTTTATAAACCCATTTGCATGTCACAGGGGTAATGCCCTTATGCCTGGGCACTAGAGACCAAGTCTCATTCTTCTTGAAAGCCTCCATCTCCTCTTGCATAGCAATATCCCACTGCTTCACGCCTTTGGCTTTCTCAAATCTCGACGGCTCCCTCTCATCCAAGGGACCAGCGAAAAAACATGAGACGAAGCTCACCATGTTTCCTCCCATGTATCGATCTGGTGGCTTGATTGTCCTCTTCGACCTCCTAAGTGGTTGCACCTGACTAACCACCTCCTCAACTGCTTCTTCTGTGCAAGCTCCTCTTCCAGACGAACTTGGAGCATCGCTCCCCCTGCTTCCAGAACCCCAAGCCTCCATCTCAGAGCTTGACACAGCTGGAGCTCCTGGTGAAACAGGCAACTCCACTTGAAGACTTCCTGCAGCTTTCTCTTCTTCATCAACCCTTCTCTCTGGTAGTTCAACTCCTGAACTCCCCTTGTAGGAAGTCACTTCATCGAACACCACATCCCGAGATACCACTGATCTCCACGTCTCAAGATCCATGCATCTCCATCCTTTCTTCCGCTCATCATACCCAACAAAGACTAGCTTCCTTGCTTTCGCATCTAACTTTGTCCGAAGAGCATCAGGAATATGCACATAGCAGGTTGACCCGAACACCCAAAGGTGATCAACACTCGGTTTCTCCTTGAACATCAGTTCGTGAGGGGTATTCATGTTGATAGGACTTAGAGGCATCTTGTTGATGATATAAGCTGCACAAGACATTGCCTCCGCCCAAAAAGACTTTGGGATACTCTTGGCATGAAGCCAACATTTACAGGTTTCCGTCAGATGACGGATCTTCATCTCCGCAATGCCATTCTGCTGTGGAGTATGGGCACAAGTGAGCTCTCTACGAACGCCATGTTTCCTGCAAAAACTAGAGAACTCACCAGAGGTGAACTCCCCACCATTGCCAGTTCTCAAATTTTTCACCCGCAGGCCTAACCGACCTTCCACCAGCTCCTTGAACTCCACAAACTTCGTAAAGGCTTCTGACTTCTCTTTTAAGAAATACACCCAGACATATCTGGTGAAATCGTCAATCAACACCAACATATATCTATTGCCTCCAAGGCTTGGGTGGCTGTCGGTCCCATCAAATCACCGTGGATGCACTCCAACGGTGCTTTGCATCTAGTTTGCGATTTATCAAATGGAAGTCGATGAGACTTACCAAACTGACATCCAGCACAAACATGACCGTCTCCAAAAGAGGACAAGCATGGCAAGCCCTTGACAAGGCCCCTTACCGCCATAGCTTTCAATTTGTCCATGCCAACATGCCCCAACCTTTCATGCCAGATAGCCGCGCTATCGTTGGTCTTCATCTTATCAACATAAGTACTTGTCGATAACACGAACAAGTCCTTCACCCTCTTTACAACATGGATAACATCTCCCCTTATCTCCGGTTGAGTTTTAAGAAACTTCACTTCTGTTGGGCCAAACAGAACGTGATAACCGGCATCAACCTCATTGGTCACAGAGAAGAGATTCTTCCTCATACCAGGCACGTGATAAACACTCCTTAACGTGAGTGGACCCTTATCACTGCTCAGGGAGACAACACCTTCCTGTTCTACAGCATGAAAAGAATTATCAGCCGTAATGATAACATCGTTACCTGAGTAAGGAGCCAAAGAAGAGAACTTTGATTCATCCCCGGTGAGATGATGTCCACACCCTGAATCGATGATCCAATCCTCTTCGAAGTTGATGGCAGCCAAGGCCTTAACGGGCATCGCCGTCATATTAGCCGCAAAGGCTCCTCCCCATCCAGCTTCATCAGACTTTGGCTTCTCCTTCTCTGCTACATGTCCCGACTGAAGATTAACCCGGCAATCTTTCTTGAAGTGACCGGTCTTATTGCACCTGAAGCACCTTGGTCTATCTCCCTTCTTCTTCCCATCAGACTTAGGAGTATAACCCCTATCCTGCTGACCTGAAGTAGAGGGTCCATCATAACCCGGCTTCTTTTTCTCCCACTTCTTCTTCTTCTTCCCAGAGAACAACACATCACTATCTCCCTCAGAGATAGAAGTCCCCGCCATCTGTCTTGCCAAACTTTCTTGCGAAGCAAGTAAGTTCTATAGCTCTAACAGAGATGGTTGATTTGCCCAACCTTGAACTGAAGTCACAAAGGCAAGATACTCCTTCCGCAACCCGCAGATGATATGCCTCTTCAGTTTTGCCTCCGAGATGGGCTCATCAGGGTCCAATGCAGAAATCTCTGCTGTTAGGTTCTTCATCTTGAGAAAGAAAGTAGAAATAGAAAGATCACCTTGAGAGGCTTTTGCCAACTCATTTTCAAGAAACTGTAGCCGAGCTACATTCTTCTTATTGAACAACCCGTCCAAAGACGTCCAGATCTCAGCAGCAGATTTACATCCAATGATTTGGTCAAACAGCTCCGGTGAGATAGCCCTTGATAAGTAGTATTTTTTATAACTTTTTAATAGAAAATTTTGTAAATATTTAATGTGAATTTTCCTTCTTATGTCAATTTTAGGTTATAAGTAGTTCTTTTTGTAATTTTGATTCTAACTTAGCTTAATTTCAATATTTGCAGAATTTTGGGACAAATCGGGAAAAATGGCATGTCACGACCTCGGTCACGCCCGTGACCAAGGGCGTGTAACCTGAAGATCAGTCCAGAATCGAAGCCACGCTGTTTGAACCAGTCCATACCAAGTCACGCCCCAGGTCACGCCCGTGACCCAAAGTCACGCCCGTGACCGGGGGCGTGTAATCTTAGAATCTTCCACGTAGAGCCGTCGTCGAGACGTGGAGCTGAAGTCGAGAAGTCAACTTGAGTCACGCCCGTGACCCACTTGTCACGGCCGTGACTTTCCCGCGTGATCTCTTCTTCGCCGCCGCGCCGAATTCCAGCCCACGCCGCATTTAATGCTGCCGTCCAAAGTCACGGCCGTGACCCGACATGTCACGCCCGTGACATGTCACTTTTCGCCGCGCCGTCCAGAAAGCGACGCCGCTGTCGGATCCGATGTGAATAGTGCAGTCACGCCCTAGGTCACGCCCGTGACCGAGGGCGTGTAATCTGAAATTTTTTCTTATAAATTCAGAGGCTCTCCTTGAGTCCAGGGTTCAGAATTTTGGAGTGGGGGAGGTGCTGCTAGAGCTGTTAGTGAAGTTTTTCACTGCTTTCTCATGCTTTTCAATTTCATGTTCTTCCTTTTTAATTCATGTAATGTGCTAGTTCTTAGTTCTATGCAATAGTTAGTTAAAGCTTGTAATCTTTTCCTTCCTAGCTTGTAATCTCTTTAATTAAAGCTTGTAATCGTTTTGGTTTTCAATAAAATTAAGTTCTCTTTCCTTCATGTTCTCTTTTTCCTTAAGCACTCTTTCTTTCATGCAATGATTTTTCTTTCCTTTCCCCCCTCCACTATGGTTGAGCATTAAGTATTTTTGTCTTCGTTTAATCCTTTTATTTAGCTTGCAATTAGTTTTAATTTTAGTTAAGCAAAAACAAACCAATCAAATTTTCGTCGATAAGATAATGGCGATTTTCCTCGAAGTAGAAGTAATCAACGCGCCCCATGGAATACGACCTTGATATTCCTAAATATCCTATATTATAGACGATAAGGTACACTTGCCTTCATCGGATATAGTTTTGGAGAAAATCTCAAATCTTCACTAAATTTCAAAACCGAAAAATCATATCAAGTTTTTGGCGCCGTTGCCGGGGACTTTGCGTAGATATTTCGAAAAGAGGATAGCTATTAATTTTATCATGTTTCTTTTTTTTTTATTTTCCTTTTTCTAAATTTCAAAAAGAAAAAAAAAATTTATTTCAGTTTTTCCTCTTCCCTTCTTCTCTTTTTAGTGTATGACCCGAGGTAGCACTTCGATTCTTCCTTTTGACCCGGAGATCGAGCGAACCCTCTTGAGGCACCGCCGTTCTCGTGATCAGGGAAATCAAGTAGAATCCGAAGAGTCGATCGGGGACACTAACGCAACAAATATGGATCATAATCTTAATCCTCCTAGTCTTAACGAGCCAAATCCTAATGAGGACGCGCAACGGACCATGTCCTATTATGCGCGGCCGAATTTGGAAGGCACACAATCGAGTATTGTTCTCCCCATGATGGCGAACAATAATTTTGAGATCAAGTCCAGCATCATACAAATGGTGCAACAATCGGTGACCTTTGATGGTCAACCAGACGAGGATCCAAATTCACATATCTCTTACTTTCTTGAAATTTGCGACACTTTTCAGATCAATGGCGTCACCGATGACGCCATTCGACTACGTCTTTTTCCTTTTTCTTTGCGGTCTAAGGCCAAGCAGTGGCTGGGCTCCCTACCTAGGGGATCCATCACTACATGGGCCGAAATGGCGGAAAATTTTCTTAATAAATATTTCCCGCCTTCAAAGACCACTAAATTGCGCACGGATATTGCGTCATTCATGCAAATCGACTCGGAGACTCTCTATGACACATGGGAGCGCTTCAAGGAGCTTTTGCGTCGATGCCCTCACCACGCACTTGCCACTTGGTAACAAGTACAAATATTTTATAATGGCTTAAATCTCCAAACGAGGCAAATGATTGATGCGGCCGCCGGGGGGACATTAAATAACTGATGAGTCCCAAATATATACATATTTACGGACTCATTTGGGCCGATTTTCTAGTCTTTGCACTTCACTTTAGACATGTTTTCATTCCTATTTAATACTCCATGCTAAGTGCACTTCTAGGCCCGTTTTGGTGTTATTTCTTGTTCATCTTCGTTACTAGTTTTCATGCAGTGTTAAGTGCCACCTTCAGTGGCTAGACTGGTGTTGTATGCTGGAACAGGAGTCGTGCAGGTGTTCCCGGTACAATTCTGTACAGGAACACTGTGCACGATCACTGGCTCTATCGCGCACGACCACTGGTCGTGCGCCATTGATCGTGCGCACTTAACACCCGTTTTATGAGTTCTGTTTGGCTTATCGCACGACCATTTACGATAGTGCGCACGACCACTGGTCGTGCGCCACTGGTCGTGCGAACATTGTATTTTATAATTTTCTTACCTTTCAGGCTCAGTCCAGTCAGGCGCACGATCACAGGATGCTAGTGCGCACGACCACTGGTCGTGCGCCAATGACCGTGCGCGCTGTTTATTCCAGCGCCTATATATTATCCTGTTCGCGAATTAGGGTGGGATCACGATCGGGAACTCCGTTCAGTCCGCCGTTTTCTCCCTTTCCATAGGTTCTCCACCCCCTAGGCCTCCTCCATCATCCTTGAGCTCCAAGGAGAGGTTTCTAGCCCAAAGATCGCCAACATCGAGCATGGAGATCGTGTATCAGAGGAGATTGGATCGTGACACGAAGAAGACGAGCCATTGGGAGGAAGTGACAACCCTCCTCTACCTCGGACGCAGTTGAAGACTGAGCTTGGACGCGGATTGACAACCCAGCAATTCCAACCGTGAATCTTCGGCAAGGCTCCGGATGTGGTCGACTCCTTTACTCTCTTTTTCCTTCCTTATGTTGTTGATTGCATAAACTAGTTCCCTCTATATTTTGATGATGTGTGCTATGAACAATATCTCTTTTTCCTTCCTTATCGCACGACCATTTACGATAGTGCGCACGACCACTAGTCGTGCGCCACTGGTCGTGCGAACATTGTATTTTATAATTTTCTTACCTTTCAGGCTCCGTCCAGTCAGGCGCACGATCACAGGATGCTAGTGCGCACGACCACTGGTCGTGCGCCAATGACCGTGCGCGCTGTTTATTCCAGCGCCTATATATTCTCCTGTTCGCGAATTAGGGCGGGATCACGATCGGGAACTCCGTTCAGTCCGCCGTTTTCGCCCTTTACACAGGTTCTCCACCCCCCTAGGCCTCCTCCATCATCCTTGAGCTCCAAGGAGAGGTTTCTAGCCCAAAGATCGCCAACATCGAGCATGGAGATCGTGTATCGGAGGAGATTGGATCGTGACTTTGAGATCGATACTTGGGGATTCATTCCCATTTTATATTACTTGAACGATCGGTACACTGCCGTTTCGTGTCGCAGTCGAGCTACCGCCTATAGCGGTGTGTGAGATTTGCGCCATCAATAACAAAACCCCGATCGCCGCTCAAGAGCTTTTCGAAGAGATGGCCACAAATGCGTATCAATGGAACATGCCCCGAGCGCGGCCTAATAAGCCGGACGGAATTTTTGAAATAGACGCAAACGCAAATTTGGCTTTACAAGTTGAGCACTTAACAAAGCAAGTGGCGAAGATGTCTGCTTCCTCCGCCACTCCTCCTTGGGCAAATAACGTTTTAATTGAAGAACATGTTGACTACATGGGAAATCCGCCTCGGCCTTCCTATAACCCCAACACCGCTCCGTATAACAACACATACAATGCGGGTTATAGGAATCATCCGAATTTCTCAGCGTCCTATGAATTTAAATCAACCTCCCCCTAATCAACTTCTTAACTTAACTCCGCCTCCAAATTTGATTTCTCAAAATTATAATCCACCCAGTTTTCCACCGCAACAGCAAAAACTCTCTCCGATTGAAGAGGTTTTTGCAAAATATGTTGCTACAAATGAAACGAACATCCGGAACCTTACCGGATCGATCAAAAATTTAGAGAATCAAGTGGGCCAACTCGCAAAGATGATTTCTGAGCGTCAACAAGGAGCACTACCGGGGAACACCGAGCAAAATCCAAAGGAGAGCGCACACGCGATTACACTCCGAAGCGGGAAGGAGGTGGTTCAAAAACAGGACGAACTCAAGGTAAATTCTTCTCCTCCTCCTCCTACTTTTAATTCATCTTCGAATTTGCCCGCTACGATAGCTCCGCACACTTCTATTTGAAATCCGCGCGCTCCTACTTCTAATATTCCGTATCAATCGAAATTTAAAAATGAAAGCGCCGAAAAAAATTATAAAAAGTTTTTAGATGTTTTAAAACAAATCCATATTAATGTACCTTTCTGCGAGGCTATCTCACAAATGCCTAAATATGCGAAATATCTTAAGGAGCTGCTCTCCAATAAGAAAAAGTTAGAAGATATTTCGCATGTTTCTTTAAATGCAGAATGCTCCGCGGTTGTACTCAACAAATTGCCGAAAAAAGCAAATGACCCGGGACGGTTTTCCATCCCATGTCTATTTGGTAATTCGTTAGTAAAACACGCCTTAGCGGATCTTGGAGCAAGCTTCAACCTTATGCCATTTTCTTTGTTCAAAAAACTAGGTCTAGGAAAGCCAAGGCCCACTCGAATGAGTATCCAATTAGCGGATCGTTCTTTAAAATATCTGATAGGAATAGTGGAGGACGTGCTCGTCAAGGTTGACAAATTCATCTTCCCGGTGGATTTTGTCATTCTTGACATCGAAGAGGATGCCGAAGTACCCCTCATACTCGGCCGCCCCTTCCTTGCCACCTCCCGCGCTATTATCGACGTAAGTAACGGAAAGCTCCTCCTACGGGTTGGAGACGATGAAGTTACTTTCGGCATAAATTCCTCGATGCGGAACACGCTAGAAAATGACGATTCATGTTTTTACTTAGAAGAGTGATGTGAGTTCAATTCATCCCTCGAGTTAGTTTCATCGGCGAGTAGTGATTCCGAGCCCGTAGTGCTCTTTTGTGATGAAGAAGTTTCTCACCCCACACCACCCGAACCATTATTTTTAGAAAAATTAAAAATCAAGACTTCTTATGAAGAACCACCCGTATTGGAGTTGAAACAACTCCCCCCTCACCTTAAATATTTGTTTTTGGAAAAAGAGTCTAAGCTACCCGTCATCATTTCATCCGATCTTAGCAACTCAGAAATTTCTGAGTTGACTATAGTCTTAAGAAAGCACCGCCACGCAATTGCGTGGCAATTATCAGACATTAAGGGTATAAACCCATCTTTCTGCACTCATAAAATATTTCTCGAAGATAATTACCGAAATTCAGTCTAGCCTCAATGACGGCTAAACCCTAACATGAAAGAAGTCGTTAAGACCGAAGTTATAAAACTTCTGGACGCGGGAATCATCTACCCAATATCGGACAGTACTTGGGTTAGCCCAGTACAAGTCGTGCCAAAGAAAGGTGGTGTCACGGTAGTTGCGAACGAAAATAACGAATTGATCCCAACCCGTACTGTTACGGGTTGGCGGATGTGCCTCGACTATCGGAAATTAAATGATGCCACCCGTAAGGATCACTTCCCTCTACCATTTATCGACCAAATTTTAGAACGCCTTTCGGGTCACTCCTACTACTGTTTTCTCGATGGTTTATCGGGATACTTCCAAATTCCGATTTCGCCCGACGACCAAGAGAAAACCACCTTCACTTGTCCCTTTGGCACCTTCGCTTATCGAAGGATGCCATTCGGTCTTTGTAACGCGCCAGCTATATTCCAAAGATGTATGCTGGCAATTTTTGACGAGTTAGTGGAGGAGGTGATGGAAGTATTTATGGACGATTTTTCCGTGTATGGGAGTTCATTTGAAAACTGTTTAAAAAATCTCGAGCACGTGTTGCAGCGATGTGAGGAAATACATTTAGCACATAATTGGGAAAAATGCCATTTTATGGTCAAGGAAGGACTAGTTCTTGGCCATAAAATTTCGGGCAAGGGGATCGAGGTCGATAGGGCCAAGATTGAAGTAATTGAAAAACTCCCCCCTCCCACAAATGTAAAAGCTATTAGGAGTTTCCTAGGCCACGCGGGGTTCTATCGGCGCTTTATACAAAATTTTTCAAAAATTACAAAGCCGTTAACCCATCTTCTCGAGAAAGATTCATCTTTTCTTTTTAGCGATGAATGTCATTTAGCTTTTCAACTTATCAAAGAGAAACTTATAAACTCCCCGATTCTAGTCGCCCCAGATTGGTCGCTCCCTTTTGAGATCATGTGCGACTCGAGTGATATTGCGGTTGGTGCCGTTTTAGGCCAACGAGTGAGTAAATATTTCCACCCGATCTATTATGCGAGCAAAACACTCACGTCGGCACAAGCAAATTACACCACGACCGAGAAGGAACTTCTAGCAATCGTTTTCGCCTTCGATAAGTTTAGGTCGTATATCACCCTCTCGAAAGTCATCGCCTTCACGGATCACTCCGCACTTAGATATCTTTTAAGCAAATCGGACGCCAAGCCTCGTCTTTTGCGATGGATCCTCCTCTTGCAAGAGTTTGACTTAGAGATCCGGGACAAAAGGGGAGCCGAAAACTTGGCGGCCGATCATCTCTCCCGTTTAGAAAACCCCGCCTCGGACGTATTAATAGAATCTGACATTAATGATAAATTTCCTGAAGAGCGCCTCCTTGCTCTCGAAAATATTAATTCATCGTCTACCCCCTGGTTTGCAGATCTGGCTAACTATTTGGTAGCCCGGGTCCTGCCAAAAGAATTCTCAAGTCAGCAAAAGAAGAAATTCTTTTCTGATTTAAAGAATTACTTTTGGGAGGACCCCTTTTTATTCTGTGTATGCGCAGACCAGGTAGTAAGACGATGCGTCTCGAGTGAGGAAGGCCTTAAAATTTTACGTCATTGTCATGAGGGACCCACCGGAGGTCATTATCATTCAAACCGAACCGCGAGGAAGGCGCTGGAGGTGGGCTTTTATTGACCCTCGCTCTTCAAAGATGCTCACACCCTTGTGAGTACTTGCGACAGCTGCCAGCGGTCGGGGAACATCTCTCGCTGGGATGAGATGCCCCAAAACATTTTCTTAGAATGCGAAATTTTTGACCTTTGGGGTATCGATTTTGTTGGTCCTCTCCCTCCATCTTTTTCAAATAAATATATTCTAGTGGCGGTCGACTACGTATCAAGGTGGGCGGAAGCGCAAGCTCTCCCCACCAACGATGCACGAGTCGTCGTTAATTTCTTAAAAAAATTATTTTCTCGATTTGGCATGCCACGCGCTATTGTGAGTGATCGGGGCACCCATTTTTGCAATACTCAATTTACAAAATTTTTAGCGAAATATGGTGTCATTAACAAATTATCCACCGCATATCACCCACAAACGAGCGGCCAAGTTGATGAGTCCTCATCATATACACATATTTGGACTCATCCGGGCCATTTTTCCTGTCATTTCACCGCACTTTAGCCCTGTTTTAGTTCATATTTTATATTTCATGCTAGGTGCACGCCTTGGCCCGTTTTGGTGATTATTTCTTGTTTATCATTGTTATTAGTTGTCATGCTGTGTTAAGTGCCACTTTCAGTGGCTAGACTGGTGTCGTACGCTGGAACAGGTGTCGTGCAGGTGTTTCCGGTGCAATTCTGCACAGGAACACTGCGCACGATCACCGGTTCTATTGCGCACGACCACCGGTCGTGCGCCACTGATCGTGCGCACCTAACCCTTTTTATGAGTTCTGTTTGGTGTAGTGCGCACGACCATCAACGCCAGCGCGCACGACCACCGGTCGTGCGCCACTGCTCGTGCGCACTTATCATTAAAATTCAGAGTTCTGTTTGCTGTATTGCGCACGACCATCAACTCCAGTGCGCACGACCACCGGTCGTGCGCCACTGGTCGTGCGAACATGTTATTTCATAATTTCTGTCTTTGCAGGTTCCGTCCAGGCAGAGTGCACGATCACAGGATTCTAGTGCGCACGACCACTGGTCGTGCGCCAATGACCGTGCGCACTGTTTAATTCCAGCGCCTATAAATTCCCTGCTCGCGATTTAGGTTGGAGGCCCGAATTTCAGCCGCCGTTTTCCGCCCGGTTCCGCCCAGTTTCGCCCCTCCACCATCGCCCACCATATGGAGGTGCTCCGGGCTTGCTCTTCACGCCAATCTTGAGCCGGAGTCTCCTCTCGGCCTCCTCCTTCATCCAAGAGCTCCAAAGAGAGATCTAGCCGCCATTACCGTCAAGCAAGAGGAAGTTTGCAACCTCCACCGGATCGTGACACGAAGAAGACGGGTCCATTGGAGAGTCGTGACAGCTCTCTCTACCCCGGACGTAGTTGCGGACCGAGCTTGGACGCGGATTGACAACCCGGCGATTCCAACCGTGAATCTACAACGAGCCTTCGGATTCGGTCGATTTCTTGCCTTATTCTTCTCTTATTGATTGTTGTAATAGCTAGATCTTGTGTATTTTGATGAAGAGCACTTAAACTTGCTTTTAGTTATATATATTTCATATTGTTGTGAAATGCTTTTGTGGTTAATGTGTTTATGAGGTGCGCCACCATCCCTTTTCCACTCCACCACCGTGTCCGGTGCCGCACTAGCAATTGCTAGTGGCGTGCTTGTCGAAGAGGTGCTTACGACCCTCATTCCGCTAGCCTACTCGCCCATCCGCCTACCGAAGCGTGGCATCGCGGCCCGTATTCCATCCCGCCTAACAAAGCAGCGCGCTCAAGGCCTGCATAGTTCGATCCATTAGCCTACTCGTCCATCCGCCTACCGAAGCGTGGCATCGCGGCCCGTATTCCATCCCGCCTTACGAAGCAGCGCGCTCAAGGCCTGCATTGTTCAATTCCGCTTGCCTTCTCGTCCATCCGCCCTTGCGACGCAGCGCGCTCAAGGCCTGCCTAGTCTCCATCCCGCCAAGCGAAGCTTTGCATAGCGGCATTGCATAGGAGTAGTTGATAGCTTTTATTTTATTTTCCAAAAGCCAACCCAACTCCCCCGCATTCCATCCGACGTTTAGGACTTCAATCTCAAGTCCTCCTCTAACGTTAACTCCACCTTACTGTGTTCCTCAAGAGATCGACACTTGGGGATTCATTCCCATTTTATATTACTTGAACGATCGGTACACTGCCGTTTCGTGTCGCAGTCGAGCTACCGCCTATAGCGGTGTGTGAAATTTGCGCCATCACAAGTCGAAGTTGTTAATCGAGAATTAAAACGGATTTTAGAAAAAACAGTTTCTATCAATCGGAAGGATTGGGCAATAAAGCTCGATGACGCGTTATGGGCCTATCGAACGGCGGACAAGACCGCTATCGGTTGTACACCGTATCGAATGGTTTATGGCAAGGCTTGCCACCTTCCGGTCAAATTAGAACACCGCGCATTTTGGCCGCTTAAATTTTTAAACCTCGATTCCACTCTAGCGGGAGAACAAAGAAAATTCCAAATGAACGAATTAGATGAGTGGCGAGCGAATGCGTATGAGAGCAATAAATTATATAAGGAGCGAACGAAGTTTTATCACGATAAGCATATAAAATTTCCAAAAACTTTTTCGCCGGGCGATCTCGTCCTCCTTTATAATTCCCGCCTTCGCCTTTTTCCGGGAAAACTAAAATCCCGATGGTCCGGACCCTTTCTTGTTAAAGAGGTTTGGCCCTATGGGACAATTTTAATTTCCCACCCGGAAAAAGGTACCTTCAAAGTAAATGGCCACCGCCTTAAATTATATCTTCCGGGAGAGTTAACTAATGAAAAGAGTGATTCGATTGTATTTCAACCTATAATATGATCGGCAAGTGGGTCAAGCTACGCGACCTTAAACAAAGCGCTTTTGGGAGGCACCCCAAAGTTTTCTTTTGTTATTTTCTCGTCTTTTCTTTTCTTCTTTATCAACTTTTGCAGGTAATCGCGGCTTCCCCACAAAAGCTTCAAAAAATAATCAGGGAAGCCCTTTTTCCTTCTCTTCTTTCGTTTTTGCATTTCTTTTTACCTTTTCTTACTTCATACTTATTTTTAAACATTGGGAACAATGTTTAACTTTAAGTATGGGGGTGTAAATAGCCCTTTGTAAATATTTGTAAATAGTTTTAAAAAGAAAATTTTCAAAAAAAAAAGAAAAAAAAAAAAACAACAAAAAGAAAATTTTAATTTTGTTTCTATGTTTTCCTTTATTTAAGCACTTGTAAAATCGAAAAACTAAAAAAAAAAAAAATTTAGAAAATCAAAATTTTAAATCTTGTAAAGGGACGTTTGGGATTTCATCCCATCACACCTCCTAGTACCTTGCGAACCCTTCACCGGGTAGCCCTTGGGAAGTCCAAGACTTAACAAAAATTGTTAAGTTTTAAAGCTAGTTTCCTTTCTTTGTAAATAGTTTTTAATGAGAAAAATTCAAAAAAAAAGATAATATCAAAAATTCAAAAAAAAAGATAATATCAAAAATTCCAAAAATTCTTATATCCCTCCTTGTTGTTTTTGTGATTTCTTAGAAATCTAGTTGAGAATGTTTATAAGCATTTTTAAGTTCTTAATTGGCTAAAATTTTGCTTATCATAGTTTGTTAATTTTAAATTTGAGGTAATCTTGATTTATGAATCATCTTATGATTTTAAATTGATTAGAGAATTTTGTTAGCATGACTTCTCTTTTTATTTTTAAATGGCTTCATTTTGTAGTGAATTTCCTAAACCTCTTTAGATTTCAATTATATTTTCTTCTAACTATTTAGATTTAGGAAATTTAATGTTACTATAATTTGCTCTCAATATAATTTAAAGCTAGCTAGATTTTCTTTTCCCTTCCTTACCCCCTTTGTGGCATAAGAAAATGAACTTTAAAAGATCATATGTCATGGGAATAAGAGGATAAAATTCATTATTCCCTAAAACAAATGCACCCAAAATATTTGAAAAGATTATATGGCATGGAGTAAGAGGATAAAATTCATTACTCCTAAACCATATACATTTTGGGTTTTTATCAGAAGAGAAAAAAAAAGGAAATTTCATGATAAATTCCATTTCCTCCATTCAAAAATTTCTCTTCTTATGCCAAATTGTATGAAATCCCCCTTAGCCAATTATCATTGTTATAGTTTTAGTTGAAAATTATGGAGAGAGCAATATTTAGTAATTTACTTTTCCTTAAGATTCTTTTAAGATAGAGTTCTTATAATTTTAATTTAATTTAGTTTTATAATTTCTACAATTTTGTCAAACTACTTAATTTTCTTGAGAAGTTCTTGCCTAAACATTTTTCCCTCTTTTCAAATCATCATCATAATTTAGGACTTAACTCCCCCTTGAATTTACTCTTAACTTAACTTTTGGTTAAATGAAATTTTAGTTTTAAATTAAAAATTTTTAAGGATGTCTTATAAATTATGTCTCACACTTTTGCTCTGTAATAGCAAAACCTCAAGTATGGGGGTATTTGATAAGTAGTATTTTTATAACTTTTTAATAGAAAATTTTGTAAATATTTAATGTGAATTTTCCTTTTTATGTCAATTTTAGGTTATAAGTAGTTCTTTTTGTAATTTTGATTATAACTTAGCTTAATTTCAATATTTGCAGAATTTTGGGACAAATCGGGAAAAATGGCATGTCACGCCCTCGGTCACGCCCGTGACCAAGGGCGTGTAACCTGAAGATCAGTCCAGAATCGATGCCACGCTGTTTGAACCAGTCCACACCAAGTCACGCCCCAGGTCACGCCCGTGACCCAAAGTCACGCCCGTGACCAGGGGCGTGTAATCTTAGAATCTTCCACGTAGAGCCGTCGTCGAGATGTGGAGCTGCAGTCGAGAAGTCAACTTGAGTCACGCCTGTGACCCACATGTCACGGCCGTGACTTTCCCGCGTGATCTCTTCTTCGTCGCCGCGCCGAATTCCAGCCCACGCCGCATTTAATGCAGCCGTCCAAAGTCACAGCCGTGACCCGACATGTCACGCCCATGACATATCACTTTTCGCCGCGCCGTCCAGAAAGCCACGCCACTGTCGGATCCGATGTGAATAGTGCAGTCACGCCCTAGGTCACGCCCGTGACCGAGGGCGTGTAATCTGAAATTTTTTCCTATAAATTCAGAGGCTCTCCTTGAGTCCAGGGTTCAGAATTTTGGAGTGGGGGAGGTGCTGCTAGAGCTGTTAATGAAGTTTTTCAATGCTTTCTCATGCTTTTCAATTTCATGTTCTTCCTTTTTAATTCATGTAATGTGCTAGTTCTTAGTTCTATGCAATAGTTAGTTAAAGCTTGTAATCTTTTCCTTCCTAGCTTGTAATCTCTTTAATTAAAGCTTGTAATCGTTTTGGTTTTCAATAAAATTAAGTTCTCTTTCCTTCATGTTCTCTTTTTCCTTAAGCACTCTTTCTTTCATGCAATGATTTTTCTTTCCTTTTCCCCCTCCACTATGGTTGAGCATTAAGTATTTTTGTCTTCGTTTAATCCTTTTATTTAGCTTGCAATTAGTTTTAATTTTAGTTAAGCAAAAACAAACCAATCAAATTTTCATCGATAAGATAATGGCGATTTTCCTCGAAGTAGAAGTAATCAACGCGCCCCGTGGAATACGACCTTGATATTCCTAAATATCCTATACAATAGACGATAAGGTACACTTGACTTCATCGGATATAGTTTTGGAGAAAATCTCAAATCTTCACTAAATTTTAAAACCGAAAATCATATCAGCCCTCTTGAGTGTGAACTCTGCCATAGCATTAGTCCTCCTCCAAAGTCTCACCTCTGCCATATTATCTCCTGCTAGAAACACCTCTTGTGTGTCTTCTCCTCCAACTGTCTCCCAAAGATCCTCGCCAAGTAAATAGCTCTCCATACATGACCTCCATTTCTTATAGTTAGTCGATGTAAGTAGTTCAATACCAAGCCCTCTTGCGTGTCCGCCTTCCATGGCAATCTATGTGGTCTCTTCTTCACAAAGACGATGGCAACTCAAGTTGATCACTGCTTATCCACTCCAACAACCTCGCTTTGATACCATGTTAAAAAATTTTGATTTGAATCGTTGAGGAGTAAGCAGGAGTTGCATCAACTGAGTTAAAGCCAAACAACCACAATACCACACAACAACACAAGAAACTTTATTGAAACACAATCTTCATTTACATTGCGAGGCATACATGGCGAGACGTGATTCATCAGAATCACGGAGACGAGAAGAACAAAACACACCAAAACAAATCTGGCGGCTAGAAAAGCTGAGACCGCACAGACCGCTCAACTCCAGAAGTCGCCCGGCTTGACCTGAGATCGCACGAACAGAAACCGGACAGATTTCCAGCACTGGAAGACCGCACCTCAGACCGCACGAACTGAAGCTTTATTGGAACGAAGAACTGAAGCTGTCGCCAGACCGCAACTCAGATCGCCTAACCGCTGAAGGTCGTCTGATCACTGAGCTCGCTGCGAACAGCACAAGAACGAACATAAACAAGTTCGCACACAGGCCGCTGCCGAACTATTTATTCTAGCCGCCGGGAATCACCAAGGAAGAAGACCGCAACCTGCTGATCACAAACCTGCGAACACAATAAACAGTCAGCTCGCTTCCGAGACCGTCCGACCTCAAAGTGAGACCGCACGAATTAACCCAGGCTCAGTTCTCACAGTTCTCGTTAGGAATGACGGGCCATGCACCTCTATTTATAAGCGGGTAGACGGATGTAGTCACCGCACCGGAGAGATACAATCACCACCCGTCAGATCACCAGCGGTCTCATAAGGTAGACCGCGCGAACAGACCTCTTGGACGAACATCCGACCAAGACGCAGATCAGCAGACAAGATCGCGCACAGGTCGCGCGAACACGAGACCGCGCACAAGCCGCACGGTCACAAAGGTACTCCTTCCTTAGACCACCAGGAGCAAACCAGGAACCATCTGGCCGACTTCAGACAAGTTGCCAGATCGCCAGGACAGACCGCCCGGATAGACGGTCATATAAGAACAACCCGCCCGGTCTTCCAACAAGGAAGACAGGCCAACCATCAGAACAACTCAGGAACAGACCGCAACTATAAAGAACAAACCGGAAAAACTAGCAGACCGCCAGAACAACCCGGCAGAGCCAGACCGGCAGATAACATACACAAGCCGCGCGGTCTTCGCGGTCTCCCAAACCAGACCGCCCGGTCTCCTCCACACCACTTCAAAATTTCAACAGTGCTTTCCTCAATGAAGTTTGATGCTGGATTCGACATTGATTTCAAATCGTTTGAGCATTCTGACCAAGTCATCCAGGATATTCTTCACTTGTTTGAAGAACAACAACTAAAGAAGTTTATGACAACCAGGATCAAACTACCAGTGGCTGAAATCAAGGAATGGGCTCATACAGTTAAGCCAGAGGATAATACATTATCAGGAACAATATCAGGAAACTAGGTTATTCTAACCCAGTAACATTATCTGAGGTTTTTGGTTTAGTAAATGGAGATGATGATTTGGAAATCACATCTGATGAATTTAATGCTGCATTGGTTAAATGGGTTATTCTGGTGGAAACCCTAACCATCTTTTAAAGAAAAATTTATCTGTGGAGTATAAATTTTTGGCTGATGTAGTAGGCAAGGTTTTGCTAGGCAAAACTTCTGCCCATGACTACATAACAAGGCACCAATTCTTGTGATGGTGGCCTTGGTTGAGAAAAAGAAAATCAATTGGGGAATGATCATTTTGAATCAATCAGGAAGAAGATAAGTAAGGTAAATATTAGTTATGGTAGGATTCTGGGAATTTATCTTGAGGACAGGCATCCAGACCTCCTGGTCTCCCCAAAGGTTTTTATCAATGCCATTAAAAGGCTGACCTCAGCCTTGTTTGGAAGATGGGAAAGGGTTATCCCAAAAAGGACTCCAAGAGCAGAACCATCAGATACAACTTCAGAAGGCACCAGGACTGTACAAGTTACTCCTCCAACCCATTAAGAAGCTTCTCCTGTTGTTTCTCCTCCTCCTCTCCCTTCTCAACCCTCTACCTCTTCTGAATAAATTCCTCCTCCCAACTCTCACATTATCCCTTCATCCTCATTGCCATCTTCTCCTACTCTTCAGACTCACCCATCTGAAAAGCCTTCATCCTTCAATGACATTCATTCTCCCATAAACATTTCATCTCCACCTCAATCACCAACCCTTCCACAATCACACATTATCCCTCATGATATCTCTCTTCCTCAATCCCCTACATACATTATACATCAAGATATCTCTCCACCTCACTCACTTATTCATCCACAATCCCCTATTCATCCTCAATCTCTTATCCACCCTCATTGCCCTATTCACTCTCATCCACCCATAGTTCATGTTACTAACATATCTTTCCCATACTCCATTCCATCATCTTCTAACCCCAACCAAGATCTTGTCTTTATTGATTTTAAAACTGTTGATGACCAAATCTATCAACACATTGCTCCACAGCTGAATGATTTACTGGATGCAAAACTTGCTCCAGTTCTTCAAGCCCTTGCTGATCTTTCTGCACAAATAGCTTTCTTATCTTCACCCTCCTTATCTGTCCCTTCTTCTAGGGGCCTAGCTTCAGGTATTCCTGAAACTAGGCAGGGGGAGATGCCTGATGAAGAAGCTCCAGATCTCATAGCTTTCAGTACAGATGCTGTTATGTTTGAAGAAGCTCCAGATTCAGAGATGACAGAGATGACAGATGCAGTTCTTCCAGCATTAGAAGAAATTAATAATATCTCTATTAATTCATCTATAGATATTACTTATTTGCTTTCCAAGTTCAGTACAATTTTCAGTGGTTTGCCAGAATATCAAGGTTATTCAAAGGCAATTATTCCTTATTCTGCCCCTATTGATAAAGTTATATTTAAAGAAATTATCAAGAGTTTTGAAGTTCCAGTTCAAGTTCCAGTGATTGAAGAAAGTCCAGCTCTTCCAGTCCTAGTTCATGTAGAAAGTCCAGCTCCTTTAGCTCTAGTTAATACTGAGAAAGATATTTCTAAAACCCTGAAATTGATTGATGCTCTCTATGATAATCCTCCATCATCTGATGACAGTGATAATGATGATAGTGATTCTGATGATTCTGATGATAGATCATCAAAGAAAAGAAAAGCTAAACATATGTCAAAGGCTGCTCCTAAGCCTCCTAACCCCAACAATGACATTCCATACTATATTCTGCACAACATCACTCTCACCAAGGACACTCCAGCTTTGATGAAGATCTCAAGGAATGAAGCAAACAGAAAAAAGAAAATGAAGAAGACTAGTTATTACTCTAACAAGCCTGTCAAGTATAACCATCCTCCTCCTCCAGCAGCAGGTGCACCTGGCTCAGCTAAGTTCTCTTCTTCCTCTGCAAGATACTCATCCAGCAATCTAAGAGACCAGCTAGTTCTAGTGGTTCTCAAAGTTCTAGGTCTTCAAGACCTCCCTCAGTCTCCTCAAGATTATTATCTTCAGAATACAAGCTTCATATTTCTGATGGCTCTTCTCATATAATCAAAAATCCTCAAGAACTTTCTTATGTTTAAGATAATATTTCAGAGCATGGCCCTTCTTCTCCCAATCAAGAAGAAGATAGGATAGCCCAAATGGCAAGATTCAGAGAATCCATTGCAGTTGCCCAGATCAACAAAGCTAAAGCAGAAGGAAAAGATTATTCCAAATATTCCACTATGTCAGAGTTCAGAAAGAAAGAATTTGAAAAACACAAATCCAGAAATGTATTCAATGCTGAAGAATACTTAGAGAAGTACCCAGAAGCAGTAGTTCCTCATGCCAAATCTCAAACCATTCTGGGAGCTCCGGATCTGTATATGAGTAAGAAAGAATCAGAAAACCCAAACAGACAAATCATTTTCAAACCTCCCTCTGCAAATAAGTAAAAGGTTTTGATCTATTTGGTTTTGTTGTTATTTATGTTTTATTATAATGTTGTTAAACTCAGAGCACTACTTGTTTTATCTGTTGAAATGGTTTTTCATTCTGTCAGATATATTTTTGCTCTGCTATTTTTCTGCTGTTTATTATTTGAAATTTGTCAAATAGTATCCTAACCCAAATAGGGGGAGATTGTTGGAACAACCCTATTACTGATTTGGGTTAGGATTACTATGTGTTGACTAGGATCAAGTTGACCCCCATTGTATAGTCTTAGGGTCATAGTTTTAGGCTGATAAGATAGCTAGAACTTAGAATTTCTCTAAGTTTCTGCGTTCGACGAACTCTATACTGGGTTCAACGAACTGCTCTCTACATTCAACGAACGGCCATCTCTATGCATTTGACGAACGGGGTGCTCCAGTTTCTGCGGTCGACGATCTTCAGTTCTCAGCGGCTCAGCGGCTCAGCGGTCGACGAATTCTTCAGTTCGACGAACTTTAACTAAAGATCGACGAACTCCAGCCTGAGTTCGACGAATTCTTATCAGATGTTCAGTTCGACGAACTCTTCCTTTAGGTCGACGAAATCTTATCTCAGCTCGACGAATTTTTCTATCAGATTGTTCAGATCAGTCATTCTATTTCTCTGAACTCAGTTCATCCATCAGATTCAGTTCTATTCTTCATTTGGAGTTATTCTTCCAGATAAGACAAGTTTTATCCTTCCTTTAATTCTTATTCTCTTTCCAATTCCTTCTCTCGAGAAAAATAGCTGTTTCACTTGTTGGAAAAGAATATCATTAATTATGGAAAAGGAAAGGAATTAA
This sequence comes from Dactylorhiza incarnata, assembly GCA_033032865.1. Lineage (NCBI taxonomy): Eukaryota > Viridiplantae > Streptophyta > Magnoliopsida > Asparagales > Orchidaceae > Dactylorhiza > Dactylorhiza incarnata. Next base: position 3,480,075 of record JAWHQI010000259.1, on the reverse strand, counting down.
GATTGGCTGAATTAGTGGAAGTTCCAAGAAAAGATTAATTGCAGACTATTCTATTCCTATTCAGAGAGATTTTGAATTTCAAATCAATCGTCTTCTAAAAAGAAAACAGTATACCAAGAAGAAGGCAGACATATACAGAGATAAAAAAAATATCAGTGCTTCAGTCTAGAAAAAAAATTCAGAAAGGAAAAAGAAAGTTCATCTTCCTCTAGCAGCATCTCATTCTCTGAGAACATCTTCAAGATCAATCTCTCATTCTTTCTGCTGCAAGTTTCAAATCTTCTATAGAGCAACAATAATCTGAGGAACATCTGTCTCTCAGATTCATCAGCTTATCAAGGAAGATATTTTCATTTCAAGAAAAAGCTCCATCCTCAAGCTGTCAAGAACTTCAATCAGACAGGGGGAGCTTTACACCATCATCCACTAGATTCTTCTCTCAGATTGTTGACAGAGAAGAACTTCTTAACCTCTTTATTCTATTTTGTACAGGGTTCTTACTCCCTTCAAAAGTAAAACTTTTGGTGACAGGGCACCTGAACAAAAACCTGTGGTTTGGTTAGAGTACCTGATAAAAAGCTCCTTGGTGTGTGGACACTTGATCAAAAATCCCTTGGTGCTTGGGCACCTGATCAAAAACCTAGTGGATCCTACCAAGTGTGGTAGAAGATTAGACGTACCCAGATTTATTGGGGAACTACTATAAAATCCTTGTGTCTTTCTGCCTGTGAATTTCTGTGTTTTGTTGCTGTGCTCATTTCTTTATTTAGTTTTTACAAATCACTCAATATACACATATATATATCACTAATTTAATTCCGCTATAAAATTAAGGGAAAAGTTCTAATACTCTATTCACCCCCCCCCCCCCCCCCCTCTAGAGTAATATTAATATCTAAACTCTCCTTCAATTGGTATCAAAGCGAGGTTGATTATATTAATCACCTTCAACTGATATTCAATTGCACTTTCAGAATTTGTTCTCTAAGAATTTGTTCTCAAGAATTTGTCTTATCTATCTTTCCTAAGAAATAATGTCTTATCTATCTTTCCTCTTGTGAATTTGTTCTCGAGATGAAAGCTAGAGATGGTCTCATACAAAGCTCGGGGTGCTTGTTTTAGACCATATAAGTTTTTTGTAAGAAATAAACATAATCAGGGAGGGAGGAATCAACAAAACCTGAGGGTTGTTCTACGTGTACTTCTTCCTTTAAATTACAATTAAGGAAGGCTGACTTCGCGTCCATTTGATAGACCTTAAATACCTTGTGAGCAGCATACACTAGAAAATACTTGATCGCTTCAAGTCTTGCCACTGGAGCATAAGTTTGGTCGAAATCGATACCTTCGTCTTGTCGGTAACCTTTGGCAACAAGTCTGACCTTGTTCTTGATGATCACACCATTTTCATCCAGCTTGTTTCTAAAAACCCATTTTGTCCCGATAACGTTCTGACCTTTGGGCCTTGGCACCAACTTTCAAACTTTGCATCTTTTGAATTGATTGAGCTCCTCTTGCATTGCAAAAATCCATGAAGCATCCTCTTTTGCCTCATTAAATTTCTTTGGCTCAATCTGCGAAAGAAAACTTAATTGCAAAACCTTGTTATTTGATACTGGTATCTTTGATGATTTGATTTACTGGGTGATCTCTCTGATGTCTGATCACCAGATTCATTGCATCTTCCCTAATACCAGGTTCTTCTACTTCTGGTGCATCTTCTATCTCTTGAGGTTCTTCTTCTTTAGGTGTGGTTGGAATATTCACTGAGACTGTCCTTGGAGCATCTTCTTTAATGACTTCTTCCAAGCTAAGTTCTTTTAGTTTTAAACCTGCACCTGCATCTTCAATAGAAATACTAGAAGAGCTGTTGTGAAGCATGATCGTCTCATCAAATACAATATTTATGGATTCTTCTACAACCAAAGTTTTCTTGTTAAATATCCTATATGCCTTACTATGGCTACTGTAACCTACAAAAATACCTTCAAAACACTTTTCACTAAACTTAGTTTTGTAATACTTTCCGTTGTTAAGTACGAAGCATTTACTGCCAAAGATTCTAAAATAAGATATAGTTGGTTTCCTATCCTTTAGAAGTTTATAAGGTGTCTTACGATGATTCTTGTGGATTAGTGCTCTGTTTTGCACGTGACAAGCAGTGTTGACGGCTTCTGCCCAGAAATATTCCAGAAGAGAAGAATCATTCAACATTGTTCTGCTTGCCTCTATGAGTGTTTTATCCTTTCTGTCGGCAACTCAATTTTATTATGTAGTACGAGGAGAAGAAAACTCATGAAAGATACATAAGCTTTTACAAAACTCTGTCATAGCCCCAGACTTGAATTCTGTTCCGTGGTTACTTCTGATTTTGACTACGGAGCAGTTTAGTTCATTCTGGATTTGCTTAACAAAGTTAGTGAAAGAGTCAAAGTATTTGACTTGTGTTTCTAAAAGAATACCCATGCAAAACGTGAGTAGTCATCAAAAATAACCAAATTTTAAACTTTACCTCCTAAACTCCTAACTGGCATGGGACCAAATTAATCCATATAGAGCAGATACAAACATCTGGTAGAATCTTAGCCAATGATGTACGAGTTTGCTTGCCCATTTGGCAGGCATGACAAGGTCTCTCTTTAATGCACTTAACATCAGGTGCATCACACACTAAGTTGTGAGAAAATAACATACTTATAGTTTTGAAATTAATATCTGCTAGTCTCTTGTGTCATTGATCAAAAAGAGATGCACTCTCTTTTTCTAGAAAACATACTGGTATAGAAGTGTCTAAGCAAAGAAAATTTAAGTAGAAAATATTTCTACTCCGAGTGTCTGTTAAAATAGTTTCTAAATTATCAGACGACTTTATCAAGCACTTGTCCTTGTAGAACTCAACCATATAGCATTTGTCACATATTTGATTCATGCTAATAAGATTATGTTGTGATCCCTTAACATAAGTTACATCTGTGAAAGAGACTATATCGTAGCCCTTTGTGATTCCCCGATCAGATCCACCAAAGATAACCTTTGGAACATCCTTGATTGGGGTGTAATTTTACAATAGGCTTCTTGTTTCGGTCATGAGCCGCGAACATCCACTGTCAAAATACCAGATAGGCGTGTTGTTGGCCTTTGGACATACCTGCAATCAATAATTAATTGCCCTTAGGAACCCAAACAGATTGTCCTTGCTTCTTGTTAGATGACTGCCACTAGGAATGTTAATATTGCGAGTGGTCGTCCTTGCATTATTAACTAGTGGAGTCCTAAAATTCATAGGATTAAACCAACAATCTATGGCGAAGTAACCAACTTTGCCAAAACACCAACAGTCGAATCTGATGTACCTTCTTTTATTTTCCTGCTTGACTCTTTGAACGGGGGGGGGGGGGGGGGTGTCTAGCAGGAGATACTGACTTGGAGGTAGAAGCCTCGTGATTACAACAAATACATGGCTCCTTCTCAAGTGGTTTCGTAGCATCAGGTTTGACTTTCGGTGCTTTCTTAGCTAATGGTCCATGCACGAAAGAACCATAGTCCTTGAGGACTATCTCTTCATAAGGAGCTTTGAGAGCAGTCGTTCCAAAGTTTTGGGGATGGCTCCATCCTTGGTTACCTTTATTTGACTCAACGTGAGTTGGTCTCATAAAGTGACCATAAGATGTTTCAAAGTCATATGTGCTTGTCGGAAAAACTACCTTCTTGAAGGAAGGTTGACTTTGATCAGCCTTGCCCTTACCCTTAATGACTTTACTCTTAGCAGCCTTACTTTTCTCGGTCTCGTGACCGATACCGCTACCCTTCGCAGGAGATAAGAAACCATCAATAAGTAGAAGGATGGTCTTTGGTTTGGAGAAGCTTTCTACTAGCTTCATTTCAACCACTAACTTTCCCTCCAACTCATTTATGGATTTCTCCTTCAGCTTTACCAGTTTAGTAGAGCTTTTCAGTTCGTCTTTCAAGAGTTGGACTTCATCTCTGAAAGGAATTAATTGTTTAATTTCTTCCCTCAGATTTGATTCCAAGCCTTGAGAGACTCAATCTCTTTTTCCTGAGATTTGACTACCTTGCGGCATTTTTCAAACCCTTTCAATAAGGCTTTATATTGAACTAGTAGATCTTAGTTATCCTCTGAGGAATAGCCCTCATCCGCATTGGAACACGTATTAAACTCAAAAAGAGGACTGTGAGAGTTTACCTTCCCCTCACAAGGGGTGTCGTAGTTTTCCTCGTTGGTCTAAGCCATAAGCCCGAAGTAGGCTTCCTCGTCTGAGCTTGACTCATCTGAGTCGTTGTCGCTCAGAGTCTTAGACTTCTTAGCTAAGAAGCTCTTTTCCTCCATATTTTTGAAGGATTTCTTTTCTTCCTTTCTTGATCCTTCTTTCTTCTTGTATGGGCAATCATCGATCATATTCACTGGCATATTGCTGCAATAACAAATAATATCAGTCGAAATATGTTTATTCGTTTTGGATTTATACATGTCGTTGGTGTATCCTTTCTAGTGATGTTAACCATCACATCTTGATCTTCTATGAACGGATAAGGAGGATTGATTTCTCCTCTGCTTCCTTTTGTTGAGCAATCTCTTGAATTGCTTGGAGTGCAAGGAGAACTATTCATCGAACATGTCTGAGCTTGAGGGGCAAGCCACAGACTCATCATCTTTGTTTAATGATTGCGTCCTTCTTGGTGACACAATTTTACCATTCCTTGACCCTTCGGCCTTCAGTGCTACAGACTTCTCACTTCTAGAAGTTTTGCTGCCCTCTTCCTCAGCTTTCCAGATGCTGAGCTTCCGTTAATGGGAAAGAAGCTTCCCAAATAGAATTTGAGGCTCCATCGTAACCAGCTTGTCAAACTCCCTTATGGCGATTGCCTTGGTATCCCATTCTTTCGTCAGGGATCTCAAGAACTTGTCGTTTAGTTCTCCAACTGTGAATTCCCGATCATAGTTTCTTAGACCGTTGACAATTTTGAAGAACTTATCATAAGTATCTGATATGCTATCTCTTGGGTCTTGCTTGAAGGCCTCGTACTCTTGATTCAGCGGAGATTTATGATCATCTCTGACTTCTTATGTACCTTCCATTAAAATAATAAGAGAATCCGACATCTCTTTGGCAGACTTGCAGTGAAAAAGATTTTGCAACATGGAGTTATCCACTGCACTGGTAATAATGTTTTTTGCCTTCTTGTCCAAGGTGACAATAACAATCTCGTATGTTAGTTATGGAACTATCACCTAAGGGGGGGGGGGGGGGGGATTAGGTGATATGGCTGTTTTTGAATTTCTATGCAAAAGAACTAAATAGCACATCAACAAATCATAGAAACACAACACACAAGAACACCATATATATAGTGGTTCCTCAAGCCAGGGTGTCTTGAGTAGTTCAATGTCCCTCTGCGCCTTTCTAGCAGTCTGCTAGGGTCAGCAAACTCTGCCAAAAATTTAGGCGCACAAGCCCTACAACTCAGGCCCTCAAGCCCTGCAACTCAGGCCCTCAAGCCCTACAAACTCATACCCTCAAGCCCTACAACTCAGGCCCTAAAGCCCTACACAACTCAGGCTCTCAAGCCCTATAGCTAAGGCCCTCAAGCCTTATAACTCAGATCTGAAACAGATCCTACAAGCTCGGGCCCGCAAGCCCTATAGAAAAAGATTTGAGAAAAATTTCTTAGCTGGATAAGGATCGGCTTCTTGGACTTGAAGAGAATGCTTTGATGATTTCTTGGATGACACAGATTCTTCTTCAATCCCTTCTACGATCTGTAACACTTCTTATCAGCCGATGTTGCTTGACTAAAACATGGAGAACACTTGATGAAGATCGAGTTGTTCTCTGGTTCTTGTCCCTTCTTTACGCAACTTTAATGTTCTAATGATTCGTGTGGTATTCTCTGCGTTTCTTGCTGTTCCGAATTAGAGCAGCCACTTATCTCTTTTATAAGACTTAGGAGCTAGCTAATGGTCTCCTAGGATGTCCTATAATATTCAGAGGCCCATTCCTTAACGGCACGGGCTGATTGGACCCCCAAACGACAACATTAAATGCAGACAGTGCAATTTGAAATATCTTGATCTGTCTCGACGATATTTACAACGTCTCGACAACAGAACTTGCCGTTATGCCGATCCATCTTGGACTTGGACAAATCTGTAAGTCTTCTTTAGAGAATGATATCTCAAACACACAAGATATCACAACTGCTCTTGCACTTATGACGATATAAAGATGTCGTCGTAATCTTGTTATCAACTTGCAGTCTTCTCGACGGTGTCGTTAAGACCATTCTGCCTTCTCAACGATGTCGTTGAGACCATTCTGTCTTCTCGACATTGTCGTTGAAATCATTCTATCTTCTCGACGGTGTTGTCTTGATCATTTTGTCGACAAGCAATTCTTCTTTCATAAGCTGTTTTCAAGAGTTCTCCTTTAGCCTTCTCGACGACAAGGTTTTTTCACGACGATGTCATCGACACTCCAGAGCACTTTTACTTAGGTCTTCAGAGAGATTCCTTTCTTATTGTTGAAACCAGGACATGGCTTCTTTGTGGATCTCTGGACCTCAATGAAGAGGGGCAGCTAGCACTTACTAATTCCTCGGAAGGAACCGACCGGAGTCTCGGAACTAAGAACAGACCCTTGGTCGCAGCGAGGAGGTCCCACCACACACCCGGAAGATCTTTGAGCGCTTCCCCTCCCAAGCCAAAAATGAGACTGGGCACCTAGGAGAGCCTGAGGGCTAAGCCAAGATATCCAAGGGAGGACGAAGCTCAGAAAAAACTGAGATCAGAGTCCACTACCAAGGTGCCCTTCAAGGTCTATTTATAGTTTTTTAAGTCTGGTCTGCCAATAGCGAGATTCCGCGTCACACTTTTGATATACGCAGCTTAAAATGGTCTATCAACAGCCACGCTCCGCTGTTTGGAGGGGCTAACTGCAGACCACAAGGGACTTTTAGCCCTGGAACCTTGCGGGGCGAGCCGCACCAGAGGCTTCCTCTCGCAAACTATAAATCTTGATTCGCACGACTACTTGCGAGCCGATGGCGAGGTCCCAGCTCACCCGCTCTATGTGAGCATCCACCGGGGAACTGGCTCGCTTACCTTACGCGAGCAGTAGCCGAGGGGCTAGCTCGCCTACCTCATGCGAGCGGGCCCTTCGATGGACTCTGGCTCGCCCTCCTTAGTACTTATCTCGCATGTTGATCTCTCAATTTCTGCTCATCTCCTGGCGAATATCGGGGTTGTACACAATCCCCGCTCTTCGCGAGGCTACCTAGGCTCGCGAAGAAACATCCAACCCAGGGTATTCGCCAGCCTCTTGATGACGTGGTGCGAATCTTTTTAGTGGGGTCCAGGCCTGTTTCTATAAATACCATTCTTCCCGGCTGGTGTTCTAACCTTTCCTTACCCTTTCTCTCTTTTCCCCCTCGCCGTGAGACTCAACGTTGTTGGGTATTGTGTCCACAATCACCTTGATTTGAAGATGTCCCCTAGTAAACTAAAATGAATTGTATTTGTATTTGATGACTTTTGTTTAGATGTGTTATGACAGGCCTTAATGCTAAGTGCTCACCAAAGTCAGGTTGCAATGGATCACCAAACACAGTTCTAGACAATATAATCCCTCATTGTATAGAACAAAGTGTTGGTCCATGTGTAATCTCTCTTTTGGGGTGCACTTCATATACTCATAACTGAAGGCTTTCAAGGTTGAGGAGTGGAGCAAGTTTTCAGAAGAAAAGAAAAAAATTCTGCTGAGTCAATTCATCGAGATGACTCGGGTCATTCCGACGAATCCCGACGAATCCAGACAAAAGACCTTTGTCTTGGTTTAGAAGAAAATTCTGCAGCCAAGTCCATTCATCGAGATGACTCGGGTCATTTCGACGAATCTCGACGAATGCTGACAGAGGTCATTTTGGCTGAGTTGTGAAAAAAATTCTGCAGCCAAGTCCATTCGTCGAGATGACTCGGGTCATTCCAACGAATCCCGACGAATGCTGACAGAGGTCATTTTGGCTGGGTTATGAAGAAAATTATGCAGCTAAGTCTATTCGTCGGATGTTCTCGTGAACTCCCGACGAATCCCGATGAATGGTAACAGAAAGTGTTTTTCACGGGTTGTTCAGTGTTTCCCTGTGGCCAAGTCAATTCGTCGGATGTTCACGTGAAGTCTCGACGAATGACGGACAGACGGATTTCAAATCTTTGTTTCGTTTTCGAAAATTAGGGTTAGCCACCATGAACAGTACACGTGTCGCCTCTCCCTTCTTTCTCACACTAGCCGTTGAAGTCCTCCCTATAAATAAATCCTTATTTTAGGGCAAGGGGTTCTTCTTAATTTTTTTTCGATCAAAAACATCTCTCTTCAGCCGACAGTTCAGAAAAAGATAAAAGTCGATCTCCTTTCTCTTTTGCTGAACAAGATTTCTGAGACCTAACATTTGCTGCTCAAGATCCTTTCTCTATTGTTGTTAGAGATTTCTCAGAAGAAGGCCTTTGATCTTATTCTTGCTCTCTTTATTGAAGATTCTTTCAAGTAAGTCAAAGGGCCTATTCAGATCTGGTTAGCCAAGTCTTCTCTCTTCCACTTCTTTCAAGTGCCAAGCGTTCTTTCAAGGTTGAGAAGAAGACTCAGTTTTCAAGATCTGAAGTTAATCTCTTTAGAGGTTAAGAAGAAGTATTTTTTTGTTTCAATATTTTCTTTTGTAGGAGTTGTTTACTCCGAGGTGTAGGAGTTGTTTACTCTGAGGTGTAGGAGTTGTTATACTCCGAGTTGTAGGAGTGGTGTACTCCGAGTTGTAGGAGTTTTGACTCCGAGGTGTAAGATTAGTTATAATCTGAGATTGGTGAAGTAGCCAAGTCTAGCCTCGAAGTGCTAGATAGGCGAGGCGGGAAAGAGGACTACCCACATCGGGGAACCTTTATAAAATCCTTGTGTCTGTGCTGTGTTTGTTTGTTTGCTTTTCTGTGTTAAATTTTTAATTCCGCATAAAGACATAGAATCCACCTATTCACCCCCCTCTAGGTGATTTAGGCCGCAACTAGATACTTTCAATTGGTATCAGAGCTAGGTTGTTCCTATAAGGCTAACACCTTGAACAAGACTCCTCATCTAGTTGCTAAAGCAAATATGTCTGGAATGGATAAGGCCAAGGATTCCGTCAAGTTGCCAGTCTGCACCAAAGAGAACTTTCCTATGTGGAAGGAAAGAGTAAGATTCTACATGGAAGCTGCCGACCCAAGAATCTTTCAGATCGTGGAAGAAGGTCCCCATATTCCGATGAAACCATCTTCAATAAACTCCACCATCATGATCCCGAAGAAGATGTTGGAACTGAACAAAGATGAGATCGCTCTAGTGGCCCTAGACAAGAAAGCAAAGAATATCATAGCAGGTGCAGTTGATGATTCAATATTGCAAAATCTGCTTCACTGCAAATCTGCTAAAGAAATGTGGGATTCACTAGTCATTCTGATGGAAGGGACCGAAGAAGTGAGGGATGACCGAAGATCGTTGCTGAACCAAGAATACGAAGCATTCAAGCAAGATCCAAGAGACTCCATTTCTGACACCTACGAGAAGTTCTTCAAGATCGTAAATGGTCTTAGGAACTATGATAGAGAATTCACAACTGGCGAACTAAATGACAAATTTCTGAGATCCCTGACGAAAGAATGGGACACCAAGGTTATAGCCATCAGAGAATTCGGAAAGCTCGAAACCACGGAGCCACAAATGTTGTTTGGTAAGCTCCTGTCCCATGAGTTGAAGCTAAATTCCCGCAAAGCTGAAGAAGAGGGGGTCAGGGCCTCTGGAAGGGAGAAGTCCTCTGCCCTAAAAGCTGAAAGCTCAAGAAAGAGCATGGCTCTCCCACCTGTCAGGAGACCATCTTCTGATGAGGATGAGTCTGATGACAGCCCCTCAGGTTCAGAGATGTCTGATGGAGAATTTTCTCTTCTCTCCAAACAATTCAAAAGACTTCTGAATACAAGAAAGCAGAAGAGAGGCCAATCCACTGCATTTGATCACAGAAGATCAAGACGTGATGGTGATCATCACAAGAAGGACTACTATAATGACAGGTATAAATCTAAACCGAACAAATTTGATTCTACTGACATTATTTGTTATTGCTGCAATAAGCCAGGACACGTAATAGCCGAGTGTCCATACAAAAAGAAAGAAGGATCAAAGAAGGAAGAAAAGAGATCTTTTAAAGGAAAGAAGAAAGAAAAGAGCCTCCTCGCCAAAATGGCCAAGACTCTGAGCGACAGTGACTCTGATGCGTCAAGCTCAGATGAAGAAGCCTACTTTGGGCTAATGGCACATCTAGACGAAGAAATAGGCGACTCCTCTTATAAGGGGAAGGTAAACTCTCATACCCCTCTGTCTGCTTCTGAAGATGAGACTGCATCCATAGCAAATGAAGGCTACTCCTCAGAGGAGGACTCTAAGTTAATAACACAGTATGAAGCCCTTGTGAAAGGATTTGACAAGTGCCGCAAGGTCGTCAAGTCCAAGTCAAAAGAAATTGAATCTCTCAAGACAGTGGAATTAGCTTTGAGGGAGGAAGTTGAGCAATTAACTCCTCTCAAAGATGAAATCCAACTCTTGAAAGACGAACTGAAAAGCTCCACTGAGTTGTTGAATCTAAAGGAGAAAACTATAAATGAACTAGAAGATAAGTTGAAGGCGGAAAGGAAGCTCGTAGAAAGCTTCTCGAAGCCTAAGACTATTCTTCCATTCATTGATAGGTTTTCTGCTCCTGCGAAGGGTAGTGGAATTGGTCATAAGGCTGAAAGTAGTAAGGCTGCTGAGAAGAGAGCCGTGAAAGGGAAGGGAACTGCTAATCAAAGTCAACCTTCATTCAGGAAGGTCATTTTTCCATCAAACCCGTTTGACTTTGATTCATCCTACGGTCATTTTGCTAGGCCAACACATGTTGAACCTAGTAATAGATATCAAGGATGGAGCTTTCCCCGAAACTTTGACAACTCTCCATTCAAAGCTCCTCATGAAGAAATAATTCTCAAAGATCATGGTCCATTTGTTCACGGATCAGCTCACAAGAAAGCACCAAAAATTAAAACGATTGCACCCAAATCTGTTGAGAAGAAGTTGGAGCCATGTGTGTGCTGTCACCATGAGGCCCCCACTTCTAAGAAGACTTCCACTAAGAAAGTCACTCCTGTTGCACCTCACGTTCAAAAAGTGAAACAGGAGACAAAGAGAAGGTACAATCGGTTCGATTATTGGTGTTGTGGCAAGGTTGGTCACTTTGCCATAGATTGTTGGTTTAATCCGAGAAATGTCACGACTCCACGGATTAACAATGCAAGAATGACCCCTCGCAATGTTAACATTCCAAGTGGTGGTCATCTAACAAGAAGCCAAGGACCCAAATCGGTTTGGGTTCCTAAGGGCAATTGATTATTGATTGCAGGTATGTCCAAAGGCCAATTCAAATCCAATATGGTACTTGGACAGTGGATGTTCACGGCACATGACCGGAACAAGAAGCCTACTTCAAGAGTATACCCCGGTGAAAGATGGTCCAAAAGTTATTTTTGGCGGATCTGATCGGGGAATCACAAAAGGCTACGGTATGATCACAAATGGTATAGTCTCTTTCACAGACGTGGCTTATGTTAAAGGATTACAACATAATCTCATTAGCATAAGTCAACTTTGTGACAAAGGCTATATGGTAGAATTCTACAAGGACAAGTGCTTGATAAAGTCGTCTGATACGTCAGAAACTATTTAACAGGCACTCGGAGTAGAAATATTTTTTGCTTAAATTTTCTTTGTTTAGACTCTTCTACACCAGTGTGCTTTTTAGCAAAAGATAGTGCATCTCTTTGTGACCAGTGGCACAAGAGACTAGCACATATAAATTTCAAAACTATAAATATGTTATTTTCCCACAACTTAGTTCGTGATGCTCCTGATGTTAAGTGCATTAAAGAGAGACCTTGTCACGCATGCCAAATGGGCAAGCAGACGAGAGCTAGCTTTAAGAGCATTATTGGCAAAGAATCTACCAGATGTTTATATCTACTTCATATGGACTTATTTGGTCCCATGCCAATTCGGAGTTTAGGGGGTAAGTCTTATACGTTGGTCATTATCGATGATTACTCACGTTTTGCTTGAGTATTCTTTCTGAAACACAAGTCAGACACCTATGATTCTTTCACCTCATTCGTCAGGCAAATTCAGAATGAATTAGAATGCTCTGTGGTCAAAATCAGAAGTGACCATGGTACAGAATTCAAGTCTGGGGCCATGACTGAATTTTGTGAAAGTCTGGGTATCTTTCATGAGTTTTCCTCTCCCCGTACTCCACAGCAAAATGGGGTTGCCGAGAGAAAGAATAGAACACTCATAGAGGCTTGCAGGACAATGTTGAGTGATTCTTCACTACCGGAGTACTTTTGGGCTGAAGGTATCAACACTGCTTGCCACGTACAAAACAGAGCACTGATCAACAAAAATCATCATAAGACTCCCTATGAACTTCTGAAAGGCAAGAAACCAACTCTGTCTTAT